>CM062815.1:587161939-587682904 GCA_031772625.1 Pinus tabuliformis
TTTTGGAGTTGCATCCATGTTCGTGCCTATTCCAACACTCCACCTGAAGTGGTAAGACTCTTGTCTCAGGTAAATTCAATGGTAAGAATAATTCTTCTACTTTTAATCATGTTCTTCAATTTATTCAAAGAGTTTCAAGTTTGAACTTTCAAAGAATTGATGAAGGCGTTTTATGCAGAATTTTTACTCTTACATTCATGGCGGAAGCTAGAAAATGGTGTAGAACCCTCCCAGTTGCCTCAATTCACAGCTGGGACCAATTTGTCAAAGATTTCATCTGTAAATTTGATTGCTATGATTATGATCAAGTATATGATGAGATTGAGTATCTACAAAAAGAAGATGAATCTGTTAGGGATTTTAATATGCGATTTCATCTTGATTGTCTAAAATATGATCTTGAAAATGAACTCATGAATGAAGAATCTTCAGATTATTCTGAACATTCCCTACCTCCTATGTTTGATCCATCAGAAATTAGTTTGAGTCTTCTTTTATTTTCTTCTAATAGGAATGAGAATTCCAATTTAAATGTGCGAATCACTCATGATGAAGAAAATTCCCAAAGCTTAGGAAACCTGCCTGCTCTAACGCAAGAAGATAAAAGCAAAGATGTTGAAAGAAAGCCTGCCTTGGAACCGAAAGACAACTTGGAGACAAGGTTCGATAATATCATCGCAAGTCAACAAATGCAGACGCCCAGGTTAGAACAGCAAATTAAATCTCTTTCGAAAAATACAAACACGCAAAGGTATGATCTAAAGCCCGATGTCTACGGTGAATGTGATGAACAAGAATTTTTTCACGATGATATTTTCAAATGCATTGTTTCGAAATCGCATTTTTCTCTTTATCCTGATGTATTTAGTGATGATAATTTTTTCCCCCTCAGTATTAATGATATCTCAAAAAGTACAGAGGATTATTCAAATAAATCACCATTAGGTTTTCAAAATAAAGAGGCAGCTATAGAACATCCTTTGGTCATTAATAAACAAGAACGACTTGACCTTCCTTTTCTGAAAATATTGGATGAAAAAGAAAAATCTAGAGAGACCAGTAAAATCATTTATGATAGCTACTATGATGATGATGGTGATATTGATTTATCTCAAGTAACTCAACAGAGCTCAGATAATGAGAGATATTCCAATCCAAGAATCATATCAGTCGATCCTCATTCCAGAGTGACAGATCATTTGCATGATTTTACTATCCAAAACAATATCCCGATCTATGATTCGTATCATGAGCAAACCCCTATGCCTGTTCCCAATCATAACTTGTTTTCTGATTCACAAGACGTAATTCGAAATTACTCGGATCCCATAATTCTGGCCAGCTCTTGTGAAGAAGAAGATATTTCAAGTCAATCCCAATTGTGCTATAACACTAGCTGTACAAATAATCATTGTATTCTTTTTCGCTTGCACTCATTTTGTACAAAATCGGATTGTGTTTTAAATTTTCAGACTTTCGATAGATTACTATGGTATATTGAGCACCTTATCAAAGAACATTCAAAAGATGTATTACCATTTTGGAAAACTAAATGGTGTCAAGGAAATACAGAACTTTTTCAATTCCACGATCAATCAATATCAGTCTTTCAGGAGAAACTTCTATGTCATCCAAAACATCATCAACAAAAAAAAGTATTTTTTGAAACTCACCAGCAATTCGCGTTAATTGATAAATCTCTTTCCAAAAATTTCCATCTATTCTTCATTGATTTATTTAGTGATTTATATGTGGAAACTTTCCTTTTACAAGAAATTGCTAAAAGCTTAACTTTAACGCATAGTAGATTACAGGCCATTAAAACTAAAAAATCATATTCGCAATCTGGCTTGTCATCTTTCCTATTACGTGATCACCAATCCATAACAGAAATTCATCCCGATTTTTATGATCCAATAGGTATCCAATTGGACAGAAGATATCATAAGATAGAAATTTCAGGCGGTTTTGATGAATGGATGGATCAAGGTTTATTAATGTTTGCATTTGATATCTGCTACTGATGTTGCACTTCTGTACTCTTAGTAGATGTTAAAACAAGTAGAGATAAATCATTTTTTCTTGAAGCTTATGAGTAGGACTAGTCATAAATGGTACTTTTATCTCTTGGCCGTTTCTGCTTATATTCTTGAAGTGATATACAGTTTTTAGTTGTTTATATGTTATTGCATGAATGTGTGAGTTACCATTTGGCACTTTTGTACGGTGGAATCATTTATTTATGTTTAATGTATGAATAACTTATTATGTGATATGCTGTTCACAACTGTTTTGCCTAACTTCTTATGCAAAGTGGTTCATCTTAATTGATTTCTATTCTTATGATAGCTGAATGATCTTTATTACCGGTTATTGTTTGAAATCTCTTTAGATTGCATAATAGAAGAAATACACCCTGGGTTAGCATAGATTAGATGTGTTGTTTTCATTAGATTACAATATCATTAGAATTAGATTAAAGTAGCTTAGATTAGAACTTGTAGATCAGCATCATCCAACTCTGCACACACACACCCATAGATTGGGAAACTAGTCCCATTATCCCCAGTCGGACCCACTATACCAAACAAATAAGGAGCTGCCAACCAAGGTTCGGACCGGGTGGGTATCCCCCTTGTTGTCGACTCGATTTTCGGGGCTTCAACAAACCCATACCATTTTCAATCCCTAGCTCGTGTAAAGCTCCAAGTGACAATGCATGAACTAAATACCTATAGAATTACCTAATAATTATCAAAATAAAACAGATATGAACAATATAACTTGATCAATGTGATCAGGATTGTAACAAGGGAATTGATTGGATACATGTAAAAAACATTACCTAGGTTGTCAACTTGGAATTAAATAGCCACCCAACCTCCACCGGGAACTCCGACGGTGTTTCTATCGGGAGGATCCACCATTTGAAGTATTTAGGGTCAGAGTGTGGATTTTAGTTCCCCGTGCCCTTCCCAACTACGAAGAAATCATATATGTGAAGAAGGAGGCAATGGTTATCTGGCCCAACCATACTTGTATCTTGCAAAACCACTTTAAGCCTCCTGTCATTCAAAGTCAGCGTGTTGTTGGTAGGAGTGCCCGTGTAATTAAATGGAAATGGTGGACTTTCCAGGACCTTGGCATTTCTACCTTTTGGGACATGGATTCAATCCCATACCAATGATGAAGAAAAAGTTTTTATCAATGCTCTGAGGAACGGTTACCAAAAATTGTGGTGTGGCCAAGCTTCTTAGCTTCTGGCTAAACTTGGTAGAAAATGAGTTATCGTTTCGAGTCAGACACACTGGCTTAAAGGTGAGAGATGGAGAGGATGAATTTGAAACATGTGCATACTTGAAGATGTCGGCCATTGTTGAGTTATTAAAGGTTCCACGTTCATGCCACCATTAGAAATCTGGCGTTCAATGGTGGCGGAGTGCCACCACATCATTCCTCTCTGCTCTATGATGGTAAAATTGTAAATATAACTCTGAGCACGCTATTCACATGGAAATATGAAAATAAAATATGTCACTTAATGGGAAAAATAGCAAAAGGACAGATCCCAAACAAAGATGAAAAGGGTAGACGAATGCCTAGCCTAACCAATTTAAAAAATGGACGCCTTCCGTGTACATATATATGATTACAATTATATTTATATTTATAAATAAATTATAAATTCTAATCAGTGCTACATAGTAGCTAGTTCTTGCCACTTAGTTTAAATATAGTTAAATTGAAATGAAAAAATGCATTGAGTGTTATAATATACTAGTTACTAAATGTCGATTGCTTTTATTTTTATTAATTTTGTTCGATAGTTAAGGTAAATTTGACTTGGTTAAATGACCATTGATTTTGAGTTTCATGTTTATGATAACCTATGGTATTGATCTATTTTATTCCTCTCGGGGATTGGCAAATCTGAAACTAAAATGGATCTAGACTAATATTTTCAAAATTAATTTTAATTTCTAAATATAATTTACAAATATTTTTTATTTAATTTTTTTAACCATGTTTATTTTAAAATTTAAAATTAAAATTATCAATATCAATATCAATGGAAATATAATAACTATTTTAAAAACACTTTTGAAAACAAATACATCCACATTGATTAAATAATTTAATTCAAAAAAAAAAAACTATAAAAGTTTCGTTGGTTTCGGAAAACACATCCATACTTGTAATTTTAAGAGAAAATCTTATCATCTAGCATATACTCACTATCCTCTGATGTCCCATGGTTCATGACTTAATCATGATAATTTGAGAATATAAAAATATATTTCAATGGCTTTGGAAAAGTTTATTAGCCAACCCATACGTGGGAGTCTAGCTTAAATGTTTAAATGTTAATACTGATATGAAAAATATGACAACAAATATAGTTACCAATTAAATGAGAATTATTAATTCAAAATGGGTACTCTAGTTTAAAAACTCAAAAAACATATTTAAAAAAAAAAAAATTTTAAAATGAAAATTGTGCATGTGAGATGATGTCTTTTTTAAGGGTAATTTTCAACATATTTTTTTTAAATGGGACTAAAAATTCTTGTTTTTTTGCAAAATGTATGAAAAACACCATTAAAAAATAAGTGTTGATTTGGGAATAACAAAAAAAAATAGGGTTACAATTTTGACATTTTTTAGCAATGGAATTAAAATAAAATATCCGACTTTGAAAAACTGTAAAATTCCAACAATTCTCGGACATGATGTTAAAGATAAAATATCATGTCTCAAATCATGATAATTCCAACAATTTCCATCCATGTTGTTAAAGATAAAATATCTTGACTCTAAAAAACCCTAAAATTGTAATTGTTTTCAACTATAGCATTAAAGATAAAATATCATGACATAGAAAAACATTAAAATCTTGACAATTTTTCAACTATGCAATTAAAACCAAAGATTATGACTACAAAAAATTCTCAAGTTTTCAAAATATTTCAAGCATGACATTATGGAAAAATTTTATGACAAAACTTTAAAAATGAACATCTGAATGAAAGAGTTATTATACCAAGAGTAATTTATTCTTTAAATGCTAAATATATAGTGATTTTAAAATCTTAGACAACTTGATACATTACAACAAAAATTTAAAAATCAGCCATCAAGTTGACACGCGGTGTAGGTGAACTCGACCCATTGTAATGAAAACTTAAATACCAACCATGAAATTGATACGTTGTGGGGGCAGACTCTATTCATTATAACGAAAATTTTAAAATCAATTATCAAAATGCACATAATGGGATTGGATTGCTAGACGAACATCAACACAAACTCTGTATATATTATATATATATATATATATATATATATAGAAAGAAACAGAAACGAAAATTCAAAAGAAAACAAAAATTCAAATATTGAAAAAAATAAAAACAATAAAAAAAACACATAAAAAATAATACAAAAGAAAACAAAAACTCAAATATTGATAAAAAATAAAAAACAATACAAAAATAATACAAAAGATAACAAAATTTAAATATTGAAAAAAAAATAAAAAAGACACAAAAATAATTTAAAAAAAAAACAAAAATTCAAATATTGAAAAAAACAACAAAAAAAAAATACAAAAAATAATACAAAAGGAAACAAAACTTCAAATAGTGTAATAAAGTAAAAACAATAAAAAAATTCAAATATAGAAGAAAAAAAAAAAAAAGCAGCAAAAAAATCTTAAAAAATAATAACAAGAAATAAAACATATAAAAGAAAAAACTAAAAACTTCACAAAAGAATTCAAAAAATAAATAAATTAAATTAAATTAAAAAAAATAAAATAAAATTAACTTATAAATATAAATAATTAACCAAAAAAAATAAAAACCAAAATAGAAACAAAAAATAAATAAAAATAAAAAACAATTTCTTTTTAATTAAAAAAATAAAAAATAAAATACATAACCTAAAAAATAAAATTAATTAAAAAATAAAAAATAAAACAAATAAAAAATTCAAAACAAAACAATTAAAAATTAAAATAAATAAATAAATAAATAATTAAAAAAAACGATTTAAAATGTTAAAATTATATATATATATATATATATAAACAAAACAAAACCATCAAAACCATTAAAAAAATAAATAAATAAATAAAATTCTTGCCACCATTGGGCAGAGTTGGTTGCAAGCACGGGCGGGAAGTCGCGCCGCATGCACCCAGCCTCCCCAGCCACACCCGTCCCCACCCACACTCGTGGCAAACCATGCCCAGGGGCTGCAGGGTTGATTATCGTAATCGACCCCTCCAGCCCCTGTGCGGGGTTGGCCGCGGGTATGAGCATAGAAGCGGTTGCGTGCGGCCTGCTTCCGCACCCACGCCCGCGGCCAACACCGCTTAGGTATGGCGGTGATTTTTTTTTTTTTTTTAATTGTTTTGTTTTGATTTTTTTTAAATTTAAATTTTATTATTTATTTTTTTTTAATCTTAATTTTTATTTTTTTTTCAATTGTCTTTTTTATATGATTTTTTTTTCATTTTTTTAATTAAATTTTGTTTTTTTATTTAAATATTTAAAAAAAAATCAAAATTTTTTCTCTATATATTTGTTTAGTTTTATTATTATTATTAGGTGGTTGTATTTCTTTTAGCTTAAAATCCGGTATAGATGTTTTTCTTGTTGTTTCTTTTGTTTTTTTTTTTTTCAATTTTTTCTTTAAATTATATGTTTTTTTGAAATTTTTTATTTATTTATTTTTTGATATTTTTATTTTTAATTTTTAATTTTTTGTTTGGTTTTTTTTTTTTTTTACAATTTAATTTTGTTTTTTTTTACATTTTTTTTGTTATTTATATTTATTTTTTATTATTTGAGTTCTTTTTATATGTTTTTTATTTTTATTACCAACATAAAAATCACAAACATTTAAAAAGAATATCCATAGTTAATACATTAGAAAATTTAATGTGTAAAAATAAGCTTTTTAAACAAAAAGGATTGATGTTGTATCAACACTTTTCAAAATCAAGATGAAAATCACTAGCATTTAAAAAATGTTCATACTTAATATATATAAAAAACTAAAGTGGCAAAAATAAATTCTTTAAAAAAATGTGTTGATGCTTCATCAACACTTTTTAAAATCGGCATAAAAATCACTAACATTTTTTAAAAAATGTTCATACTTGATATATAAGAAAATTTAAATTGCCAAAAATATACTAAAAAAAAGGTGTATTCTGAATCACCAATTTTCAAAATCAAATGATTTTTCACAACCTCAAAAAAACAAGTACTAGGTAATTTTCTCATTTGATCATTAACTATTACAATGGTACATTACATTAATAAAATGAAATTATTGCAAAATAAAAGTATAGCCAATAAAATAGAAAAACAAAAAGAAAAAACCTAAAAAGATAAATATGTTTTACTTTATAATGTTTACTTTAGATAATACTATTTAATTTGGAGTCAAATAGCAAACTAATGGGTAGTCAAAATACTAGCAATAGTATAATTGCACGCTCACAAACAAATACATAAGGGAAATGTTGTCACATAATATTACATTTAAAAGTTAATATATGTATGTGTTTGTGTGTCCGCTAATATATATATGCCAGAGATGTTGTGCACAACATTAGTTTAAAAAAACTTAATAATGTTACTTTAAAAATAGATTTAAAATAATGAGAAAAGTGAGAAAAATCCACTGGTCAGAGATGTGCATGAATGAATGAGGCGTTGTTTTGTGCGATTAATTAATTAACCTATACGTGATTGTTGTTGCCGTGACACTACTGTGAAGGAGTTGTGTTCGACACTAAATGTTGGCATTTCTTTTTTGTTGTTGAGTTCAACATTTATGAGCAGCACTTTTGGAATTTCCCTCGACATCTTTTTAGAAAGAGTAACTAAGCGTTATGCTCCTTTTGAGGAAAGAGAAAACAATGATTTCCAACACTTGCTCACTTGCTCACCTTCCAGATATAAAATTCCAGATTTCTGAGTTGCGTAGAGGCTAATGGTGTATTTCTGCATTTTCTGAGCTCCAAGCCACACTAACTTTTGCATTTGATTGGTGGCTCTACCATTACCGAGGTCTTACAATATCGTTTTACCAGTCCTTTGTGCAACGAAGGAAGAGACCATCAGCAAAGTATGTGACATTGTGATAAAGAAACCGTGACGATTTTAAAAGGAGCAAATAATGAATGTACATTAATTACGTGATTTTAAGCAGGGTTTATGGAGTTTGACCCATTTTCCATACTAACCTGTATTGCTAACAAACAATCCTTTTTTAGTGGTGTTATAGTGGCAGCAATGAGGTTTGATCCTGGGTCTCCCGTGGATTAAACTTGATAGTTACCAATTCACCGTGTGGTTAAAAAAAAAAAAACAAACAATCCTTTTTTGGTGAAATAAATTGAGCTAAAATGTGAGAGTAATGTCACTTAAATCTTTAGCGCCCTTATTGATGGACCACCCCATGATAGGATTTGAAGGCCTAGCATGGCACTTATCTTTCTAGCATCCGTATTGATGTGCCATGTTGGATTTGAAGTTCCATCTTACTATAATGTAATATTATTTTGTATTTTAAAATATTAGATTTTGTATATAAATTTAAAAGATTATCATAACTATGAAACCATTCACATGTGCAAATTCTTACGATATTGAAAAAGTTAATTTTTTAACAAATTTTTATGCTAAATTATATATTGATCAAATAATTTGTTCTTTTAAAGCTTGTTTTAAATAGCATATTGCATTTCCAAATCAACTATTATCCCGTACTCATTTATTCATTATTTCTTATTTGTTGGGATCAAACTAAAACCTTAATTCCAACTACCCTACTACAATTCTTACCTAATTTAAAAAGTTTTGGAAATTGAGAAACACTATGAAAATTTTAATGATGAAGATGAGTATAAACTTAACCAATATTGAAATTTTCCAACTTGAGGAATTATATCGCCAATATATTTTGTAAAATATAGTTGTGATTGTAATAATAATAATAATAATATCCATTTTTAAGGTCACAGCCAAGCCAGACACCAAATTGGTGTATGAGACCTCCTTGTTTGTGGGACAAGGGACCCACCTCCGCGCAGCGATTTGACTGCTAAGTCTACGAAGGCATACATACTCTACCCCCTCTGGTTTTGAACCTGTGACCTTTTACAAGGAAACACATGCTCTTAACCATTAGGCCCACTCAAGCTGTATTATTAGGTTAGTTTTTATTTAAATTCTTTTTTGTAATATGGATTATGATAATTTAATTTAGTAATTTATATATTGATTTATCTAGTCTTTCCAAAAAAATTATTAATTGGATGTTTTTTTTAATAGTTGAGAGGTAAGTTGATATTATTTTTCATTTATTATAAATTTATGTTATTAATAATAATAATAATTATTATTATTATTTTGGGTAGGTAAGCACTCACGGGGATTTGAACCAGTGACCTATTGCAAGGAGTGTCTTAACAGTGCACCCATTCACCATCTATCCAAAGCCCCATGGGAATTATTATTACTATTATATCAACCATTTAATTTAAATTAATAAGCATTATTAAACAATAACATTATTAAATATTAATAAACAATAATATTAACTCTGAATATTATTAAAAATAAATAATAATAATAATAATTAATAATATTATAAATAGATAACAATATTTTATTATAAACAATATATAATTGAAAATACTGCATAACATTGAATATTAATTTAACCATGTTTACATTAATATATTAATATTAATTATTATAAATAAATGATCTTAAATCAATTATTAATTAATAAATACTACTTAATAAATTAATAAAAAATATTAAAAAATTTATAAAGTTGAATATGGTCAATCATGGTTGAATGCGGTCAAACATGTTCAACCATGTACAATTAATGTCAACCATTATCTACCTTGATCAACGATGTTCAATGAGGGTAAGGCATGCTCCACCATCATCAACCATGGTCATAAAGGTTAATCAATGTCTCTACAGTGAAGCAAGATCAATAATGGTTAATCATGCTTGAATATGGTCGACCATGGCCAATGTCTTTATGGTCAACCATGGACAACCATGGTCAATCATGGTCAACCATGTTTTTAAAATAAACCTTGGTCAACCATGGTCCAAAGTCGCATTGTGACAGGGATTGTCTCAATATGAAAATGAACTTTGGTCGACCATGCTTATTTTAGTTTTTATAATATTTATCTTAGTGTTTATATACCTTGGATTTATAATGTTAGTCCATTTGATTTAATATTATTCCCTTGGGTTCATAATCCCTTGGGATTTTGGTATTAATCCCTTAGTTTTATTATTCTCTTGGGTTTATAATATCAATCCCTTCGATTTATTATTCCATTAGGTTTATGATATCAATCATGGTGAACCATCATCAACCATGGTCGAATGTCAGATTGCGACAAGGATTGTCTCAATATGAAAATAAACCATTGTCAACCATGTTTATTTTAATGTTTATAATATTTATCTTAGGATTTATATACCTTGGGTTTATAATATTAATCCCTTGGGTTTAATATTATTCCCTTGGGTTCATAATCCCTTGGGGTTTTAGTATTAATCCCGTGGGTTTATTATTCCCTTCAGTTTATAATATCAATCCCTTGGATTTATAATATCAATCATGGTCAATGATAGCCGACCATGGTTAACCATGGTCAACTATGGTCAAATGTCACATTGTGACAAAAATTGTCTCAATGTGAAAATCATGGACAATCATGGTCATCCATGGTCATCCATGGTTGATCATGGTCAACCATGGTCAATCATGGTCAACCATGGTCGAACATGGTCAACCATGGTCGAACATCGCGTTTTAACAAAGATTGTCTCGATATGAAAAGCATCCATGGTTAACCATGGTCAAACATCACATTACGACAAATATTGTCTCGATATGAAAATCAACCATGTTCAACCAGGGTCAACCATGGTCCAACATCACATTGTGACAAATATTGTCTCGATATGAAAAACATCCATGGTCAACCTTGTTTCAACAACGCATTATGACAAAGATTGTCTCGATATGAAAATCAACCATGTTCAACAATGTTTATTTTAGTTTTTATAATCTTTATCTTAGGTTTTATATAAATTGGCTTTATAATATTAGCCCCTGGGGTTTAATATTATTCCCTTGGGCTCATAATCCCTTGGAGTTTTAGTATTAATCCCTTGGGTTTATTGTTCCCTTCAGTTTATAATATCAATCCTTTGGGTATATTATTCCCTTGGGTTTATAATATCAATCACGGTCAACTATGGTCCAATGTCGCAATGTGATAAGGATTGTGTCTATATGAAAATGAATCATGGTAAACCATGTTTATTTTAGTGTTTACAATATTTATCTTAGGGTTTATATACCTTGGGTTTAAGATAGTAGTCCCCTAGGTTTAATATTATTCCCTTGGATTCATAATCCCTTGGGGTTTTAGTATTAATCCCTTGGGTTTATAATATCAATCCCTTGGGTTTATAATATCAATCATAGTCAACCATGGTCAATCATAGCCAACCATGGTCAAATGTCACATTGTCACAAAGATTGTCTCAATATTAAAATCAACCATGGTTCAATGTCGCATTGTGACAAAGATTGCCTCACTTATAGTATTTATCTTAAGGTTTATATACCTTGGGTTTAAAATATTACTCCATTAGGTTTAATATTACTCGGGTTTATAATGCCTTGGGTTTTTAGTGTTAATCTCTTAGGTTTATTATTCCCTTTGGTTTATTAATGTAAGGGTTCACATTCTTATTTAATTATATTATTTAATATTATTGATTTCAGACTTCTATGATCCATATCTCTATATCAGAAAGTATTTCAGATTAATCAAATCATTGGATTTGAGTTGACGTTAACCATCTACTGTGGTTCATCCTCAGGACAATAATGAAAAACTAGATCTATCATTAGGTATAAATAACGGAGATGCATCAAGTTCCAGAAATAACCGTTGGAAAATAAGCTTAACAAATTTAATAATTTAAATTGTAAAATGAACGTTAGAGAAGAGTTAGTCAAATTAATATTGAAAGTAGTTATTTAGTTATATAAATACATTAATTAAAAATGAATATAATTAATATTATTAATATCAAAAACCAAATAAAAAGGAACAAAATATATATCTATATCTATATCTATATAGATATATAACGGTTAGGAAAAGGAACTTAAAAATTGAAAAGAAATAAAATTTGACCAAATAGATAAAAGGTAACTATTCTTCATCTTTCTATTATACATGTCTTAATATCTAAAATAAATCATAATAATAATAATAAAATTAAAATTAAAAATTAAAATGGAAACATCACAACAATTAAAGAAAGAATAAAGAACCCTGGATGCGGGTTATTGCAATGAGAGTTAAGTTGATAGGACAGAGGATGGGCGAGGCAGAATGCCACTTGCCCGACTAGTACAGGAATAGTGGAGTGGTCATTACACCCAGCGCACGGCACATTCGCATGAACGGTTTTCAGGATACGCAAGGCCATCGGATCAGCTGGAACGCCAGGCTCGCAGTGAGGGAGTTAAGACTCGCACGCACCAGCATGCAGCGGAAGGCACAAGCCATCAAGGGAGCAGTAATGGGAGGAGACTCCCAAGACAAGGCTGGTAACTTTAAAGCCGGAGAAAGGCCGAGGAAGATGGACATTTCGGTGGCTCTGCCGCTCCGCCAGCATACCTTAGCACATGCAAAGAAATTCAGGGAGAAGGAGGGGAATTGGACCCCGACGCTGATGGTCTTGGCCTTCCTTGCGAGGCTGGTTATTCTCCTCCCCGAGTATCGCTCAGGTATCGCAAATTGGCCCTCTCATTCATATTTCTTGGCAACTGATCTCTGTGTTTGGTTTTGGGTCTCGTACACGCGCAGGGATTTGGCACACCTAAAGGAAAAGCCCAAACTTGGCAGAGGAGGCTCAATTAGAAGGCAACGCCGCATCCAAGGTATTGCCCTACAGTTACATTCCTGGACCTGGGCCACTGTCAACTGCAGGATGCCTCGATTGAGACCTAGATTGGGTAGCCGCAGGGGGCAGCCGAGAAGAGCCCCAACGGATTCATCCTCTAGCGACTTGAATCATCCTCCGAGGCGAGGGCTTTCTTCTCGCAGCAGAAGAGGAAGATCTCGAGCCTCTAACTCTCGGCCCGGACCTATCCCTACCTCTGGTTCCGCCATATTCACCTTTGACAGTGCTCTAAACAGGCCCAGGATCACAGCCTATTTTACAGTGGTTTTTCAGGAGGAAAGTTTAGCTGATGATTTAAGGACTCAGGCAGGAAATTCGAGGGCAATCCCGGACCCCTCTTCATCTTTTCAGCTGGCTACGGAAAATACCCCTCAGCGGGAAACAAACGAACAAAGGGGTAGCGCACGGGAGGCGATGATGGTAGATTTGGGTCCTGAAGCTCAGAATGTGACACAGACATAGGAACCACCTGATATGGGCTGGTGTTGAATTATTGAAGAGCCCATTGATGAATAGAGACACCACCCATGCTTATTTTTTGGTAGGATGCCCCTCTCCACTAGGCACAGTTGTAAGGCGACTCGATTATGGGTTTCTGGTATACCTTAGTTCTTTTTTGAGTTTTTCAATTGTCTCATGTTTCATAGATCATTCCCCTGTGTGGGAAACAAAATTAGGAAATTTTCAAATGTGCTTGTTTTGGACAGAACTGCCTCCTGCAGGAGCAGAGTGCTTGACCACGGTCATGATGTAAATTTACCATCTCCCTGTAAATATAATAGATATAGTTTTACGTAGAAAAAAAAAAGAACAAAGAAAAGACCAAGATAAGTCGAAAAGACAAAGTTAATAGAAAAATGATAGAAATTAAAATAAGACCAAAAGTCTCATTAAAAAATGAATAATATATAAATTACAACTAAAAACAAAACAAAAATAGAAATATAACAAATATAACAAAAATAAAGAATAAAAATAAAATAAATTGAGACATCAAGAAGAAAGGGTAGGAATCGAAGTCTTACTTAATTTCCAACCATCATCCCTACTGAGATTCTTCGCATGCTTCTCAATTTCAATGGCCTCCCGCAACTTCCTATGATGGAATTGATTGAATATTATTTAATTTTGAATATTATTTAATATTATAATAATAATAATAATAATTTTGTTGTAATATTATTTTTATTATTAATTATAGTCATAATAATAATGTTTTTGTTGTTAATAGTGTATTGGATAGATGATGATCAAGTGTTCTGTTAAGAGACTCCTTTATGTGAATTCATCATTTCAATTCCCCACTTGGATCAGGGTGATATATTGAACATGTTGAAGATGTAGTCTTGACAAACTTTAAAAAAAAATGTTGCAATAGTATTTTTTCGTATAATTATTTCTGTTGTTATATATTTTTCGTATTATTATTTATATTGTTATATATTTATCAATGGTAGATACAAATGAAGCCTTCATCTATATACATTTAGAAAAACACGTGACATGTAATAATATATATACATGCAACAAACATGTAATATTATTATTTTATTTACATTTAGAAAAACATGTAACATGTAATAATATATATACATGCAATAAATATGTAATATTATTATTTTTGAATCTTGGTAATTTATAATCACAAGTTGGAGGTTTAGTCAATCAGTTTAACATATCCTCTGACATATCTCTTTCTGATCTAGGTAAGTCAGTTAGTCAATCAGTTTCAATTTAACATATCCTCTGACATATCTCTTTCTCACCTAGGTAAGCCTATTGACATATCTCTTTCTGACCTAGGGATTCCTATTGTTCTATTACTGGGTGCAACTCAAAGACAAAATTCTTATCATTTTGTGCCTATCATTTTTCTTATTACAATAGCTTTTTATTTCTATATTATTATATTAATATTATTCACAATAACATTAATAAAATTAATTCTTAATATTATTAATAATTCATATATTCTTCATATGTGCCTACGTTTATCAATCACATTTATTAATGTCGTTATGCTAGTGAGATTGTAGAAAATGATACATTGAATCCATGTAGCTGATAAAGGTAAAACTTTTTTATGAATATGTTTATATATAATATTGTAATATTATATGCTATCTGAAAATATTAGGTAAAATGTAATAATATTACATTTTAATTAGTATTTCCTCCCACCCTAGCTACTTTTTATTCGGTGAGAGTGGTAATCAATATTGGGTAACATATAATATTTTAATCTTATATTTTATCCAAGATTTCCCACCAATTCACTTTTTATTAAAAAAAATATTTATATTTGATGTTCATAAGTAAACTTAACTTCTATATCAACATTTGATCCGAGTATGGTAGAGATATAATCTTTAACATTTTCACTCGATAAAAATTAAATTAAATTAAAATTAATAAAATAAAAACACATGAAATTAATAACTATAATTATAAATAATAATGAAACTATCCTAGATCCATTTTAACTCTGGATCTACCAAGATCTACCAAATTCTAAGAGGGATTAAATTTCTTGAGATGCAAAGTTTTTTTTAAATAAAAAGTAATTTAATTCTTATTTACTCTTAGTAAATCAAGAATTAAAATAAATCTAAAATAATAAATAAATAAATTGCAATAGTAACAATAATAAAACTAAACTTATAAAAAACATAAGTTTTATTTCACTTTCAATTTTGGCCAAGCTGTCAGTAATACCCCAATATATCTCATTTTTAGAACAAAGTCACTCTGAAAAGGGATGGATCGCTATATATAGCACTACCATGAACCTTCTTAATTTTTTCCAACTGCAACGAGAAGTCAGAGAAATTAATGTTTTTCTTATTAGTCCCTGCCTTCGACATAGCAGGGACTATTGCGATCGATCGATCGTTGACTTCCTATTAAATCACTTTGACCAAACAATATATTCCCATACATTTCAGGTTTAAACCAATGTTTTAAATAAAATATTCTGCTCAACAAACTTTTATCGAAAGTTTTTGTTTCGACCTCTTATTGCCAGCTTGACTATATACTTTTCTCAAAACTTAGGATAAAGAGTTTGGGGCTCGACTGTGTACTTTTCTTAAAACTTAGGATAAGCAGTTTGGCAGGCTCGACTCTATGCTTTTCCTAAAACTTTGGATAACTAGTTCGAGGTATGGTTGTATACGGTAAGAGACACACATAGATTGCATGCAGTCCATGTGTCTAGGTGTCTGTGCTCTCAGTTAGCTTCTTCTCGCCATTTATCACTTCACAACAATGTGTTCAGTCACCCTGCCTCGTCTTCATTCGTCTTCATTCACAACAATGTGTTCAGTCCTCATGCCCCTCTTCATCCCCTTGAAAACACATTGATATTCAAATAGGTGCTCTACTGGTGCTAGTTCTTTAACTGGATCTGAGCAAGTCTACTTACTAGAGACCTTTCTATTATCAACTCTTACATCAAAGTAAGTTCAGCAACTCTTACGTCTATTTTTTTTCGGCTGCTACATCAAAGTGAGTTCATCAAGATAAGCTACACAATTTGTTGATGCTTCGTGTTTCACCGCTGCCCCTGCAATCAGAGTAGTAAGTTTCACTAGCAGAGTAGTAGCACAAAAAGCTGATAAAATGTTGATTTGATGTTGATTTTGTTTGTTCTATGATCTCCAGATTTCATGACTCTCTGTGGCAAGCCAAACTACTAAACTGATAGCCAACTCCACTGATGATTATATTTTTTTCCTCTAGGCCTAATTCCACTATCCTTAAACGACTTTGCTTTTGAAGAAGTCAATTGGGATTGCAGCTCTGCTATTTTTACCGTAAGTCAATGATTACTCCTAAAGAACCATGGACAGGATCTCGAAGTCTCTAGTTTGCTTTGTACGTCATGCTCCTTACTGCATCACGTCTATGCTCCGCTAAAAGATCCTGTAACGGATCATCACAACATCAGACTATCTTTATGTATTTGGGAAAGGTAATAATTAAGATTAATAAGTTTGAATGAAAAAATGCTCTAAATTTTTCTGAGAATCTTTGAGTATCTCTTATCTATGTAAATAATAGCCCCGAATTCGAGCGCTGAGAAAAAACATCAGTGCAAAGAATATAAAATAATAGTGTACATGCGTTAAATGTTGTAAGAGGCAAAGCCCTCCAAATTATCAAAGGAGGAAAAGAACATCAAATATATTTAAAAGAGGCTATTGCCCTTAAACAAATACAGTCTGTCGAGGCCTTTAAACTGTAGCACAAGCTAGGCTGTTGAAACAACATAAATAATAACTCTTATACGAGTTTGAACAAATACATAGACTACCCAGAACCCGAAATGCACCTGTGACATCGCCTAGGAGTGCCAACGGAGATTGAAACCAAATGAGCAGCAAGCCGAGTATCAAGGCATGCTAGGGCAACCATAATTCCCATGGAATTAGCAAGAGTTGACAACATAAAAGGTTGGTATGGCCAAAACAATGAAAACAAATATGCCAGAGATCTTACCTTGAAGCAAAACCCTAGTGGTTTGAGCCTATGTGTGAAGGACGAAGGTCGACGGACTATAACTTGTCAACAACCAAATGCAAGGTGGATTAGAATCCCAAACACAGAAAATGGGAAGCAAATCAGAGCAATAATAACACAATAGACATAAAATGTGCCACCGCTCACCTGAGGGATGGTCTCCTAGTGTTGAAAATCCCTTGGAAAAGTGCAAAGCCGAAGTAGCAGCTCGACAACCGACAATAGCCAACAATGGTGAACATTGGAAGGGTTACAAGCCCTCCATCACCGAGAGTATACTCAGAGAGGAATCTTACCGAAACATACAGTGAAAATGAAGTGCGGAAGGCAAGGTTGGATCGAGTGGTTACCAGAAAGGAACCCTAGGGTAAATCTGACTGCGTTTCTCGGGTAACAAATTGATGCTTGAAAGAAGGCTAGATGTAACAAATCTATGCTTTAAAGGAGGCTAGATGGCGATGAAATACTCCAAAGGTTGGGGCCGGATGGCCATTCGTCATTAGACATAGCTTGGTTAATGTGCTCTGAATTTCTTGCATTTTTCTATCATGAATTTATGTGCCACATTTTTTTCATTTTTTTTGCATTTCCATGATTCGAAATCAAATAAATCCAAGAAATTTCTGTGATAAAGTTCTTCATTTCTTTCATCTCGTCATTTGCATGAAGCGCGATAAATTCATATGCCTGTGGTAAATTTACCCAAAAATAATTAGAATTTAAGTTTCGTTTGCAAGAATATTCTGCTTTAATAGCTTAATTGTCTTGATTTTTTGTCATTGAGGAAATAATCAAATATATTTCTGTGATAAAGCTCTAGCATTTCTCTCATTCCAGGGGCCGCAGCCGTCTTGTCAAGTTTATTCTATTGCAGGTTCTTGTGCACCTTCCTTTATGAAGGTTTGATGGAAACTAGAACACTTCAAAAGTCAGATTACTACCTTCCATAGTAAACCAACCTTCAATAGTAAACCAGAGCCAAGTGCCTACACAGAACAGCAACCTAACATACAAAGCAGCAACATAACATAAAACTTGTAGCAAATATTAACAGGGAACAATTCTAAAAAACAGCGCTTGGATTTTACACAGCTTTTTTTTTTTCCCATGTTCTTGTGCTTATTTAATTTGAATCTTTGAAACAATCTAAAAACCATAAATATGCTCATCTAGACTGGCCTGTGCTAACAAGCAATGTAGGAAACAAGATTTGATATTCGTAGGAAACAAGATTTGATATTTGGTAATTTGTGATACCAAGCAACACAGAAAAACAACACTGAAGAATAAGAATTTTTTTAAAGTGAGGTCAAATGGATGAAACGTGGACTGCTTGGAGACCAGATGATTATTTAAGAGGCACTTGTAATGCATGAAGGTATAATTTATTCATATTTTCCAGGCTGCATGCGAGAGCCTCAACGACACTTCAGAAACTAATGCAACACTTATAAAACAATTTAATTCCATAATTTATAAATGGAACAATTCAGAAACTAATGCAACACTTATAAAACAATTTATATTCCATAATTTATAAATGGAAGTTTAACCCAATCAATAATAAAAAATTTCAGCAACTTTTTGGTGTATAATAATTTTATAGCTCTTTTGAATACTTGTGCATCTGGTTACAGTTCATCTCGAAACACCTTCTTCTATCATCAGTGACAGAAATTTGAATTTTCTTATATATGCATGCAATGCAAGTGTCCGTGCCATGAGGTAATATGAACAAATGTTGAAGTTTGTTCGAATCATGTTGGCGACATCTGGTTACATCTGGTAAACATGCATGTTGATGTATTTCACTGTGGACGAGTGGTTGACAGATGGGCCCACTTAGTGCCGTAGTTGTGCACCTATGCGGGTATGTACAATGTGTCTAAAACATGATGTCGTGTGCCCTAAAATATGTTTAAAGAAATCAAAATTTATTAATTTATTAAAGCAACTTAATCCCTTTCTACAAAAATATTATAATCCCTTTCTCCGAACATGTTAAAATTACTGCCAAAGTCATTGTGGAAACTCAAAAAACTGGAGTTTCTCAACCCCGGCAGGGACTACCGCTACGACAGTCGCTCCCTTGTTTAATTAGTTCGTGCCAAAAAAATGTTATATACAGATATCACAAACTTATTTAGATCAATACATGGCGATATCCGGATGGACAACTTAATATATTTTATGTTGGCCATGCACGATTTGATGTTATATGCATACACATTAGAAGTTTTTGAATTTTTTTGAAGGGTAGAAGTTTCTGAGTTTTTTAATGGTAGATGTTTTGATAGCATATTTACTTTCAGGTTATGGTATACTGTTTGGAATTCATTGTGAGAATATAATCTACATGTTTAGTAAGTCTGGCTAAGGCCCAATGTTAAAGACATGACATAGAATTTGGAAAGGACAAACGTATATGTGTTACAGAATAGCTATTCGATATATGAGACAAAGATACAGTTAAGGGACAAATTGTTTCGATATATATGGAAATTGGTAGGTGCTCTGTTTTCGTACTGCCTTTTGCATGCCACATCCAATTGCAGGAGAAAAAATTGAATGGGCCATGTTACAAAAGTTAAAAGCAAGCCACATGTGGAACATGCATAAGGATTATATGGTGTATGTCTCATTCACACTCCATTATTATTGAGTGGAGAGTAAATATGGCGTCATTCTTGTTTGTAATCAATCAGTGTGTGATCATTAGAGTGTCAGGCATGGCGTTAGGTGCTTAATTAAGTTTATTCAAAATTCAATATTTTTATTGCTCTATCATGTGACCTATTTTTTATTTTTTTTGTTTTATTTTATTGGTTGGGTATGTTGAGTATTTAAGTAATATAGGTTTGTTTCAATTTTATTTTATTTTATGTTTTATGTTATTTTAGTAAGTTTTTCAGTCTATCGCACAATTATAAAGTGGATTAATTTAACTAATTTGTAATTCTTTATAAGATAGTTTTTATTTTCTCATTATTAATATAATTGTATTTTATTTTTTTTGTGTTCATGTCATCATTATTACAATTTCAGCTCTTTGAAATCCAAGGCCTTGTGATTTTAATAGTCTAGTTGTCACTATGGAATTGGAAGTAGTATTGAGTTATGAAAGTAGTTTTCAATTGTAGTTTAGTTTTGAGTTTTTTAACCTATATTGCTATTTAGATTTATAAATCTTGAGGCATTAGTTATTGATTTATTGTTTTTCATTAGATTTATGTAGAAATTAGTTTGCCAGGATATTTAATATAGATCTATTAAGATCTATGTGTTTTTTAAGTGGTTTGAGAGTAGATATGTTGTTTACTATGTTGTTTTTTTAGTAGATTTGGAAAAATCTATGTTTTGGGGGTTGATTTTGGAGAGATTTATTTGAAATCTACATAATTTTTTAGTGATTTGTGTGTATCTATGGCCTCTTAATCTAACATCATGCTATAAGGAAACCAAATGTACTTTGAAAAGAACTACAATATGTGGAACCAATGTATGTTGGCATTTTCTTGGTATAGATGCTTAACTATTATTTTCCTAGCTAACCAACCACCGATTGTGAGCAAAGATCGAGACAAGTTTGATGACTAAGACAAACTAGTCATGCTACTTAAGTTATCTATGACAAATGAAATGCTTGCTAAAGTCCAAATAGGGAATACTTTAGTAAATATCTAGAAGCATTTGAAAATTTTGCATGAGACTTTGGACAAGGGAAAATCCTTCTACCCGAATAATATGTCATTTTCAATCATAATGGATGGGATTCCATCATTACAAGAGCATTTACTGAAGATCAAGGATATTATAGAATAGTTATCTGACAGTGGTTGGAAGATGGAAGAGGAGGACATGGTGGAAACCAAGATAAATGTCTTACCACATGCTCATGAGAACTTTATTGAGAGCTTGTATGTAACCACTATGAATGTTGACTTGAATTTTAATGAGCTATGCAATATTTTATTACAACAAATAGATGGAGGAGATTATTTGGTAGAAAAGTGAGATATGGGTTCAAATATGCCTTTTCATTCAATGTCCTAAGGTAAAGGAAAATGGACAAGAAGAAGGATCTAGGTAAGATGAAGATGCAACCAATACCTTGTAGACCATCACATCTCACTATAGAGACAAGGTGGCCATATGAAGAACTATTGTAAAAAGTGATTGGGTAATAAAAAACCACCTATGGAGGGCTTGAGTGGAAATCTCATGTCATAAAGCATATAAAGGAGAAGGATTTGACCTCGTTTACATTCATGGCCAAGAAACAATCCTATCATCACAAATCATCTACTTGGCACATTGATTCAGGTGCGTCACAGCACCTCATCAATAATCACGATTGTTCACAAAGTACACTATTATTCCTTGAATGATTAAATGATTTTAAGTGCAGGGGTAAAGTACATAATAGTTGGCCAAGGTAATGTGTAGTTCTCCTTTGGAGAAATAATGTTGATTTTCCTCAATGTGTGTTATATGTCAGGTATGAAGCTTAATATACTTTTATTGAGTCAAATTATGAGGTAGTTTCCCATCTAAATGCCAATTTTAAGAATCACAAATGTTATATAATTGGCTAAGAGGCTGGTAATATTATTGCTCTTAATTTGGAGGATCATATACTTGTCATATTGGTTGATATTAAATAGGTCAAAGAGCATGCATTAGCAGCCAAAGGTACATCAACATCACTAAAATTCAACATCAGTATTATGGGCACCTTAACTTAACCTACCTCTCTTAGTTGGCTTGATAGAATATGGTAGATGGACTTTCTAATATTTAAAAGTAGATTCAAGTTGTTTACAAAGCTCGCTAGGAAGAGGAGAAACACAAGGAACCATTTGATGAAGGATAAGCTTGGATAGCAAAGAGATTTGTTCAATTGATTCATGCAAATGTTTGAGGATCAATGAACATGGCATTTGTCATCAATGCTAAGTATTTCTTCCTTTTTGTTGATGACTATAGTAGGAAGATCTTGGTGTATTTTTTGAAATTGATATGTGGTTTGTTTAATGATTTTCAAAAGTTATAATGCTTAGTAGAAAAAATTTAATAACATTACAACTCCTAGGTCTAATAATTATAGGAAATTTTATTACAAACAATTCAATAAAATGTGTGCTAAACATGGGATCAAAAGACAATTAACTACACCCTACACTCCATAGAATGGAGTAGTTAAGAGGTGAAACTACACAATAACAAAGGTGGCTAGGTGTATGATGAAGAGAAAGTGTGCTCCTAATAGGTTTTGGGTTGAGGCAATGTTCACAATAGTATACCCATTGAATAATGACCGTGATGAAACATAAGACTCCATATGAATCATGGTCTAGGAGGAAGCCTAGATTCAATAATCTTAAGCTTTTTGGTTCTATTTCTGATGCATAGACTCCAAATAACAAGAGAATCAAGTTAGACCTAAAGAGAAATAAATTGATGATCACAGAGTATAGTGATAGTCATAAATCCCACATATTGGTTAATGTTAACACGGATAAGCTAAGATTTAGTAGAGATGTCATAGTTGATAAGGAAGTTAGATGTTTCTAGACTATTTAAAAGATCAAAATCCCAAAACAACAACCTATTGTCACTAAGGATTTAGGTCTCAAGATTTTGGAAACTCCACCTAAAACAAAGTGGATTATAAACATGATAATTTTTCAAGATCTTATCCAAGTATCCCAGATCATGTGATAGCTTTGATAGGGAATATCCCAAGAAAATACCAAATGTGGCATAGAATCATTGGAGATGTTCAAATAGATAAAATGCTTGATGGATGATCATTGAAAAACAAGAGTAATAAACCTAATAATTTCAACTTTTCTCTAATGACCCATGTTTAGTAAGTATATAAGAAACAAGTTTTTGAAGAGGAAAAAGGGAAACCTAAATGGAAGAAGGACATGGTAGTTAAACATGAAAGTTTTATGAAAAAATATAATTGGGATCTCACATCTCTTCCACTAGGAAGAAACCCATTGATTGCAAATGGGTGTATAAGGTAAAATACAAGGAAGATGGTACACATGACATGTACAAGGCATGTATGGTTGCAAAAGGTTTGTTTAAGATAGAGGTTATTAGCTATGAGGGTACATATTCTCCTATAGCAAACATGAGCACCACCTATTAGTTCTAGCCATGGTAGTTCTACTTGGCTAGATGATTCATCAAATGGACATGAAGAGTGCTTTCCTCAATGGAGATTTGTAGGAAGATATCTACATGTATTAACCACAAGGGTTTCAAGTTTTGAAGGGAAGGAAAATCATGTTTACAAACTTAAGAATGATATGTATGGCATAAACAAAGTGCTTTGGGATGGTGAATTAACATTCATAGCTTCTTGGATTAACAAGGGTTCAAAAAAATTCCTTTGGACTCCAATATATATGTCAAAAGCATTGATAATGATATGATTGTAGTATCGATTTATGTAGATGACACCATTATTAAAAGTAGTGAGGAAAGTGTTATTTAATAGATCAAATGAGTAAAACTCTTGGAATGACTGATCTAGGCATCCTACATTATTGTATAGGTGTAGAAGTTTGATAAATAGGTAGAATCACTTTTGTCTCACCAAAAAAATAAGCTAGAAGTTTTCTTAATAGGTTTAGAATGACATACTCTAAAATATTGTCTACATCTATGAAAAATTGGTTGGATCTTTTGACCAAGGTTGATTTAAAGTAGTTAATGAGTTAGTCTATATATATATTATAACACTCCCTCCCATCCCCTTGTACTTTCTCGAGTTGTGGAAGGTGTTACTTCGTAACTTTAATGTGACTTTAACACAGCTTCCAAGGTTTGATATAAAGATCAGGTTACAAAAATCTTTTTTCTCCAACCTTGACAAAAACCAAAACAAATGGCACCATTGAATTTAGCTTGTCGAGATAATTTCAATGGTATAAATTAACTCAATCTGACTTCCGAATTGAAAATTATTCCCATTTTAAGTTTGACCAATCATAGAGAGCCACATTGTTTGGTCGATTTAGTGTTGTCTAAATTGCTATCATTAATTGTCAACCTGGGGCTCGTAAGCTGATGAAGTGAAGTGTACAATATATACTTAAGCAACCTTTCCTAGTTCTTTTTGTCGTTTTTGGATGATGTTTGTGGTTGATTTAACTTCTCAAGATGGAGTGATGGATTTATAAACAAATGAGTGTGTGTGTGTGCATATGGTGGTTTCTAAATGATTCTAGAACATTTTAAAGAGAAAGCTTGAAAAGTGACTTGTAATGGAATTGAAACTTCAAATGAAAGCAAAGCATTAAACAAAGTGACTAATGGCACTAGTCCACTATCTATGCTGCTGATAAGAACAAAAATAGCATCTATGTTAACTCAATGGAAAGTGAAAAAAACTACTTTAACTGCAAAACTTAAATGACAAATCATAACACTTCATTCTTCATTAACATTCTGCCTCTAGCTGAAATTGTTCATATGAAAAATAGTTAAGAAGGAATCAGTAATATGAGTCTAAAAGCTAATCAAACCAAGCTGCCACTCAATGATATTTTGGTCCAATAAAGGTTAGTCAATTATGATGAGAAGACCATCAAAAGGTTAGTAAGCAACTTGTCAAAAACTTGATAAAGTAAACTAGCAATGAAACTAAGTAAGCAAGGTAAAAATCAGCAGCTAAGACAAGACAACTTCAAATACCATCAGTGATAAAAAGAAATGAAAACACACTATCCCGGGCTCCTAACACACCTGCAAGAACAAACTGATCAGTTCTGAAAAGTGCTGGAAATGTAAAGGCATGAAATCAAACTGTACATTATTATACATGTTCAAAGAAATGAAAAACTGCAGAAATCAAACTATACATTATTGTACATGTGAAAATGAAAACAAAGAAAGGCAGGAAAATAAAGTTAAATGCTGCTGTACATAGGTTGTGGCAGATGGGGGCCCTCCATCCACTCAACCAGCTAAAGATCAGCTACGTAGAGATGAACAGGAACAGTCTTCTTATATTAAATCAGCATGTCAAAATACAAAAAACGTAAACGCTGTATGAAACAGTCTTTAAAACATAGTTTTATAAACAAAGTGATTATAGCCAAAAACTAACTTGAAGACTAACTACTAAGCGTATGCAAATGCTTTATTTATAGGCACAGGGACAAACTGTCCTCTGCGTAAACTAAGCAACTACAGTCTTGACTAATTAACTATGCAACAACACGCAGGCAACTCCGTGCACGTTTGGAGGAAACAGTCATCATGGGGAGTAAATCTATGGTTAGATCCTGTCCCTTGCTGTCTTCGTGGCGTGGAGGAAGTGCCAGCTGTGGTTCCATGTCTCATTTGCTCACGCAGAGCCGTGCCACCGTTTGGAACTTTGCTGTTTGACCGTGGGTGCATCTGCGTTGACCGGGGGTATATATGAACGAGTTGGCTTAGCTGATAGCACACGAACCATGTACACAGTCATACCAACGTGCCCATGTGGCCCGTTCCTTGAGAAGACACGTGGAGTATAGCAAACAACAAAAAGGCTGCGGAATCTCTGAACAGCTGCGGAATTGCAGAACAGCTGCGGAATTGTTGTACATGTACCAAAATTCTAAACCAACAGTCAATCATTAGCACAGTCAACAAATCATGTTAAAAAGACATATAATGCAATGAATTGAACAAGTTGATGGAGGAAATGATGTCAGAAGAGAGAAGTGAATAGGGAAAAGCTGTTGGGAGGATAGGTAAATGAGTGCAAGGTTGAGGCTCAACATACCCCCACTGCGAGGGTGTTGCATGTCCTCATGCAACCAAAACTTTGTCATAATCTTTTAGTCCACATGTTCAGATGCCTCTGCCAAGACATCCAACCTTCTCCTTTTTCTCCCTGTTGTCAAATTTGTTCTTGGTTTCCTAACCAAGCACCTGAATTTCAAGTTAACCAAGGCCCTGCTTAATTTCTTGCATTTCCTCCTCAATTTCCTGTTCTTTCTTTGCCAAAGACCCAAATGAAGCATTGTGTTGTCGTGGACCATTTTGTCCACGTTGCTCTGTTGTTTCAATGCTTCGTTTTCCTGTTTGATATGGCGATTGAGGACTTCTAGCTCAAATATTTCTTGCTTCAGAGATTGAACCTGCTGTTCAAGGGGCAAGACAGTACTAGGGCCAGCAACAGATTTCTCTAATGTTTCCAAATAATCATATGCCTCCTGCTGGACAGGGTCAATGTCAGGTATTTGTCTTGGCCTAAATTCAAATCCTTGAAAACTGCTTTCTCTCTCTTGCTGGAAAGGACTTTACTCTCTTGGAGGACTTAGCTCAATATTTAGCCGAATTGGAGTCTTCTCAGGTGTGCCCAAATCAATGAAATGGGACTGTTTCTCTTTAGTCACACTCTTCTTCTCTATAAGTCTACTGCTTCTTCTTATTTGCAAGCTTGTACTCTTTGGCTTTTGCTGTTTTTGCTTTTGTTTCTTTTTGAAGATGGCAGTTTCATGGAGCTGAGCAAGCCTATGAGCTAATGTTTGGGTATCTTCTTCACTTGAGGGTTCAGGTGAAGGGTATGACTCTTGCAGAATGGCTTTCCCTTTATCCCTCTTTTGTCTTTTTGTTCTGCTTCCCTTTTTCTTTTCCTTTTGAATAGTTTCTTGAACAGTTTCTTGGGCAATTTCTTGAAGAGTTTCTGCAACAATTTCTTGGGCAGTTTTTTCAACTTCTACAGCAGTGTCTTGGGTAACCATTTCTTTCCCTTTTCTTCTACTTCTTTTTGGTACCCTAGGAGAGCTACTAGAGGCTTTAGCTGCCTCTTGAAAATGGTTTCTAACAAGGAACTTCTCCCATGTATCTTTTCTAATTTTTAACTGCTCCTCAATCAAGATTTTAATGAGTCCATGGTGATATAATTGGGGCTCAATGTTTCCCACATGTTTCTGAACAGTGGCACTCATTTTTCTTAGACTAGCTAGCAAGAAATAAGGGAGATTGATGGTA
The DNA here is from genome assembly GCA_031772625.1 of Pinus tabuliformis. Classification (NCBI taxonomy): domain Eukaryota; kingdom Viridiplantae; phylum Streptophyta; class Pinopsida; order Pinales; family Pinaceae; genus Pinus; species Pinus tabuliformis. Next base: position 587,189,509 of record CM062815.1, read on the forward strand.
TGTTCACCCATAAAATGCATCATTATCTTTGTATGATAAACATACATTACACCAAATCTGCCTTCACATGTAAAAAATTTCTGAACTAGCAAAAGTAAGGCAATCCATTCCTTTTTAATGACACTTACAGGTATTCCTTTGGTGAAGATAGTGGTATCCATACCTGGATTTTTCAACATGTTCTTCCACTCTTGGCCTTCAACAGTTCGATTTTTGAACCAACGTTCCCCAGTACGAGGCAAAGCAGTTGCTTGAGCCAAGCTGCTCTCTGTGACAGTGAATTGTAGGTCTCCAATCTCCACCTTATCTCCATCAAACGACCGAGCAAAGGCCTTGGTAACTTCTTTGTGATATCCTTTGAACTTCTGAATAAATTTTAACCACTTGGCCTTCTGCAGGGCATTCTTTGTTTGTGGGTAACCGTCTAGAAACTTAGAACCTTCCGGCTCTGCTCTTAATAACTTGCCCATTTCGGTTACCAGCTCTCTTGCTGCTCTGACAGCGCTGTTTGAATACTGGAGGAGAGAGCTATACGGGAAAACAGTGCTCAGCAGTGGGTATTACGGCTACAACAGAATGGAATTACGGCTATAACAGAGTGGCCGTGATGCAATTACAAGACTGGTGGTCAGGGTTTTGAGTGGAGCGGTGAGGAAAATAGAACAGAGAATGTTTACGGTGAAACAGAGTAGTGAATGAAACCGAGAGTGAAAACGGTGAGGGCGTAGATAACAATGCGAAGATGAGGTTATGCATGCGAGAAGCAGAGTTATGAGTAGAGGATACAATGGCCAAATCCCTGAACGTCGGGTGGCTGCGTACACTTGGCTGCGGAATGATCAATTGGAGAGCCGTGGTACAACAGTACACGTCACTCTGGTACGAAGAATTAATGAGAGAGCAGGTCGTATTAAGTTCGAATCAACAACAATTAGGGAACCGTTAGGAAGGTGGTGAGGTGGATTACGCAGAATAATGGATGAGGAGTGGATGGGGATCTTGTCAATCATTACATTAAGTGCCTCATACCATAATCCGAAAACCATACATAAATGATATAACTGTTAGTTAGAAATTTAGAACATACCTTTGTGTATTTGCATTTTGATCCCTTTGCTAATTATGATGCTAACCTTTGATTTATTGCTGCCTTTGTATATGCTATGTGTCCTTGCTCTTTAATGATGCTGGTGCTTTTGACTGCAGATTTTTTTCTTTTTGAAACAGAGTTTGTTTTTGTTGCAGGAACAGAGTGTATTAGCTGCGGAATCTTGATATCAGCTGCGGAATTGGCTCCTAGCTACGGAAATTGCAGCAACACTTTTCTGCCTGCACAAAAAGGATTAAAACAACTTGACTGAATGGAATAGTCCTGAGAGGGACTTTATTTGGTGAAAATGAGATGGAATGAATGGACTGGAAGAAAATGAAGTGGAATGAAAATGATGAGATGGATGAGATGGATGAGATGGATAGAAAAAGAGAGAGAGATTTTTTTTTTGGAAAATATAAAGTGTCAGGTGACCCTGATTTTCACTTCATATTTTCTGCATAAGACCGCCAATCCAAGATTGGTTTTCAGGCTTATACAAGAGATTTTTTTCTTCTTTTTTTTTTTTTTTTTTTTTTTTTTCAACTGAAAGAAACAAAGGTTAGGCTGATGGAGGAGAAGAATTCTTCTCCACTAGCCTCATTGCAGAATCTTCTTGGAACATTTTAACAAATTCCTCCCTTGAGAGTGGCTTGTGATAGACTTTCAATCTATGGCCATTCACAATGAAAGGAGTCTGAAGCTCATCAATGGTCTTCACTCGAACTGCTCCATTTTTAAAGACTTCATCAATCTCATATGGCCCAAGCCAATGAGTTTGAAATTTTCCTTTGAAGTCCTTAAACTTGGAATCAAACAATAGTGCCCAATCTCCCTTCTGAAACTTTCTTTCTTTGATGTGTCGATCATGCCACTTAGTTCTTTGGTGCTGAACTAGATCGGTCCTTAGAATTGCATCTTGTCTTATTTCATCTAGCTCATTTAGCTGGTCCATTCTGTGCTTTTGGGCTTCTGATAGGCTCATCCCCAATTGAACTGCCATCTTGAAGGTCTTGATTTGGAACTCAATGGGGAGCAGGACTTCTTTCCCATAAACAAGTTCATAGGGAGAATGTCCTGTTGTGTTCCTCCATGTAGTTCGATAGGCCCATAAGGCTTCAGGAAGCCTTTCTGCCCAATCTCTTCTATGAAGATGAACAGTCTTGGTGATGATGCTTTCAAGAACTTTATTTGTAGATTCCACTTGACCATTTGCTTGCGGATGGTATGGAGTAGATGTTCTGTGCTTGATTTTGTATTCCTCCATCAGCTTCTCCATCAATTTAGATGTAAATTGACTTCCCTGATCTGTCACAATTTATCTTGGGACACCAAAACGAGTAAAAATATCCTCAAAAAGAAATTGAACAACTGAATTTTCAGTGGCAGAAGGTAATGCCTTGGCTTCTACCCACTTAGTAACATAATCAGTGCAAACCAATATATACTTCTTTTGCTTAGATGGTGGATTAATAGGTCCAACGAAATCTAGAGCCCATTTCTCAAAGGGTTCGATGCATACCTGTGGCTGTAGTGGCATTTCATTTGAAGGAGTTGGTCTCCCAACTCTTTGGCAGCTGTCACACCTTCTAACATATTGCTTTGCATCTTTAAAGAGAGAAGGCCAATAATATCCTAAAGAAAGGATTTTATAGGTCGTCCTCTTGTCAGCAAAGTGTCCGCCGCACGGTTCATCATGACATGCCTTAAGGATGTCAGGCATTTCATCTTCCCAAACACATCTTCTGATCATACAATTTGGCCCTGTTTTGAACAATTCATTAGAAATCCAAGAATAATGTGAACTCTCCTGAATGATTTTCCTTTTCTCATTAGGAAATAAGTGTGGAGGTAGCTTCCATGTGACTAGATAATTAGCAATATCTGCATACCAAGGAGTCTTGGTATTTACTGCAAACAAGTATTCATATGGAAACTTATCCTCTACAGGAGAATCTTCGTTAGTGTTTTGGATTCTACACAAGAAATCAGCTACTGTGTTTTGTTTCCCTGGTCTATCTAACACATTAATGTTGAATTCTTGTACAAGTAAAAGCCATCTTGTAACTCTGCCATTAGTAACAGGTTTGTTCATGAGATATCTAATTGCAAAGTGATCAGTATGGACAAAAGTTTCATAGCCGGTTATATAATGTCTAAACTTGTTGATTGCATGAACAACGGCTAAGAATTCTTTTTCAGTCACAGTGTAATTTAACTCAGTGGGAGTCAAATTTTTACTGGTGTAATAAATGGCATAAGGGACCAAACCCTTTTGTCCCAAAACAGCTCCTAGAGCTGTATCTGAAGCATCAGTAGAAATGTGGAAAGGGAGTTTCCAATTTGGCCCTCTCAAAATGGGTGCTTCAGATATTCTAGTCTTTAAAGTTTCAAATGCAGACTGACATTCAGGATCCCATTTGAATTCACAGTCTTTGGTAAGTAATTTGAAAAGAGGAGATGCTATCTTAGTGAAGTTTTCAATAAATCTTCTATAATACCCAGTAAGCCCAAGAAAACTTCTAACATTTTTCTGGCAATTTGGAACAGGTAACTTGGAGATGACTTCCACTTTGGATCTATCAACTTTAATTCCATCTCCTGAAATATGATGTCCTAAAACAATTCCTTCAGTAAACATCATAAAACATTTTTCATGACTTAATGAAAGATTTGTTTCTTTACATCTAATTAGGACTTTTTCCAAATTTTCTAATGCTTCTTCAAATGTGTTACCATAAACTGTGAAATCATCCATGTAGACCTCTACACAATCATGAATTAGATCTGAAAAGATTCCTAGTACAGCCCTTTGAAATGTAGCGGGTGCATTGCATAATCCAAAAGGAAGTACTCGGTAAGCAAAAGTTCCCGAAGGACAAGTAAATGTGGTTTTGTCCTGATCTTCAGGTGCTACCTGAATTTGATTGTAACCACTAAAACCATCCAAAAATGAAAAAAACTTTTTACCTGCTAAAGTATCTAATACTTGATCAATAAAGGGCAAAGGAAAGTGATCCTTCAAGGTTGCTTTGTTCAATTCTCTGTAATCAATGCAAACCCTCCATTTACCATTCTTTTTAGGTACTATAACCAAGGGAGAAACCCATTGGCTATCTGAAATAGGGTAAATGAAGTTTACATTGAGTAACTTCTGGCGCTCTTCTTTCACTATCTCCCTAAGATTTGGATTCATCCTTCTTTGAGGTTGTCTGATTGGTCTACTGTTTTCCTCAATGTAGATGTGATGAATGCAAGTCTTAGGGTCAATACCTTTCATGTCGGTATACTCCCATGCAAAAGTGGTAGAATGTCTTTGCAAGACTTTGGTTAGCTCTTCCTGTTGGGATTTTTCCAAGTTTTTGTTAATGTTTAATGTTTTTCCCGGAAAGATCTCAATGACAGAACTACCAAATTCTTCCATAGAGAAAAGAGACATTTGCTAGATGATAGACACTCTATGTCAGAATCCAACTGAAATTGTGTAGAGTCATATTCTGAAGATGGTTCAAAATTTTCTAATGTATTCAGAATTTGACTATCTTCACTAATCTCAGAAATGGTAAAGACAGGTTGTATAGTATCTTCATCATCAACCCACTCATTATCTCCTATTTCTGTAATTGCTTTCGCTGGAGGATACAGATTGAACTTCTTTGTTGAATTGCCATCAGAAATATACATATCCCCAGACCTACAACTTATGAAAGCATCAGCTGTGGCTAGCCAAGGTCTTCCTAAAATAAGAGGATGTCCTCCTAGATTGTTCTTGGGAGTTAAAATCATAAAATCAACTGGATATTCCCAAGAGTCTAGGGAGACTGGAATGTCTTCCAATACACCATCAGGTTTAATGATTGATCTATCTGCAAGTTGCAGTAAAGTAGGTGTAAAGAGAAGGTTAGGAAGTTTTAACTGGTCCATGGTCTGTCTACTCATAATGTTGATAGCAGCCCCTAAATCAATCAAAGTATTTGGTATTTCTACCCCATTGATATGTGTTTTGACAATTGGACTACCGGGATCTACATATTTCTGCATGGTAATCTTTCCCATCATAATATCTGCAATTTTTCCTACCAGGTGGATTCTTCTGGTATCTCTTGGTTTCCTTCCTGGTCTTTTAAGGCTCAACTCCTTTATTATTTTGGCTAGAATGGGAATCTCTTTAATGGCTTGTAACAAGGAAATCTTGATACAGACATTCTTCAATTCATCTAGAAAATTGTAGTCAGGCAACCAAATTTGCTTTTCCACTCCTTTGTCAATTTGTAACCTTTCAGGAAAAGGAGGTGTGGCCAAAGATGTAGGTTGTTTGACTATGGGAGTTGTGGGGGTTGATTCTTTTTCTTTTTCTTTTTGAGTGTTTGGGTTTTGAAGGGATGCTTCAGAACCCTTATTAGCTTTAAGAGATTCTTCCTCAGAAATGCTTGGTTGTTGAACATTTATAGAAGGTTGATCTAGGATTCTACCTGATCTGAGTTGTACTTCATTGAGAGGAACAATCGTATAGGTAGGAAATGGTTGACCTTCCATCATGTAAGCATTTTGAGGGTTCCTATTATTGGGGTTTGGCAATGTCTGAGAAGGAAGTTGATTTGACTTCTGTTGGGATTGAAGAAAGAGTTGAGAATTTTGATTTTGTGGAGAAGGTTTTTGTTGTTGAGGGAATGGTAATGATAGTTGTTGACTTTGATTTGGAAGTTGTGGAGCTTGCTAGTTTTGAAAAGATGGAGGATATTGATAGAATTGAGAAAATCTCCCATAAGGATTTTGCATGCTTTGCATCCATGATTGAAAAGGATTTTGAGGTTGAGGCCAAGGTTGTTGCCAAGGATTCCAATTTGGTTGAGGTTGAAAATTCATAGAGTTGTTAAACCCTTGATTTTGTTGCCCCTGCCAAGGTCTCCTTGCAACAAAACAGAGAGATTCAAGTGTATTTGGATCTTCTTGAAAGACTGCTTTGAGCCCAGGGATTGAAGGACAATCCTTGGTCTCATGGTTTTCTGAGCAAATTACACATGTTTCCACAACTTGTGCTTCCAAGGGACATTCCCTTAAAGCATGTTTCTTCCTACATTTCGGGCAAAAGATGGCCAAGGCCTCGGCTTCTACTTTCTGCTTATTGTGGATCTTAAGGGTGTCTAATTGTTCACTAAGACTCCCTAAGATGTCAGTTTTGAATTCATCAAGCATATTGCCGATCTCAGCCCTACTTACCGATCCAGTTGCAGATTTATTTGCTCTAAGGAGAGAAGGATCTCTAGGCCCTATTTGAGTTTTTGATTTGCCCCTTGAGAGATGGACACATAATTCTGCTATATCAGAAAGTGGAAGCTGAGATATATCTCCCTTCCCCATCATATTCAAAAGATCTATCCATTCATCTCTAATGGCTTTTAGTAATAGGGCTTTCAAGGTCTCTTCATCCAAGTTACTCATTTTTGCTCTTTTCAAATTATATTGAAATCTTTCGAGTAAATCCTCTAAGTTCTCATCTTCTCTTTGTACCATTTTAAATACCTCATCCTTGTGGTTGGTAGGCATACAATAGTCCAGGTACCTATCCAAAAATGTATGTTTCATATCATTCCAAGACCTAATGGACTGAGTGACTAACCCCATGAACCATTTCAAAGCTTGTCCTTTCAATGTGGAAGCGAACAATTTGAGTTTTTGAGTGTCATCCAAATAGTCATAAGTTCTACAAACGACTTCAAAATCAAATAAAAATGTTTCAGGGTCCTCATTCCTTGATCCATGAAAGTTCGGGAGGACAGATGGTGAGATGTTCTTCATGGTGGCTCGAGAATCCTCATCGACTATAGGGAACCCGAATGAGTTATCCCCATCCCTATTTCCTCCAATATTACCTCTACCTCCTCCATTGTTTCCTCCTCCTCCTCTACCTATACCTCTACCAAATCCAGGTGCTCCTTCCTCTGCCATGGTAGTTTCCCCAGAGACTTCAGAATCTTCTGGTTCTTCTACAAAGGGTGAATGAGGAGGAATTTCTCCCTCTTCTTCAGATGATTCTACTTCTTCAATTACAATTGGTCTTTCTGTAGAAGAAAGGAAAGGATCTCTTTCTGATTCAAATTCAATAGAAGGTGTGGGAGAGTCAATTCTTTCCTCTTGAATTACAGGAATCCTAGGGCTAGGAGTGTCGGTTGGAGATGAGGGAGGTGTCTCTTGTCTATTCCTTGAAGTAGATGGACTTGTAAAAATCGAACTCTTGGCTCTAGCTAAAAACCTTCCCCTAGAATCTCTAGCTCTATGCATGTCATTTTTTTATTTTTTCTTCAAGTCAGGCTAATAATTCTCTTTCTGATCTTCCAGGTCACTCTAGGAGCAAGAAGAGAGCATACTTAAAAAACTATTAAACCAATAACTTTCTCTTTTCTGATCCTCCAGATCACTCTAGGTGCAAGAGGAGAGCATACTTTGAGAGGTTATCAATTTCCCTTTCTTGAAATTTTCTTAATTTTTTTAGAAATTGGCTACCTAATTTCACTTCCCCGGCAACGGCGCCAAAATGTTTGGTCAATTTAGTGTTGTCTAAATTGCTATCATTAATTGTCAACCCGGGGCTCGTAAGCTGATGAAGTGAAGTGTACAATATATACTTAAGCAACCTTTCCTAGTTCCTTTTGTCGTTTTTGGATGATGTTTGTGGTTGATTTAACTTCTCAAGATGGAGTGATGGATTTATAAACAAATGAGTGTGTGTGTGTGCATATGGTGGTTTCTAAATGCTTCTAGGACATTTTAAAGAGAAAGCTTGAAAAGTGACTTGTAATGGAATTGAAACTTCAAATGAAAGCAAAGCATTAAACAAAGTGACTAATGGCACTAGTCCACTATCTATGCTGCTGATAAGAACAAAAATAGCATCTATGTTAACTCAATGGAAAGTGAAAAAAACTACTTTAACTGCAAAACTTAAATGACAAATCATAACACTTCATTCTTCATTAACATTCTGCCTCTAGCTGAAATTGTTCATATGAAAAATAGTTAAGAAGGAATCAGTAATATGAGTCTAAAAGCTAATCAAACCAAGCTGCCACTCAATGATATTTTGGTCCAATAAAGGTTAGTCAATTATGATGAGAAGACCATCAAAAGGTTAGTAAGCAACTTGTCAAAAACTTGATAAAGTAAACTAGCAATGAAACTAAGTAAGCAAGGTAGAAATCAGCAGCTAAGACAAGACAACTTCAAATACCATCAGTGATAAAAAGAAATGAAAACACACTATCCCGGGCTCCTAACACACCTGCAAGAACAAACTGATCAGTTCTGAAAAGTGCTGGAAATGTAAAGGCATGAAATCAAACTGTACATTATTATACATGTTCAAAGAAATGAAAAACTGCAGAAATCAAACTATACATTATTGTACATGTGAAAATGAAAACAAAGAAAGGCAGGAAAATAAAGTTAAATGCTACTGTACATAGGTTGTGGCAGATGGGGGCCCTCCATCCACTCAACCAGCTAAAGATCAGCTACGTAGAGATGAACAGGAACAGTCTTCTTATATTAAATCAGCATGTCAAAATACAAAAAACGTAAACGCTGTATGAAACAGTCTTTAAAACAGAGTTTTATAAACAAAGTGATTACAGCCAAAAACTAACTTGAAGACTAACTACTAAGCGTATGCAAATGCTTTATTTATAGGCACAGGGACAAACTGTCCTCTGCGTAAACTAAGCAACTACAGTCTTGACTAATTAACTATGCAGCAACACGCAGGCAACTCCGTGCACGTTTGGAGGAAACGGTCATCATGGGGAGTAAATCTATGGTTAGATCCTGTCCCTTGCTGTCTTCGTGGCGTGGAGGAAGTGCCAGCTGTGGTTCCGTGTCTCATTTGCTCACGCAGAGCCGTGCCACCGTTTGGAACTTTGCTGTTTGACCGTGGGTGCATCTGCGTTGACCGGGGGTATATATGAACGAGTTGGCTTAGCTGATAGCACACGAACCATGTACACAGTCATACCAACGTGCCCATGTGGCCCATTCCTTGAGAAGACACGTGGAGTATAGCAAACAACAAAAAGGCTGCGAAATCTCTGAACAGCTACGAAATTGCAGAACAGCTGCGGAATTGTTGTACATGTACCAAAATTCTAAACCAACAGTCAATCATTAGCACAGTCAACAAATCATGTTAAAAAGACATATAATGCAATGAATTGAACAAGTTGATGGAGGAAATGATGTCAGAAGAGAGAAGTGAATAGGGAAAGGCTGTTGGGAGGATAGGTAAATGAGTGCAAGGTTGAGGCTCAACACACATCAACATGAAGCTACCACGTGGAATCCATGTGTGATCCATAAAATTATGTGGATATTGCAATGGACAATTCATCGCAACAAATCTGATAAAATTATATTTAAAATTCTGAAATCTACATTATTAAGTTTTTATTTCTTTTTAGATTCCTAGATCTGTAAATTACTATTAATTTTGTATGCATGCAAATTAAAATTATGTAAAAAATAAAGAAAAATGAAATAAAAACTCAAAAACCCGATTTGACAAAGGTATGACCTTAGAAACCCTTTTGGGAGAAAAACCTGTTGGAAGTTGAGGTTGCTCAGCTCTCTTTCTTGAATAGAAAATGGTTGCAAGTACCGTATGGTCTATGGCCTGAGGGATACTAGAGCACAAAAATCCTCTTTGTGTTCTCTATCTCCTATCCCTATCAGCTATTTTTTTCTCATTCATGGAACAAGTGCACTAAAAAGGAATGAAACCCCTTTTCCTCCTAGTGGCTCAGTTGTAATACAACCCGATAGCCTACTAGGGGTTAGGTTTGACTACCTCAACTCTTAACCAAAGTTACAATATTGTATTTCTAGAGATTCTTCATCATAATCACGTGGCTAGCCCCTTTTCCATGAATAATAGGGGCTGACATGGCATCCTCTCAAATTATGGTGGTGAAAATAGGAAGGTCAACTTCTGAGTGGCATAACATTTGCATATGGACTTCGATTGAGGCGATTCTTGTACCATTAGAAGGGTCCTTATGTGTAAAATATGAAAAAAAATGTACAACACTAAAGTGGAAAATTTTTAAACCAAAAAACATCATTTTATGCCTTAAAATGCTTCTGAAAGATTTTAGGCCCTGATTTGCCAAACTAGGTCCTAGCAGTAAAATTAGTCCTGTGAGTTGATTCTTCCACTTTTTCCACTCTAAAAGCATCAATATTGATGAAAAAAATATAATGATCCAATATGGATCACATATCCCCACTTTGGGAGGATTTTAGTGCCCAAAATTTTCTATTGAATGAGGTGGGGAAATTTTTCCTCCACCTTCTCTTAGGAGTACCATTTAGCTTTGCATGGAAATTTTCCTTTCAACCCAATCAACCAAAGGTCATGTTACCCCTATATTGTATTTATGGATCTCTTCTACAAAACTATATCTTCAATCAACTCTTCCTGAGCATCTGGTGCAAAATCCTCCACAGAGGGTAGGACTTGTTCCTCTTCCTAATCTAGCATGGAAGGCTCATAGAGCTTTACATTCTCCACATTCACAACTGAGTAAATGTGCATGTATAGGGGTAAACTAAGTACGTAGGAATTATATCCCATATTTCTAGTATCTTAAAGGGACCATATCACATAGTATTAATTTTCTTACTAGGACTGTGGAGCCTCTCCTTGTTCAAGTGTAACCATATCATGTCTCCAACCTTGAATGACTCCTTTGTTCTATGTTGATCATGCTTGGCCTTGTATTTTCCATGTGACGTATGAAATGTCTCCTATACCTATATATGGTTTTTCTTGATCTTATCAACAATTTTTTTAGCCCTCAAGGCATCCCTTGTAAGATCCACCCTCACTACTTTCTACCTATATGCAATATCCGAAGGTGAAGGCGACAAATATCTTAAATAAGTTTCAAATGGGGACTTACTAATAGAAATGCAGATTGTTCCGTTATAAGAGTGATAAATATATACCATATTTTCATCATAGGTCTTCGTATGCTTCTGATTATAACCCCTCAAAAGTTGCACCAAAGTCCTATTGACTAATTATGTTTTACCATTTGTCTGGGGATGGAATTTTGTAGACCTATTCAACTTCATGTCCATCTTATCCCACAATGTAGTCCAAAATGCACTGATAAATCTCATGTCCCTATCTAAAACAATGCTCCTTGGTATCCCAAAGTGCACCCAAACCTTGTCCAAAGAACATATTTTCTTATACTTTCCCATTGATGGTCTTCTTACGAGGCATAAAAAACACACCTTGTTGAACATGTCAACTACCATGAACAAGTAGTCATGTCCCTTCCTTGTTTTTTTTAAAACTCCCACAAAGTCCATGGAATGATTTTCTAAGGATGAGTGGGTACACGTAAGCGATATATAGACCATGTTTCCTATTATGTCTTGTTGGTACAACAAAGCGTGCATCCTCTTATGAACCTAGCTACCCATTCTTTCATCTTGGACCAATATACATGCCTCTGCAAGTTGGCTATTATCTTTCCTACACCAAATTTCCATGCAAAATGGGAGGTGCGAGCCTCTTTTATCAGCTACAAACATTGACATTTAGGAACACATAACTTATCCATCCTGTAGAGTAACTCATCCTGGAGATGTTAGTTTATGGTGTCGTCACCATCATGCACATAACTCTGGTTCTACAACTATTGAAAGACCTCCTTTACGTCCTCATCCTATGAATATTCCTCTTTGTATGCATCATGGGTGAATGGATCTAGGTGTATCAGAGTTCCTAAACCTATGATATTTGATGTGGGTGGCCTTGAAAGCATGCCAGACAATTATTTTGTGTTTTCCATCTTGTACTTGATCACTAAATGAAATTGCTATAGAAACCCCATCCACTCGTAATGTCTAGTCTGTTGTAGCTTACTCTGGGCCTGTAGGTACTATAGTGTCTAGTGATTTGTGTGGATTATTTTCTCCTTTCCCATCAGATCGTGCTTCCACCTCTTCATATCTTGCACTAGGGCATAGACCTCCTTGTAGTAAGTAGGGTATTTAAGAACTTCCCCATGAAATACTTTAGAATGGTAGCATACATGCCTTCCTCCCTACATCAAGACTTCTTCCATAGCATACCCACTCACATCTGTCTCCACTTCAAAGGGCTATTACAAGTTTGGTAATGCCAGAATTGGTGCTTGATCGATCTTCTTCTTTATCTCCTTAAAGGCCCTCTGCTGACACTTTCCCCACTGAAAACTCTTGGCACTTGTTGTTATAGCATGGAGTGGCACTAATACCACTAAAAATGAGGCTATGGATTTCCTCAAGTATTATGCTACCCCAACAAAACTCCTAACATCAAGAACATTAGTAGGCACGAACCATTTCATTTTGGCCTCCATCTTGGAAGGATTTATCTTCAACTCTCCTCCACCTATCACATACCCCATATATACCAAAGGCTGATATGCAAACTCACACTTCTTGAGATTGTATAGAAATTGGTGCATATTTGGTGTCCCCAGCACTTCCATCAAATGAGTGATGTGCTCCTCCTAGGTAGAACCATATACCAATATGTCATCCAAATAGACAATAACAAATGAATCTATTCACTAATCTCATAAATGTAGTTGGTGCATTGCATAGACCAAATGTAATTACTAACCACTCATACAAACCTTACTTATTTTGAAGGTGGTTTTACAGTGATCTTCTTCTTTGATTCGAACCTAGTGATCTGTAAAATTTTAGTCCTTCCTAGTGAAGTATTTCGCTTGTTATAACTGATCCAGCAGATCATCTAACCAAGGATGGTGGAACCTATTCTTGAGTGTGATTTTCTTTGATGCCCTATAATAAATACACATCTGTCAAGTTTTTCCCCACATGGTGATGTACTCAATTGAATGACACCTTGTTAAAGTAGCTACTGCAGTTGTTTCTTCACCTCACTTGCTTCTATAACAAATAACCTATACAACCCATTGTTTGGTAATGGGGAGTCTGACAATAGTTGTATCTCATGCTCCACTTCCCTCTTTGGTAGTAACCTTTTAGGATCCCATAACACATCCCTATATGACTATAGAAACTTTTCCAACTTTTGTTTTCATTTCTTAGTACACCCCTCCAAGGATGTCTTACTGTAGAGCTGTAACTAGGCTCTCTCACACTGCTAATTATTCCACATTAATAAGTCAATCCGGGAACGTTTTGTTATTGCAAGAAGTAGCTCAATCCGAGGCTATTTGTCCGAGTAATTCTTAGTAGTACAGTGGGTTGAGAAGATCAAAGGAAAACAGATGCTAAGCTGTAACGAAACCAAAAGATAGAATCACACAAAACAGTTGATCAGTCAAGGGTACGGAATCGATAACCCTTCCCTCTAGAAACTGATTAAAGAAGAGGAATTAGAGCATGGACTTATAGGTCTGGGAGCTAAGTAGCGTCTTGCTGAGGCTCACTACAGCCGTAGGCCTTCTCTCACACCAAAACAACAAAGGCAGGTAAATAAGTCAGCGGAAAGTAACATGGAACAACAAAATGGAAATGGGACAGCAATAAATGGAACAGCAGTAAAATGGAACAGCAATCCGTAAGGATTTTTGAAACAACAACCATCACCTGTATGTACATGTTCTACATTAATATAGCAATCTGAGAGTATTGAATGATACGACTATGTTTCTAAACAGAATGACGCTACTCTCAAATCCCACAAATATTGTTTAACATAAATCCAATGATAGTAACATTCCTACCAGTACTCTGTTACAGAAATGGCTGAATAAAGATACAACTCGACCCTGTGTAAATCCAATTATACAGTGCAGAGTCTTTATATAGATAAATCATTCATTCATTAAACGTAACAGAGCATAGCGCATCATATAAAGAATTCATCAGACTGCTAAGTAATAAAGATAAACAAACCACACACAAATCACCGTATAATGATACAAAAGCAAGTGTCCTTCGGAGCCAGGCCCTTAGCTGCCAATGGTACACTGTCTTAGATTACTCCAAACGCAGAGACGGAATAAACACCAAGTCTTTTATATTAATCGCATTCACAAGAGTATAACAAAATCAGGTCTCAGTGAGACGCAATGATTAAAGTTTGTTCTGGAACTGTAAAATTACAAAACAGTCGTCCTTTGCTTAATGATGCTGTGCCATTATATAAAAGAAATGACGGAGATATCTAGATAATCAGAGATAAGTAAAGCAGCGATCCCTCAGGATCAAAGATCCTGAGGGATTCGCTAATCGTTCAACCCTTCTTGCGTTCGCTGAGCCGGTATCCCACATTCTTTTCCTGGACTACTCAATTCCGATTTTGCTTGATCATGTCCGCATCCGGTTCCCTACTAGAGGAACAGCAGTTATTTTTCCTCTGCTTCTCGCTTTTGGGCGGGAACTCCTTACTCGCATGTCTTTCTGCATAGAAAACGTCATTTATTAGCACTTGAGCTTCCTTCGTCTATTTTTGCACATTTGATCAAAATCCTTTATCTTCTTTGAATTCCTAATGCAGAAAAGGTTACAATTGTTATTGAAAAACCACTAGATTGCTTGTCAAAAGCATACCTTCCAGGTGCTCCACACACCCCCCTGCTTACCCTGTTTCATGGCCTCATGAAAACATTGTAGTTGACATGCAAGGCGGTGAGAGAATAGGCCGGAGAAGGGATCTCGTGAGGAGGCCGACAACCGTGATGAGCAACTAGATTATCAAAGAACTGATCTATTTGATCTACAGGCATCTCATACAAGGCCTGATATCCGGGTGCAGGGTGCCAAATAATTGGACTGCGAAATCGATACCCTAACCAGGATGGCCCTACTTGCAGAATCCGTTCCCCATAAAGGTTCAATCGGCTGGCAGCCAGCTCAAAATTCTCATATTTGAATGGTTCCCTGAGCTGGATGCTTGGACTAGAGGTCCGGTATCGAAATTTTGCAGCATCGAGGGCAAGATCTTTAATAGTCAGGAAATATTCCAGACCATTTCGGATCAAGTCTTCGTGCATGGGTCCTATTATCTCAATGACACCTGGGATCCTCATAAGACTCCTATGCTCTCTCCATAGCGTCACTGGGTCTCTAGGTTCAGCTCATATCCACAAGTCTAGGATATTTTCTTGTCTCTGAAAGGTGTTATAAGCTCTGAGCCATTTCATCTGATTAACCCCAAATGAGATGAAGGCTTGGAATTGTATATCGCCAACAAAAGGGCCAGGATTTAAATCAGTTTCCTGGTCTAGCACAAGGTTGTGCAAGTAAAACTCGCACAATAACCTTTGAACCTTAACCCCATAATGCTTGCAACAGTCTATAAAGTCATTAACAGTGTTGATGTGGATAGGTGCTCCTGCCCTAACGACTTTTATTTTCAATCTCAAATATCTTTCAAGAAAAAATAAAGCATAATTTTTAGCAGGGGCCCTACAAGTCAAAACTTCATTATATAAGGAACACACAGTGTCCATCTGCTTAACAACACTATCTAATCGACGAGTTACCTTAGCAACCTTTTCTTGTTCCTTCTGCCACCCCTCAAAGGCTTGGCTTTCGGATTGACTAATACTCCGAAGTTGCTGTTGTAATTCTTCATATTTCTCCTGGGGGATTGCTTGCTCTCTGAGTTGTTCAGCTTCTTGTTGGGCTTGCTTCATCATCCTGTGCAAGTTTCTCATTTTTGGATCCTTGTTCCATTGAGCCGTAGAGGCCGGGAATTTTGCCTACAACTTTTTATTGCGCTGTTTAGAGTTCAGAAACCGAATAACCCCTGAGGGTGGTGCCTCTGTTTGGGTCTCCTTATTCTCTTTCTCCTTCTTGACACGAATGAAAGGCTGCTGAGGTCCCCCTGCCATTGGAACATCTTGCTTCTCTTCTCCCTTAATTGGAATGTCAGTTTGTTCTCCAGGGTCAGATGGAACAGCAGTCTGTTCCTCTATGTTATTTGGAACAGCAGACTGTTCCTCGGCAGTAGGTCTCCTGATGGGGTTTCGACCAACAAAACGGGTTCTTGTCCTCGGGGTTTTTGCTGTAGTGGCCCTCCTCCTTTTCCTTGAGGTCCTTTGTATTCTCAAATCGGCTTTCAGAATTCGAATTTGCTGTCGGAGCCTGGCTATAGTGCCCAACAACCTCTGCTGTTTCTTTCTTAATTTCTTAATCTCCTTTGCCTCGGCAGAGGGTTTGACCCTTAAGCCCGCTCCTTCTTCATCTGGGATATCTTCCGGCGTCCTGGGGACAGACTGTCCCTGATTGTTGTCTTCAATTTCATTATCATAACCAGGCGGGTTTTCTTCTCCTGCCTTTTCTGCATGTGCTTCCTCGGGTAGTTCTTCTTCTGCGGGACTGTCAGGGACGCCTGCTGTGCTGGAGGGCTGGCCATATTCCCCCATATTGGCCAGAACTGCTGCCAATTCCTCCTCACCTACAGGGTCCTGCAACAGGCTACCCCCTGGCTGTGCTATTTCTTCTTCTTGATTGCCCTGCTCGGTAACCCCTTCTTCCTCAGAGTGCTCATTTTCTTGATTGTTCTGTTCGGTGGCCCTTTCTTCCTCAGAGTGCTCATCTTCTTGGTTGCTCTGTGCGATACCCATTTCTTCCCCTTCTGGCTGGCCAGTCCTAGGCCCTGATTGCTCCACATTTCCTTCGGAAGGTCCTCCTTCTGGTTTTCGAGGTTCGTCCGCAATTTTAATTGGCTGGGCCGTTGTTTCCTGAATTCTTTCCAACCTTCCTCGTATCCGGGCCAGCCGAGCTGACTTCCTTGGTCTCTCAGGTAGGTCGGGTGTGCCAGCAGGTTCTCTGGGTTCCTCTGGTCATTCTGGCGTATCGGAAGGCTGTTTCCGTTTTGAAGCGGCATGTCTTTCTGTTGCTGACTTCTTGCGTTTCTCTAATCGTTCCGGCGTACTAGAGGACTGTTCAGGTTTTGGGGGTGGTGCAGCCGATCCTCCTTCGACTATTGCGATTAGTTCCTCCCAAGTGATTTGCTGTTGAGTGAGACTGTGGCTCACTATCAACCGAATCAGCCCATGGTGGCTAATGACTGCATCTATGTGCTGGGCCTTCTTCAAGCTTTGGGCCGCGTCATGTAGTAGCGAATTTAAAAGTGCAGGGAGATTTACAGAACATTTTCCTTTTAAAACAGCTAAAAGTTTCAGGTGACGAGGTCTTACCACGTCTTTTCTCCCTTCGCAGGTGATATAACTTTGTACTATCTTTGCTAGCTCGGTCCAGGGTTCCCCTAATGTTGCCGGCAGAACTCCTTTCCCTTTGACTGTCAGGCTTTGGCCTTCGTCCTGAAAAAATTCCATAGCTTTTTGTAATCTTTCCTTCTTCGGTGTCCATATGGGTCCAACAGCTGGTAATCCTGAAACTTCTGCAATGATATCCTCTGTAACCGCTATCCGCTTTCCTCCTACTATGGAGTAATTTTCCTGCAAATTCTACAGGAATTCCAACGCCACGGCTTCATTTGATTCTTGCAGGCGGCTAAAGTAATTCAACCATCCTACATTTTCCAGGATTTCGTGAGCAGCAGCGGAAACTGTCAGCTTGTGAGGTTCACTTCGGACCGTCTTTCCGCCCATGATTCTACTCAGAAATGGAACAGCAACTGCTTGCGGTGTTTGCGACGCAGAGAGGGTGATCACCGAGCATGCAACTAAAAAAAAAAAATCGTGGATGGCAATTTCCGTAGAATGGAAGCATCATACCGTTAAACCATGTCATTCCTTCGTACATTGTCTCGCCCGAATGGTGTGCAGCCACGTAATCATGGAGTAATGAGATTACCTTCCCCCCCCCGCGATCTGATAGGCTGTCCCCAGCCGTCAAAGAGAGGAGCAGCAGCCAGTTCGGAGGTCCAATCATAGAGTACAGCATATGAAATTATGCCATGTTTTAGAAAAACAACGAAATGCCGAAACCGAGGCAAAAAGGTAGATCGCGTTTTGCATAAGAGCCTGCGTGATATATTGAGGAGCTAGGGGATGGGACGTCTGTCAAGCGTACGAAGTCTTCAGTGGTCACCGTCAGTTCCGTTGCCATGATTGGTGGTAATAAATATTCATGCGATATATACATTGGGTGTGACATATGATCTTTGCAAAGGATAAGAGACAGAAAAATTTAATATCATACCTGTTGGTGTAATTATTACGACTTCTATGCCATTAACAGAGCTCTGCTGCCAACAGGTGTTCATAACCTTGGCAGAGTTGTTTATTTCACCCTTCGGAACCATAATCCTTTGTGTATATTCTGAAGAGTGCTTTGTCAAAATGCAGGCCATTATGCCGGCTTGGTAACCAGATAGCCATAATGCCATTCACAAGGTAGGCGCGAAACGTGGTCAGGCCGGCTCGCGATGAGACCCCCTATTCCAAGGTTTGCTTGTTAATTTACCTTCGGACCATATCCCTGGTGTGGTGGCCGTTATGGGAATGCCACTTCGCTTCCGTCCTTATGATCATGGTAGGCCGGCTCTTAATGAGACCTCCTATCCTTCATTTGACAATTTTCATATTTTGTTTTTGTTTTCTTTTGCAGAGCACCTTCTCTTGTTTATTTTCACATAAGGGTGGTTCCGCACTCCTTAAGAGCGAGGAATGGAGGAAAAAGTCTTACGATCCCAACAGATAGATATAAATCGTTCGTTCTTATTCCTAAGTAATGATCAAGAAAGATTTTTAGGGGAATCGTCATGATAAAGATCACCAACCAGGGTACTGGTAAATGACAATGACAGCGAAGATGAAAAGTTCACGTTCCTCCTCTTGTCCTGTTATACATACTGGCTTCATAGTGATAGCGATTTATGATGTGTTGATTTCGGTATATCATGGTTTTATGTTCACCGCATAAGTTCATTGTTGTATCTACAAGATTGAAGAGAATATGGAGGCAAAGCATCTTCCATAAGGGTGAAAACATGTCGATGGCATTCCTGAGAGAAGAATTCATTCGTAGGATACCATCTCTTTGAGAGGAACAACGGAAAATCGCAAATGCTGTCCCCTTTTGAGAAAGGAACAGCGAAGATACTCAAATGCTGTTTCTTTTGAAAAGGAACAGCAGACACACTCAAGTGTTGTTCCTTTTCGCAAAGGAACAGCAAAGACACACAAGGGTTGTTCCTTCTGAAAAGGAACAGCAAAATCACACAAGTGCTGTTCCTTTTTGCAAAGGAACAGCAAAAGACACAAGTGCTGTTCCTTTTCGCAAAGGAACAGCGAAAACATGCAAGTGCTGTTCCTTTTCGCAAAGGAACAGCAAAAACACACAAGTGCTGTTCCTTTTCGCAAAGGAACAGCAAAAACACACAAGTGTTGTTCCTTTTCGCAAAGGAACAGCAAAAAACACGCAAGTGCTGTTCCTTTTCGCAAAGGAACAACAAAAAACACGCAAGTGCTGTTCCTTTTCGCAAAGGAACAGCAAAAACACACAAGTGTTGTTCCTTTTCGCAAAGGAACAGCAAAAACACACAAGTGCTGTTCCTTTTCGCAAAGGAACAGCAAAAACACAAGTGTTGTTCCTTTTCACAAAGGAACAGCAAAAACACACAAGTGCTGTTCCTTTTCGCAAAGGAACAGCAAAAACACAAGTGTTGTTCCTTTTTGCAAAGGAACAACAAAAACACAAGTGCTGTTCCTTTTCGCAAAGGAACAGCAAAAACACACAAGTGCTATTCCTTTTCGCAAAGGAACAGCAAAAAACACAAGTGCTGTTCCTTTTTGCAAAGGAACAGCAAAAACACAAGTGCTGTTCCTTTTCAAAGGAACAGCAAAAACACTTGGAATACAAGCAAAAAAATCAAGAAACATATATACAAGATATTATGTACAAGTTATAAAAATGAATTTCTTAAATTATAGGTGAGGAAGATTTCGCTTCCTCTCCTAAGATTTCCATATCAGTATCTTGTCGTAGCTGCTAACAGAAGGATTCCCGAGTGAGTGGCTTTCGATAAAGGCGAACTCGGTGGCCATTTACTTTGAATGCATATCCAGAACCGTCAATTGTGATCAGGGTAAGGGTCCCATTGTCATGTACCTTCTGGATTTCGTATGGTCCTAACCATCGAGTCTGTAGTTTCCCCGGGAAGTCCTGAAACCGAGAGTCGTATAACAGAGCCCAGTCTCCTTCATGAAAGACTTTATTCTTGATAAGTGCATCATGCCATTTAGCTCGCTGTTGTTGAATTAATGCTGTATTCTGTAATGCAGAGAGCCTGATTTCGTCCAATTCATTAATCTACTGTAATCGATTGATTTGTGCCTCACTCAGATCTAGGCCGACTTCCTGTGCCGTTCGTAGCGTTCGGATTTCGAATTCTATGGGGAAAATTGGCTGCTTTCCAAACACTAATTGATAAGGTGAATAGCCTGTAGTACTTCTCCATGTGGTTCTGTAGGCCCACAGTGCCTCAGGTAGTCGAGTGGCCCAATCACGCCTATGCGATGCAATGGTCTTTGTTAAAATTGATTCTATTACCTTATTACTACTCTCTACTTGCCCATTTGCCTGCGGATGGTATGGGGTAGTGATCTTATGTTGGACATGGTAATTGTTAAGTGTTGCAGCTAATTTATTTCCAACAAATTGTGGTCCACCATCGGTGATTAGTTCCCTCGGAAGTCCATAACGTACAAACAAATGGAACAAGAATTGTATCACAGAGTCTTCTGTAGCCCTAGGTAATGATTCGGCCTCGACCCATTTAGTAACATAGTCTGTCGCCACCAGAATGTATGTCCTCTGATTTGACGATGGATTGATGGGCCCAACAAAGTCCAGAGCCCATCGTTCAAATGGCTCAATGACCAATTGTGGTCTCAGAGGCATTTCATCGGCTTGGCTAGGTTTTCCTGCTCGTTGGCAGCTGTCACAGGCTTGTGCAAATTTTTTCGCATCCTTGAAAATTGTAGGCCAATAGTATCCCGTCTGCAATACTTTATGTGCTGTTCTTTTTTTAGCAAAATGTCCCCCGCATGGCTCGTCGTGGCAAGCTTTTAGAATGTCGAAGATTTCGTCTTCTCGAATACACCTTCTGATTTGCATGTCTGCCCCTGTATGGAACAAATGGCCTCCAATCCATGAAAACCGAGTGCTCTTCTGAACAATCTGCTTGCGTTCCTGAGGGGTTAAGTGTTTTGGTAGCTTACCGACTGCAAGGTAATTGGCGACATCAGCATACCAGGGTGTTCGAACAGCAACAGCAAACAGGTGCTCGTCAAGAAATTGATCTTCCACTGTTGTTGTTTCAATTGCTTTCGGTATTCGTGAGAGGAAATCAGCTATAGGGTTCTCCTTGCCAGGTCGATCCTTAATTGTAATGTCGAACTCCTGCAATAAGATCAACCATCTCGTTATTCTAGCTTTCGTAACAAGTTTATTTGCCAAATATTTGATAGCGGAATGATCTGTATATAACACAACGGGATAGCCTGTGATATAATGTCTAAATTTGTTAACAGGATGTATTACAGCCAGGAATTCCTTTTCAGTAACAGTATAATTGAGTTCGGCAGAGGATAAATTTTTGCTGATATAGTAGATAGCGTATGGTCTCTTATCCTCTTCTTGCCCTAGGACTGCGCCAATTGCTGTGTCCGAGGCATCAGATGAGATTTGAAATGGCAAATTCCAGTTGGTTCCTCGAAGGACTGGGGCTGTTGATAGAAGCTTCTTCAATTCCTTAAAAGCCTGGTCGCATTTTTCTGTCCACAAGAAATCAACATTGCCAATTAAAGCATATAGAGGTGTAGCAATACGTGAGTAATGTTCTATAAATCGTCTGTAATACCCAGAAAAGCCAAGAAAACTGCGTACCTCCGTTTGAGTAGTGGGGGTAGGAATAAGCAAAAGAATCTGGATTTTAGCCGGGTCTACCTGGATGCCGGCTGCTGAGATATAGTGCCCTAGAATGAACCCTTCTGTCATCATCATGTAACACTTTTCGTGACTCAGACAAAGTCTGGTAGCGATACAACGTTGTAGGACTTTTTCCAGGGTATCTAGAGCTGGGTCAAAATCATCTCCATATGGTGTAAAGTCATCCATATACACTTCAAGTCCGTCGTTTATAAGATCTGCGAAGATACTAAGGACAGCCTGTTGGAATGTAGCAGGGGCATTACATAGGCCGAAGGGCAAGACTCGATAGGCAAACGTTCCCCAAGGGCAAGTAAAGGTAGTTTTATCCTGGTCTTCAGGGGCGATTTGGATTTGGTTATATCCGCTGAAGCCGTCCAGGAAAGAAAAGAATTTCTTTCCTGCCAAAGTGTCCAATACTTGATCTATAAATGGGAGAGGGAAGTGATCCTTCTGCGTGGCCTTATTTAACTCCCTGTAATCTACGCAAATCCTCCATTTTCCATTTTTCTTGGGTACCACCACCAGGGGAGAGACCCACTTACTGTCGGAGATGGGATAAATAAAATTAACATCTAGAAGTTTCTGAAGTTCGGCTTTTACTACCTCTTTTAGATGGGGGTTCAGTCTTCTTTGCGGCTGACGAATAGGTTTTGCATCTTTTTCTATGTAGATGTGGTGGGTGCATAATTGGGGATCGATCCCTTTCATGTCAGGGTAATCCCATGCAAATTCTCCTTGATATTTTCGTAACAGATTTACAAGTTTTGCTTCTTGGTCTGGTGTAAGGTTGGCGTTGATATTTAGGGCCTTACCAGGTTCAATTTCCACTACTTTACTATTGGCAACAACAGTCACTGGTATTGTTTGGTCATGTGCGTCTTTCAAAGGGTCTTCCTCTAGCTCACTATCAAATGCTGCCTCTATCATAAAACACTGTGTGTGAGATCTAGATTCAGTTTGACTAATGAAGTTATTGATGGCATCATCTTCTATTTGATCTTTAAAATCTAAAGCCTTCTGTACAGTCAATGGGGATCCGATATTGTTAGTAAGGTATGACACAGGATACTGATTGGTTTTGATCATTGACAGGCTTGGCTGTGCTGGAGGATATAGAACTAGATTTTTAACATCTGGTCCTTTAGTTATAGTCATGTTTCCCTGCCGGCAACCAATGTAGGCATCGGCAGTAGCAAGCCAAGGTCTTCCTAATATTAGCGGATGTCCATCCAGTCGGGTTTTTGGGTTAATTATCAGGAAATCAGTTGGATATTCCCAGGAGTCTACAGAAACCATGACATCGTATAGAGTGCCTTCTGGTCGAACTACAGATCAATCTGCCAATTCCAACAAAGTAGAAGTAGGTTCTACTGATGTGATGCCAAGTTTTTGACAGGTAGAGGTTGTCAAAATATTGATTGCAGCTCCTAGATCAACTAAAGCGTTAGTCAGGGTTTGGCCATAGATTTGGACAGTCACAATTGGATTTCCGGGATCTTCGTATTTGATAGGTGCCTCTTTTCCCGATAATAAATCAGATAAAGTGCCGACTACTTGGACTCTTGGGTTAGTGGTTGTATTCCTCCTTGATTTTTTTATGCACAGTTCTTTTATAGTTTTTGCGTATATGGGAATATCTTGAATGGCTTGGAGGAATGGAATTTTTATGTACAGGTTTTGTAACTCTCCCAGAATGTCAAAGTCTGGTTGTTGTACTGGTCGTGGTATGACTAATCGTTCCGGGAAAGGAGGAGAGGATGTATTTGTTTGTTGATGGGTCTATTCTTTATTTACACCCTCTTGTTGTGGTGGTTGTTCTATTGGTAACTGATCTTCAATGTGAACTGTTTTGTCTCCCTCTGTTTCTATGATACGTCCAGATCGTAACTGAAGGTCATTGCACTCCCTTAGGTCAAGTCCAGTTTCTGATGTTTCTATAATTTGGAGGGATTGGACTGGTCTATTATTAGGATTGGGATTGGGTTGGGCTGGGAGTTGCGGCCTTAGATTAGACTGGGGGTTCTGTTGTAAGGCTGGAAGAGTCGGTTGAGGGAGTGGAATAGTTCCTGTTGACTGATATGTCGATCTTGGCCAATTTGTCTGCCAGGGCGAACTTTGTGAAGTAGGGGGAATCCATTGCGGAGGGTATGAGTTATTCTGCCAATATGGTGGGGTGTAAGGAAAATTTGGCCATCCGAATTGGCTTGTCTGATTCATCCATGGGTTTGGAGAAGGAAACGGCTGTGACGACCAATTCGGGACTGGGTTTGTAGATTGGTTTTGCCACATACCATATTGCTGAGCATTATACTGCGGAGGCTGAAAAGAAGAGGTCGGGTCAGAAAACATACCAGATTGCCTAGGTTGCCATTGGCGACGTTGGTTAACAAAGTATCCTGGTTCTGATTCTTCTTCTGCTTCCTTGTATACTGCCTTCAATCCAGGAAGTGAGGGGCAGCTCTCAGTAAGGTGGTCTTTCGTACAGATAGCACATGTTTGAACTGTATCTAGCGGACATTCCTTGTGGCTGTGTTTTCTTCTGCATCGGGGGCAGAAAATTGCCAGATTTTGCTCCGCCTCCATTTGCTTTTGTTTAGCCTGCACAATATCAAGCTGAGTAGTTAATGTCCCCAGAATATCAGTTTTAAAATTTTCTAATAAATTCCCTAGTTCTACACGTGTTACCCCTTCTGTTGATATTTTGTTGTCTTTAACAAACCTATCATATTCTGTTGATTTTATCCTTGTGCTGCCTCTTGAACTCCTGATGCATAAATTAATGATATCAGCAAAATTCTCTTGGTAAATATCCCCTTTTCCCATGATATTCAATGTTTCAATCCACTGCTCTTTCATTCCCCTAATCAATGCAGTTTTCAACACATTATCGGGCAGAGGTAGTGATGCATAGGGGGATCTCTGTAAATTATACTGGAAACGTTCTACGTATTCTTCTAAAGTTTCATTTGGTCTCGCCGTCATTTGGAAAATTTCATCTTTTAGCTCTCTCGACCTACAATAATCCTGATATTTTTTAAGAAAGGATTCTTTCATTTGCTCCCGGTTGTTTATGACTCCACCACCTAAACCCATGAACCATCTCAGAGCTGCTCCTTTTAAAGTGGAGGGGAACAGCTTTAATTTCTGGGGGTCAGTGGTGTAATTGTACCCTCTACATAGCACATCGAATTCAAATAAAAATGCATCGGGGTCTTCTGATGTAAGTCCATGAAACGTCGGGATGTGTTGAAGAGGTATTGTTTTCATGGGTGCATTTGCAGCAGAATCTACTATAGGATATTGCAATGTAGAAGTTTCAGCATTTGGCTGATTCTGTGCCATTGGATCAAATATGTGCCAATATTCTTCCGGAATTTCTAGGAGGGTATTCCTAGGTTGAGAAGGGACGGCCTTGGCAGGAACTGTTTTAATGACACTTCCCTTATCTAGGATTTCTGTCTGAGGGAATGGGGTGCCTTCAAGGTTAACTTTGGCCGCGCTCCCCCTGTCTGGGCTGTTTAACAATTGGATTATCCTAGAAGGAGACCTTGGTTCCTCTATTTCCCCTGTTTCCCCTTCTCCTTCACAAAGATTGCTTAAATTCCCTTCTTGCAGCCGTTCTGACACAGAATTTTCAATTTCTTGGAAGTCCTGTTCATCAGTCCGACTGTGCACCTCAGCGTAGGCTCCAGATGGTGATGCTATAGCCTGAAGGGAGCTAGTAGGCTGCTTAGAATAAGTCTTTCTGAGGCCTACTGACGGCTGAGATTCAGTTTTCTTATAGATTTCGTCTATGAAGGTTGTTCGGCCAAGGGTCACCGGTCCTTTGGCTTTTTCAGGTTTGACTGGAGGTTTGATATTTTTCTAGCTTTTTCTGCTTAGTCATGCACTCTAAAAACTACTAAATCCTATTCAACCAGCAATTCTGCTAAGAGAGCGGACGGTGGAGCAGGGCTTTTACATGCTCCGTACGCAGGTTCTTACCTTCCATTTTTAAAATCCAACTCCCCCCTAGCAGCTTTTGTGCACTACTCTGTAAAGGGCAAATGGCTATACTCCTTCCCCGGCAACGGCACCAAAATGTAGAGCTATAACTAGGGTCTCTCACACCGCTAATTATTCCACATTAATAAGTCAATCCGGGAACGTTTTGTTATTGCAAGAAGTAGCTCAATCCGAGGCTATTTGTCCGAGTAATGCTTAGTAGTACAGTGGGTTGAGAAGATCAAAGGAAAACAGATGCTAAGCTATAACGAAACCAAAAGATAGAATCACACAAAACAGTTGATCAGTCAAGGGTACGGAATCGATAACCCTTCCCTCTAGAAACTGATTAAAGAAGAGGAATTAGAGCATGGACTTATAGGTCTGGGAGCTAAGCAGCGTCTTGCTGAGGCTCACTACAGCCGTAGGCCTTCTCTCACACCAAAACAACAAAGGCAGGTAAATAAGTCAGCGGAAAGTAACATGGAACAGCAAAATGGAAATGGGACAGCAATAAATGGAACAGCAGTAAAATGGAACAGCAATAATCAAATGGAACAGCAATCCGTAAGGATTTATGAAACAACAACCATCACCTGTATGTACATGTTCTACATTAATATAGCAATCTGAGAGTATTGAATGATACGACTATGTTTCTAAACAGAATGACGCTACTCTCAAATCCCACAAATATTGTTTAACATAAATCCAATGACAGTAACATTCCTACCAGTACTATGTTACAGAAATGGCTGAATAAAGATAGAATTCGACCCTATGTAAATCCAATTATACAGTGCAGAGTCTTTATATAGAGAAATCATTCATTCATTAAACGTAACAGAGCATAGCGCATCATATAAAGAATTCATCAGACTGCTAAGTAATAAAGATAAACAAACCACACAAAAATCACCGTATAATGATACAAAAGCAAGTGTCCTTCGGAGCCGGGCCCTTAGCTGCCAATGGTACACTGCCTTAGATTACTCCAGACGCAGAGACAGAATAAACACCAAGTCTTTTATATTAATCGCATTCACAAGAGTATAACAAAATCAGGTCTCAGTGAGACGCAATGATTAAAGTTTGTTCTGGAACTGTAAAATTACAAAACAGTCGTCCTTTGCTTAATGATGCTGTGCCATTATATAAAAGAAATGACGGAGATATCTAGATAATCAGAGATAAGTAAAGCAGCGATCCCTCAGGATCGAAGATCCTGAGGGATTCGCTAATCGTTCAACCCTTCTTGCGTTCGCTGAGCCGGTATCCCGCATTCTTTTCCTGGACTATTCAATTCCGATTTTGCTTGATCGTGTCCGCATCTGGTTCCCTACTGGAGGAACAGCAGTTATTTTTCCTCTGCTTCTCGCTTTTGGGCGGGAACTCCTTACTCGCATGTCTTTCTGCATAGAAAATGTCAATTATTAGCACTTGAGCTTCCTTCGTCTATTTTTGCACATTTTATCAAAATCCTTTATCTTCTTTGAATTCCTAATGCAGAAAAGGTTACAATTGTTATTGAAAAACCACTAGATTGCCTGTCAAAAGCATACCTTCCAAGTGCTCCACACTTACCTCTTATAAAATCTCCTATAGACTCATTTTCTCTTAAAAAGAAAAAAACATACTTTTTGTTGGAACTAATCAATTTCTCAGATTGGTTGGCACTTACCACCTAATTTTTTTACTTTCCTTTGTTCACGTTGATGGTGAATGATTTTCCATCCTTGACAAGCCAATATTGGTTGGCTCTCCACATGAATATTGCATCTCACATGTACATGTAGGGAATTCCAAACACAACTCCACATACATCAAGGGGGACTACATCTAGTTCTACTTCATTAATAAAATTAGCATTGATAGCAAATATAATTTTGCATTGTTTTGTTACCTTCAACTCTACATCCTTATTTATCCATCACAATCGATACGGGCTCAAATGATCATGAAATTCCAATCCTGAGTTACTGACTAGCTCTGCTGCAAAGAGATTCACCTGCGATCCTAAGTCAAATAGAGCCTCAATATTTGTCTTCTTGACCTATATATTTATGTGGAAGAGGTTGGTCATTTCTTTTTCTTCCTATTATTGAAGGCTACTCAGATTCACCTCCTTCTACACTAACGTATAAACAATCTTCTCATCCACATCTGAGTTGCTTTCAACCTAGTTGCTTAAAACGATGACCATGAGATTCTTCTTCTTATTGTCTTTATTTTTGTTCTTCATGTTAAGCTCTGGATGCAACTTCTAGCACTTCTCCTTTGTATGGCCATCAATGTTGCAATGGTCACAGTGGTTGTTGGGATCTTTGCACTGGTGTCATGTAGTTTTCGTATTTTTACCTTTTCCCCCTTTCAACTTTCTCTTCCCCTCCTTGGAATAGTATTATTTCTCCTTCTACTTTGATGCGCTTGATTTCCCTTTCTTCAAGCCTATGTTCTCTAGCTATTATGCCTATACACAAGCCTCATCGACTGATATGGGCTTGAATAACATCACTTGGTTCAAGAAATGGTTTTGTAGACCCCCCAAATACTTGAGGAGTACATTTGGGTTCTTTGGGGAGATATCCAACATTATGGCTATCTTTCTAAAATATGTGGTGTACTTTTGTACATTCTGACCCAACCTTTTACTAAAATGGTGCCACTGAATGCACTGGCCCTCTACATACCCAATAGGGTAAAATAGTGACTTGATGAGGGTTTTGAAGTCCTCCCACTTAGTCATTGGAGGACCTCCCTCCAACCTCAAAGTCTTTATGTGGCTATACAAAAGCCTCGTCCATCGATATGGGCTTGAATAACATCACTTGCTTCTGTAAATGGTTGTGTAGACCCTTGAAATACTTGAGGAGTACATTTGGGTTCTTGGGGGAGATAACCAACATTATGGCTATCTTTCTAAGATTTTTGGTGTACTCTCGTACACTCTGCCCCAAATTTTTCCTAAAGTAGTGCCACTAGATCCACTGGTCCTCTACATACCCAATAGGATAAAATTATGACTTTATGAGGGTTTTGAAGTCCTCCCACTTAGTCACTAGAGGATCTCCCTCCAACTGCAAGGTCTTTGTGTGGATTTCCCACCAAGTCAAGGCATGGCCCTCTATTTCATACGCACAAATGAAATATTTGTTCTTCCTCAATATGATGGACATTGAAATGCACTTAGAATTACTACAACTAGTGATTTAGATTTAGAGTGTTGATCTCACCTTGGTACAATTTGATATCAACCTTCACTTCCATTTTGAATAGGGACTATGTATGATTCATGGCACTTGAACTGGGTTGATTTTTTTTGGGTCCTTTCTTTGCTTGGTTCTTTGTTTCTTCCTGATCTCCCGATCTCCCCTCTCATCTATCCTTTACATTAGAAACCCCATATTCTCCAAATAGCCCAATATTATTAATTAGGGATGACTTGAGGAGATTTACATTACAGTATATATCTGCGACTTGTGCTTCCAGCCGCGAAAACCTCTCCTCTACAAAATCATGATGGTTAAATTCATAGATTCATCGACCATGACAAAGATTTTACGATTTTTGGCTTAGCCAATCTAGATCCCCTGCAAATATCCACAATATACCCAAAGAATCATTCTCTAATACCAATATGATTCGTAAACTACTGTGGATATTCCACTAGATAGGTTTTCAAAACAAATTTGATAAAACTATATTTAAATATATGAATTCTACATTATTACGATTTTATTTCTTTTTAGATTCCTAGATTTGTAGATTAGTGTTAATTGTGTATGCATGCAAATTAAAATTATGAAGAAAATAGAGAACTAAAAAATAAAATATCACAAACCATGATTTGACACAAGATATGACCTCGGAAACCCATTTAGGAGAAAACCTAGTTGGAAGGTGAGGTCGCTTTGCTCTCTTTCTCTAAATAGAAAATGGTTGTGACTATCATATTGTCTATGGCAAGTGGGATACTACCTCTCTGTTTTCTATATCTTCTATCCCTCTTGGCTATTTTTTTCTCATCTATGGAACAAATACACTAAAAAATAATGGAACCCCTTTTCCTCCCAGTGGTTTGGTTATAATAGAACCTGATAGCCTACTAGTGGTTAGGTTTGACTACCTTAAATATTAACCAGAGTTACAATATGGACTATTGTAGAGTCTTGTTCATCATAATCACGTACCTATCCCCTTTTCCATGAATAATGGGGGTTGGTGTGGCATTCACTCAAATTATGGTGGTGAAAATAGGAAGGTTAACTTCTAAGTGGCATAACTTTTGCATAAATGAACTCTGATTAAGGTAATTCTTAAATCAATGGATTGGCCTCTGTGTGTAGAATATATAAAAAAAGGGTGCAACATTCAAAATGAAAATTTTTACCCAAAAAAAATTCATTTGATGCCTAAAATTCTCATGGAAGGTTTCAGACCTCAATTTTCCAAACTGGGTCCCATGGGTAACAATGGTCCTATGAGATGATTCCTTTACTTTTTGCACTTTAAAATCATAAGATGGATGTAAAATATATAATGATCCAATCCAGATCAACATGCCTCCTATCCTACCCACGTTGCACCACCACATAAACTTGATATGGGTCCTCATCATCACAGGTATCTACATGGCTTCTACGTGGGCACTTCCACATTGTCTCAAGTGTGGGGCCCATAGAATCCTCCTTCCATTATGTTTTCATGTATTTCCCTATTATATGCATTTTGGTCCATATCCCAATCCTCGTGGGTCCCACAGACTTGTTTCATGTTTGATCAACATGATACTCCATTGGAATTTTTTCCTCCCCTTCTAGAATGAGTTCAAGACAAGGTAGCGGTCATAAGGTTTCGTGTTGGAACTAGGTCCACATCATGCTACTCGAATGTATTGCTACCCATTGTACTTGAGAATTAGCGAAGGGACAAGAGGTGGTGGATGGTGAGGGCTTATAAGTTTATACACTAGAATCACTACTGGTTTGGCCCCTAGTCCACCGAGAGTGTGTATTAGTTCACAACACACCAAAATTTAGAGCATCTGGTGGTGGGTAATTGTCAAGGTTACAAAGAAAATCTATGGTCAGATCAACCCAACCATTGTTAGCAAGCCTGCTCCATGTTGTAATGTGCATATATTGAGCAGTGAGAAGTGAGCATTGGGTGGTTGCAAGGTTCCACACTAAAACCGTGGTCGAGTGAACCCCTTTTTTACTGACACATTCGTGGAGAGAGTGTGATACACAAGAGACGCAGGGGCGGGTGGTGAGCGATAAGTAGTGGCATCCATGTAACCATTTCCACGTATAATTAGTTGTGGTACCCACTAGGTCCTTACCCTCTGTGTTTTGTGTAATTTTCTCGTTATATTAGGTTCACTGCACGTCTAGGCATTCAACCAAGTTTCCCCCCTTCTACACTCTCAAACCTCCCAATCCATGCATCCATGCTTGTTTGAAGGAAAATGTAGTTGTCACCAATTTGAGCCTTCATAGGGGAATAGACCCTCTACCACCCCTATATATCAAATGTTGGGATCCACGTCACCTCCATTGTGGCACTGCCACGTGACCCACATCCACAACATATCCATGTGGTACTTCCAAGTCATAATAGAAGTGGTTCATGTCATCGTTCTACCACCACGTATCCTCCTTGTGGGCCCACATGGAACTTCCACATATTCTTAGGTGCAAGGCCCACCAGGTCATCCCCTTGGTGTTTTGCGAGGTTTCTTTGTTATCATCATTTTTTGTCAGAATTCATTTTGTTGAGGCCTAAATATTATATCTGGCTCAACCACATCTAGAATTCTCTAGGTGTAAGTGCCCCCAACACAACTAGATGCCCAGACCTGAAATGTCATCAATTCCAAAAAGGGGAAATATGGCCCCACAAAAATATGACCTCCACACAGGAGTGTCAGCCCTTGGCACTATTAGATGCCTAGATCACCATATTCACCACACTTATGGAAAAGAGAGGTATTTTACCATAGTGATTTGGCCTCGACACAAGAGTGTCAACCCTTAGCACCGTTGGATGTCTAGATCACTAAATTCCCTATCAAAGCTTTAAAGAAAGAAAAAGAAAATCAAGGAAATTTATGGATTTTACAAATATTTCTTAGGGATAGGTCATCCGCCCAAAATACCAAATTTATAAATAAATTAGCTAGGGCCTGAACATTGGCCTCTAATGGGTGAAATGAGCCTAACAACTCAATTCTTAAGGATTTTGATCTACATGATATTAATACGGTGGATTCAGAGTGAATAATTCAAGGTTATCACCTAAGTAATCAACAACAAGAAAATATCGTAGAGAGTGCAATTTTCATCCATTTTCACAATATGTGAACTTACAATTACAACCATGTATGCACTCAACTACAAGCATACAAATAACTTATAATTCATAAGTAGGGTAGAAACTCCATGGTGCTTCTATTATTTGAAACTATAATACCCAAGATAGTCAACGATAAATGTAATAACAATTTTCAAGCATCCACACATGAATATGCATGATCACAATAGCATTCATTAACAGAAAATGGCTATCATAGCCTGAAATCCAAATAGGTACAAATTTATACTTATATGAGTGAATTGATATGGCTGGCAACTGAAGGAGGGACTTCCACTCTCCACCCAACCATAGGCTAGCTACATTGTAGTCTCTCTTGCAACTAACCCCAATTCAAATCATGCCACCCTATTCAAAAATATTAATTGCCTGATACAATTTGTGAAAACACCTCAATGCCCACTATGCTTTGGCATTGAAATATGGATGCACACAAAGGCCTTTAGAGGAGTAAAGGAAAATGTCAATTCCAGATAAGGAAATTTTGAAGATTCACAGTGATTTTCATTCAAGTTTTAGTACAAAGGTTTTCCAAAATAAATTTGGTTTGCCTATAAAACTAATCCCTCCATATCTCACCCACCAGTTTCTACAACACTATATAAGTTAAACCCTAGTAGAAAAGATGGAAGTTCATGAGATCGTGTCCTTGAGTTTACTCAAATTGGCAAGGGAATTGATTCATCATTAGGTGTATGAAATTTTAAGTAGTTTTATTTTTCCCAAGATTGAACACAATAAAAAAACCCACCCAAATTTGCAACTAGGCTTCCAGACATTCCATAATTTAAATCCTTCAATGTGAAAACCCTTGAATTCACACATACCTGATTGAAACTTTTATAAGAGTAGATTTTGCTGAAATTTTCAAGGCTAAAGTAGTGTTCACCCTGTGGAAACCAATCTCCCAGTGCCTTTTATAGTCTTAAGTCGGTGGTTCCCATGACCATATGCTCACTCTTTGAATGTTGGGATTTTATCAAGACTTCAAAGATCATATCTTTAAGCCCACAAATTATATGATTGTCAAGAAAAAAGGGGTAGGGATTTAGATGTAATTGAACTAAATTCATGTTTAGAATAATGATTTATAAAGTATTATATGCATTAAGTTTATATATAATATAAACATTTATGTTATATTTATATAATAAATATTTTGTATACACATAATAATTTATTAACAATAATAATAATAATAATAACATTTTTCCATTATAATATTATATTAAATTAAGGTAACTATGAAGGTATCAAGTTTCACTAGCTTAACTATGAAGACACTAGGTTTCACTAGTTGTGACGAAAAACTTCCATGAGTGAATGGACTCCATATTTGATAGTAAAGTTTCATAATGGAGGAACTCTACCCTGTAGATCGATTTTGGTTTAATCAATATAATTTCATTGCTTAGGAATATGTCATGGATCAAGCTAGATAGATGTTGTAGATTTCACTCTAACTTATATGTTATAGTCCCCTTCTTGTTTTTTGAAGAATAGATTACTAAATGGTCTAATATAATGAGACCTTAATAGAAACCATAAGGTATATAAAAAGAAATAATATATATTAATGTCCAAATTACCAAATGTTAGGTCATTTTTATTTGTGTGACTAATTATTTTGTTGTGTTTTTTACCCAATGATCAAATTAGTCATTTATAGTTGTGTTGCAAAAAATTAGTAGAATTTAGTCATTTTTACTTGTCATGACTAAACATTTTAGTCACATAGTCATTTATTTGCCATATTATACTAGTGATAGATGAGTTCTCGAGGAATACATGGATATATTTCCTTAAGAATAAATATGAAGTCTTTTATAGGTTTAGAGAAGTGTTTAGCAGCCATAAAGGTATAGTCCATCTTATTTTCGTTAAAATTTTGCTTTATCTATTACTGATGATGATCCTAGAACTGTCAAGGATGTAGTGGAACCAAAGGATGGAAAACTATGTAAAAAGGCCATGGTTGAAGAAATGGTAGCCTTGGACAAGAATGAGGCTTGTGATCTAGTGGAGTTGTGGCTGGAAGAAAACCCATTGGAAACAAATGGGTGTTTAAGAAGAATATCAATGGAGAAGGAAAATTGGAGAAACAAAAAGCTCGATTAGTTGCAAAAGGTTATTCCCGAATGTCAGGAATTGATTTTGGTGATATTTGTTCACATGTTGCCAAGTTCGATTCTCTTAGATTACTTTTATCTTTTGTTGCTTCTTTTATTTTGAGGTAGAACATATGGATGTGAAGACAACATTCCTACATGGGGATATGAAAGAAGAGATCTACATGAAATAGTTAGAAGGCTTTGAGTGAAGGGTAAGAAAGAACTAGTATGCCAATTAAAAAATTCTTTGTATGGGTCAATGCAATGACCAAGGATGTGGTATAAAAAATTGTATACATATCTAGGGACTAATCTTCACAAGGAACAAATAGGATCATTGTTTATATTATAAATTATTTGGTGATCATGTTATTTATTTGGTCTTGTAAGTGGATGATATGTTTGATTGGAAATCACAGAGAAATTATCCAAGATGTGAAGACGCAATTGTACACTAAATTCGACATGAAAGATCTTAGTGCTACAAAATTTATTTTGGGTATGGAAATTAAAAGAGATAGGGAAAAGAGGAAACTATTGTTAAAGTAGAGGAATTATGTTGAGACAATATTGCAGAGGTTTAATATGAAGGATAGTAAACCAGTGAAGGTTACTATTCCTGTAAGTGTAAAGTTATCTACATAATAGTATCCCAAAACACAGGAAGAGGAAGAGGACATGTCTCATGTTTCATATGTGACTATAGTTGGAAGTTTGATGTATGCAATGGCCTATACTAGACCACACATTGCACATGCAGTGGGATTATTGAGCAAGTTTATGTCAAAACCAGGTAAGGAGCTTTGGATAGCAGTAAAGTGGGTTTTTAAGTATCCATGTGGTACTAGTGATTATGGTTTGTGATACCAAGGAATACCAGGATTTGACATAATGTTGAACATACGTGGTTTTTCTTATGCAAACTAGGTTGGAGATATGGATCAGAGAAGATCTGCAAGTGGGTACATGTTTAGCCTATTTGGAGGAGCAGTCAGTTGGATGAGAATGAGGCAATCTATAGTGGAACTTTCAACTATAAAGGTTTAATACATTATTTCTACTCATGCAATAAAGGAAGTAATTTGGTTATAGAAATTATGTTTAGGTATGGGGTTGATACAACAAGTTATAAAGATAGATTGTGACAACCAAAGTGTAATTTTTTTGGTAAAGAGCCTCGTTATCATTCGAAGACAAAACATATATATGTTTAGTATCACTTTGTGAGGGATATGGTTGAAGATAGAAATATGTTGATGGTAAAGGTGGACACTTTGAAGAATGTTGTAGATGCATTGACAAAGTCTGTGAGCATTGAAAAGTTTTGTTGGTGTAGAGAAGCAATGAGTGTTGTGGCCCCAAACCAGTGACTATGTACTTCTATAGCCCCATGTGTGCAAAGAAAACAACAAGTGGGAGAATCTTGGGTATGTGTTATATTCTTTGGACGACTAGTTGCACGTGTGATATGTTGTGCCAGGTGCAATAAGAGGGTCATATGGGGGGGAACACCCCCCCTTGTTCAGGGGGTTGTAAGGAGGGAAATATACCCCCTACTGGGGGGATTGCATGGGTTAGTAGCCCCCTTGAATGGGGTTTGGGGTAGCACCCTCAATTTGTTTTTGGGCAAACCCACCCATGGTTTTACGTATGGTGGTTTTGCCCATGGTTTTGTAGGTCCAGACAAGGGAACTATGGTTATGTTATAATCTAGGGTTAATGGAATGGGGGTCTATGAATGTTTAGACATGTATATAATGTATTCTAATATTGAAACGAATATATTTAAAAATCAATTTGGTTTTCCCGATTCTGGATTCTTGTAGAAAAATCTTTGTGTTTATTTTATGTTCTCACCATTGTATATTTTTATTTTTAGTTTTAGTTTTAAGAATTTGTTTGTAGGTATTATCTATACAGGACTGAAACCTTCATTATCTACCCTGGAGTAGTTCACTTGCTTCTTTAAACTATGTTCATTTTATAATTCTATTATCTTCCCTACATTGGTTCACTTGCTTCCTTGAACTATTCACCACTATTTATGTCTCTCTGCACTATATTTTTCTTGACCAAGTTCTTCCTTTAATCCAAAATAATCAAAATTACATTCTACTAGTGTTAATCAACTTCTAATTATAAGAGTAAGTTTTTCCTTTAGTCCCAATTATCACTTGTAAGTGGTTACAACCAAGCACTTGCAATCTATCTACCTTCAATCCAACCACATATAAATAGGCTCTATTCTTTTAGAGCTCTCGGTACTTTAAACCTGTATCAAATGTTATCAAGTGCTTGAAACAATAAATCACGTGAGCACAAAATATTTAAGCCTTACCACCCATGCGCTAAACTACCAGAGCATGTAGAACCTCACGTTATGACCTAATGCTAACTTATATCAAATATTGGAAAACTGAGAAACTTTCATACAAGACCCCTTTTATATCAATAGTATGGACCACTGAAAGGTCAATGCCTCATCATTCAGCCAATATCAAGACATTAGGCCCAAGATAACAATTTAACAAAATACTAATATTAATATTATTGTCCAATAAATGTTATGTCGAGAGGTTTCGTTAGTTAATGATGATGAAATTGTGGTATCGTTACTTCGGTGAAATAAAAATACAGAGGAAATTCTTGTAAAATAACCATAGCCATGGTGGAACCTTAATTAGAAACCATGATATGAGAGGCCTGGTGTCTACTGGAACAACCTTAGGATATCTAAACTTCAATGGAAATAATACAAGATTTTATTGTGAAAATCCCATGCCCAATATGGAACTCTATAGATGGGACCTTACTACTAGAGGTCTAGACACTAGTATGCCAAGGGATTTAAGCCATAAGTGTACCTTATCCCCTTTGTGACCATAGGTTGCGACTATGGGTTGAGGATATTGCATATCAAATAAATAAAGAGCCTCACCTTAGGGTTGTAGGCCCTTGGGTACCACACTTAAGCATCTTGTGACGAAGACATGAGACTAGGAGCTAAGGTGGCCCAAAAGCAAAGAATTTTGTGAAGAATATGTGTTATAAATAAATTTGAGGTTTCACAAGAAATTTTACTCAGATTTGTTTCCCACCTCAAAGCTCTTCTTCACCCTGTGTTGCTTGATCTAACTCTTTTTTTTGTTGATATGATATTTGTCATGCTTTCACACTCCTCCCTTTTGTTCATCTTCCTTGAACTTCATATTTCACACTAATCCTATGCTCCTTAGATTTTATGATGTTCTTCCAATTACTGACTCACATCTCTACCTTAGTAATACTCACCAATATGAAGTTATATAGATCTTGCACTTGAGGCTATGTCAACTAACCAAAGGGGCTTCCTAGATTCAATCTTACTTTAAGGAGTTGACTTAAATGTTGGCTGGACCATTTTCATTAATTGAGGAGGTCATGGTAGGGGGTTTTCTTTAAGGAGTGAATATTAGACCAATGTGCCAAATACCATGAATGA
This sequence comes from Pinus tabuliformis, assembly GCA_031772625.1. Classification (NCBI taxonomy): domain Eukaryota; kingdom Viridiplantae; phylum Streptophyta; class Pinopsida; order Pinales; family Pinaceae; genus Pinus; species Pinus tabuliformis. Next base: position 587,227,442 of record CM062815.1, read on the forward strand.
TCTAATTGTTATGGCCTCAGTGTTGAAAAATGTGTAACTAGGTTTGGTATTCATAAAGATGAAATGTACTTTTGATTCTTCTAAAATGTAATGAACGATTTTTTTTTTCTTTTGGAGCATGGGTTTCATGCTCAAGGTATTTTATTTTATAGGACAAGCACCCATTGAGTGCTTCTAGGGTTTCTCCTAGGTCAAGAATTCAAAAGAGTCATTTCCATAAGTTGAAGACCCCATCGGTCTTACTGTAACTTGTAAAGAAAATTATTTTTGTCTTGAAAAGTGTCCAGATATCCTCCAAGACCAAGTCGGCATGGCAGCTGGAAACTCAGCCTAAAAGGAAGAGCCATGTCCACCTTGAAGAGACTATATACAGGAGGGAGGTCATCCTCCTTGAGATACATTCAATTATCTCTCATTCTAGTGAAGAAGAAGAAATAATAAGGCAGCGAAGAAGGAAGAGGACGAATAAGATATTTATTTGGGCTATTTCTCTCTCACACGTGCTAAGGAGAACTAGGGTTTTTGCAGCAGATCTAGGGTTTCTATCTACAAGTTTGATATTGGAGAAAAGAAGGTAAGTATGTCAAGCGAAGGTCACCAAGGGTCATCCTCAAGCTCCAAAAGTAAGGGAAAGGTAAGTGAAGTTCAAAGGAAGGATCAAAAGGAAAATCAAAGCCCACACATGTAGCAACACTGACTACTTGGGGGGTCCGAAATTTAGAATCTGCAGTGGAGGCCGGAATTGTACAACTAGAGGTCGAAGAAGTGCTACTAGAAGAGATTTGATTGGGTTTAATTGGATCAAGGTTATAACATCATCTGGAGAGGTTGGTCTTGGTCTTGGAGGGTTCTGAAGTCCTTTTTAAGGTCTTGGAATTCATCAATTGAAGAATCTATAAGGAAGAGAAGATATTTGAGGGTTTTCCTCTCAAGTGGAGATGTTTTGGCTCTGTCTTGCAGCCTATAATTTGTGTTATTGTTCTTCTTGTTTTTGGTATTTGTTTGATGATGCACACATATAATAATAAGTAACAAAGATAATAAGTAAAAGGACATCACAAGTAGTTACCAAGTAAAGATAAATCCCTATAATCATTGCCCTATATATTTCTCAACACTCAGAAGACACAGATTTCTATTGAGCCATAGAGACAAATATAAGGGATATTTTAGAGAAAATAAATTTAAAGGATTCCCCTATAACAGAATTGGGGATAAGTCAAGTTACTAGAGGTTAAAAACAAAACCCTAAAGCAAGAGAGCACTAAAATGGAGGTTTATCAGGCATGTGCTTTTGAAGTGCATGAGTCTTACAAGGCCATGGCCTTTCCACTTTGGGAATTAGCTAAGGAAAAAGATACTCAACTCAAAGCGGTAATCAATGTTATGAATAAACTAGAGAAATGGCCTAATGACTACCCTCTAGCCCCACAAGAAGTCCCTAGAATTAATGAATAATATTTGACATATAAATTCATTGTTGTCAATAAACCAAGAAAAAATATAAAAGCATATCTCTATGCCTTTGCCTCAATACCAACAAAATTACTCCTTGGTTTAAAGGTTAATCAATATGAACGTCTAGCTATTGGGGCCCAAGGAGAAGAAAGGTCCAATGAAGAAATGAAAAGAGAACTATAAGAAATTCTTAATTCTAGGGAACTATCTTTTAGTGTCTTCACCAACAAACTTACCAAAGACAATCTCAAGCAGCACATTATGGAACCTTTCAAACAAAAAATAATTTTGAATTCCTTTATGGTCTCAATGACTAAGGATATGCATACCCTCTTCCAGCCCACATATCATTACCATGTCACCATGGAGGGGTTGTTTCCCAATATGATTAAGATAATATCATCATATTATCATATATGGGTAGACTATCTTAACGAAGTTCTAGGGGTCTCACTTGAGGATCCAATCATCTTGTAGAAACTGCCAGCTTTATTTTCTAGGAGTTTTACAAATTATTTTTCTAGATTAAATATCCAAAAAAGAATCATTTGAATGGTTGTAACTACCCTAGGGCATCCCAAAACTCTCAAGAGGTAGTTATTGATGTAGCCTATAAATGCTTTGAAACTCCTAGTGCTAATGGTTTTTCATCTTTAGTAAAATTTTGTATATTTTAAAAGACAATATATAAATAACTAGTGCATCTTGTATCTATTCATAAATAATATTAAGAAGCCCAAGAATGCCACTGTAGGAATTGTGACTTCTAAAACATTGTGATTTTGCTTCAGACTAATCTTGAGTGGTTTCATTTGTGTGTGCATTCTATGAGATTGATTATTGCAAACTGACATAATGTTCTATGAACTAGATAGTTTTTCTTGCATTTCCACTACTTCTATCATATCTTTCCTCAATGAGCTATGATTATAACAAATACTGACTACTCTTTTTTTACACTAATTAGTTAAACATTCAGTGCCAGGAAATCAACTAATTGTTTTCTTCATTCAACAATTGTTGTGTTTATTCACTCAATTCTTCCTCTTCCCATCTCTCTTTTAGTATATAATTAGTTTACAATAATTTATTTTTGCAACTAGATCATTGTTAGTTTAATTCTCACATTTTTTGTTGTCAAAATCCTTCAATATGTCACAACATCCAAAACCAAGCATGGTTACCACACCAACGATATGAACTATAATTGGGACCTCATATTGGAGAGAACCCTCGTAACTATTGCTGGCTCATTTATACCTAGAAACACACCCAAAATTTGTAATGATCATCATGAGTGCAAAAAACAACTTTGGGAATATTGGCTTTCTACAAGTGAATTTAGTGATAACCAAAGTGAAGATCAACTTTGGTGAAGAATTGTGCTCCGTGTAACTCATTTAATATATGATCAATGATTGAAATAGGAAATTCGTCTTTTAATATAAAGTTGTTAAGGGAATGAAAATTAGGACACATGAACCAAGTGCCTTCATTTTTAAAGACCGTGACAATTGGGGAAGAGTACGGACTAGTGCTATCATAGATGATACCAATATCTAATATATCTTGTACATGATTTTTTTCAAGTTCATTTGTTTCAGCAAAAGGATGATGATATGGGTGCACATTAGGTTGTAAGCTATTGAGAAGTAGTGGGACACTATGATTATGCTTTCTACATGAGGGTGGTGACACTTGAGGATGTTCAAAAACTTATTGGTTTTTTTCCAACACTAACAACAAATATGGATGAGAAACATATTCAAAGGTTTAAATAGCATGGAATTATGGAATAATTCCAAAATGACCCATTTTAGAATCTTTTCCATATGGTGGGAGATGATGATTTCTTTAGAACATGATTTGTTACTTTTGAGCATGTACAAATTCTCATCTTTCTAAAAACTCATGTATAATTCCAAAAAGTCCATTGTGATTGGACAATTGATAAAGTATTGCATAAAAAAATCATTAGTTAATTTTTTGTTTATACCAACCAAACATTCAAAAGCACCAACATAGTCTTCCACCAAGTTTTTTTGGTACAATTTGGTAAGCTAGCCCAAAAGAAATGTATATGATAAAGCGAGCAAACAATGCTTTCACAAACTACCTCTATGTAAAGACCCATAAATATTCATTCATATGTTATTTCCACCACTACCAATGTTCCCTATCTAAATAAAGGAAACAAAATATTGAATTTTAGTAGTTCATATACCATGGCATGAAAGGAAAACTAGTGCTCCATATGGTCAAGCCAATTGGTCATATTTCACCCATTAAACTTATTCAAATCAACTTTAGGGAGGCAAAACATCAAATGGTGGGAATGATCAGAAAATGAGAAGTGGTTAGTGACATATTATTCAAATAGTTCCTTATGAACCTTGCACCTTAAAAATGATAAGATGTCAATAAGTGCAGTTCTCTTCAAGGGGAAAACATCCTTTCACAATGAATACAATGTACAAGACAAGATTTTATGATCTGAAGATTAGGTCTCCTTAGTGTATATATATATGAGAAAAGTGATAAAACTATAATAAAATTGGATCATGGGAGGTTCTAACTTACATAACAATATAAAAACAATAATCCAATTACTCAATATCTAAGAATTAATAAGGGGTTTTAGTGTTAACATGGGTCTTATATAGGGCTTAACATGCCCCTCCCTTTCAAAAAAGTGTTGTCCTAAAAAACTTACTATCTGTAGGTGTTTTTGCATGAATAAAGTATCTTCCCGTGTTGCTTCTTCCATTGGTAGGTTCTTCAATTTGATGAGGTACTCAGTAATTACTCGATTTCTCAACTACTTAATGTTTGTTTCCACAATTGTTTCTAGTTCTAGTGTCATTTTCCCCTTCTTCATTAATATCTAGTAAAATAGTTGGGACTTGGATCTTGTCACCGATTACCTTGTTTAAGCAAGAAATGTGGAAAGATGAGATCTATATGTGAATATGGAGGCAACTTAGATTTGTAAGCTATACTTCCAATCATTTGTAACACCTTATAAAGGCCATAATACCTTAGTGCTAATTATTTCCCTTATTTTGTTGCTTAAGGCACATATTTTTATATGGTTGTAGTCTCACAAATGCCCAATCCCCCATTGCAAATTCCCTTTCACTATGATGTTGATTTTCTTGTTGTTTCATCTTATTTTGTGCTAAAAACCGAGTTGTCCTTCAATAATTCAACAACCTCTTGTTTTTGTTGTAAATTGTGAAATTTTACAAGTCTAATTGCAACAACTAGAAAGTTATTCTTCCAACTGTAAATTAATTATGTAGTTTATTTACTATGGAAAATAGCGATTAAACCACACTACAAATTTTCACCATAAAAATATTGTAGAAAAGAAAACGTTGTAAACTAAGAAAAAACTAGCACACACACATAAAAATGACATAATTATTCTTGGAAAATTGTCCCCAGAAAAACCCAATGTGGGAAAACTGATGCAACAACTGAGGGATTTTATTATTATGCAGCAGTGAAATTATGAGTACAACTAGATGTCCAAAAATGGAAATCCTCTACAAGATAAAATAGCCACAAAAATGAGTGAGACAAAGTTTGTCTCACCCGACACTGACTCAACTCCACAACTAGCACAAACAGACCGCTTGAAAGCCCCTAAATCAGCCTCTATGCCAATGTTACGCATACTCTCTAACGCTATACTTGGTGTTGAGCCCCAGAACTACCTCTCTTCTACATACTTTCCTAGACCTTTTATCTTCCATTTTCCTACATCAGTGCCTCATAAGCTATCAAAGATTGTTACATATTGATTCTAGGAGTGCATTTAAATGGTTTTCTAACTATATCCTTATGTGTGCTATTTGATTTAGATTTTGTTCATCAGCTACGAAATGTAGCCACTTTCCGCAGCTGACTTGCAATTCCGCAGCTACTTTCATTGTTCTGTAGGTTACAGGCGTCGACAGGTCAAACGAGGCACGTGGGTAGCTCATAAATGATCTAAACATGGACAAGGTCCTATCTGTTCAGCTGAATTCATGAAGAAAGGAATTGGTCAAAGGACGGTCAAACAAGGAGTCCTACATCAAATAGGTCTCTGTTTCAGCATGTGAAAAGTCCGAGACCGTTCCTAGATTCGTGGATCCCTCTTGACAGCTGCAAGCTGTCTCCATGACGCAAATCCAACATCCACCTTTTGTAGATTGAATGTTTATGGAAACCAAGAGGCTGAACTTACGGGTTTTGTCCTGTTTACGTGTCCTTTGCTGAAGATTTCTCTCAGAAAAACAGTTATCTATTTTCCTGTATAAATAAAGTGTTTGCAATGCAAGTAGCTAGTTCAGATATTAGGATTGACACTGTTGTTTTAGCTTTCGTTTTGTTGTTGTAACGAGAAGACATACTCTCTATCTTGCAATATAAAAACTCTGTTTTCTTATGACTGTTTAAAGCGTGGTTCTGAGGTGACAGTGTGTTAACCAAAGGTTGTGCAGAGGGCCCCTGCTGGCTGAGGTTTTGCTTTTCGTTTTTGTAAAGTTTTCATGCATCTTTTCTCTTATTTCCACTGTATATTTCTCATAATTTGTTTATGGTGTTAATCGTTTTATTCCTGTACATGATTTTGCAACATTGCATACTTTTTTACTAACACTGATCAATGTGTTTCAGGATAGGTTATGCTTGAGATTTTTCATATAATTTTTGCATCAAGTAGTGATATGAGATTTGCTTCTCTGCTGAACTTTTTAAGCTTTTCAATTTCAGTTGTTATGCTTTGATTTCAGTGAGATTTGTTTGCTGCTATTAGCTAGTTTAGATATCAAGTTCTTCATGTTATTTGACATTATCTCCAGTGCCATGGCTTAACCCGAGAAGTTAATTGGCGAGCTATCAGATTATAAGTGAAGTAATTTGATTTTTCTTTCATTAATCTGCAAATAGGTAATTTAGATATCAATTCTTCATGTTATTTGACGTTATCTCTGGTGCCATGGCTTAACCCGAGAAGTTAATTGGCGAGCTATTGGATTATAAGTGAAGTACTTTGATTTTTCTTTCATTAATCTACAAATAGATAATTTAGACATCAATTCTTCATGTTATTTGACGTTATCTCCAGTTCCATGGCTTAACCCGAGAAGTTAATTGGCGAGCTATCAGATTATAAGTGAAGTAAATTGATCTTGCTTTCATTAGTCTACAATTTTTGGTTTTGAGTGCAATAGTTTAGATTTTATTTATGTAATTATATGGGCAGCAGAAACAGTGACCTCATTATCGGTATTTCATCTTTTGTTTAATTTACGTAGCTACATATTTACATTCCTGTTCAAGTACTAATTTTATCAATAGCATGTTTTCAGATCTTTTGAAGTGCTATGTTCTGGAAATTATCATAAGAGACATAAACCTTGTCTTAAATATACATCCATACTTGCCCTCTAAAAGTATTCTTAAAACCTAAGAATAGGATTTCCATTTGCATTAGACACCTTAGGAGACCAACAAGGAATAAACCCCCAAAAAAAAACAAGATAAAAAATGAAAATAATAAAAGTAAGAAAGAGGTTGTCTTGCACATACAGTGCACCACACTTCATCGGTTTACGACTCCCGGATTGATAATTAATGTAGCAATTTAGGACATACTAAATTGACTAAACATTTTGGCGCCATTTCCGGGGAAGTGTAACTAGGTAGCCTATCTCTTACATAAAAAATAGGGAAAAATTGATAATTTCTTGAAGTATGCTCTCCTCTTGCACCTAGTGTGATCTGGAGGATCAAAAAAGAGAGTTATTAGTTCAATAATTTCTTGAGTATGCTCTCTTCTTGCACCTAGTGTGATCTGGAAGATCAGAAAAAGGATTATTAGCCCAATTAAAAATCATTAAAAAATAAATAAATAAATGACATGCATAGAGCCAGAGATTCTAGGGGAAGGTTTATAGCTAGGGCCAAAAGTTCGATTTTTACAACTCCAACTACTTCAAGGCATAGACAAGATACACCTCCATCCTAGACTCATACTCCCAGCCTTAGAATTCTTGGAATTCAAGGGGCAGCAACTGAATTAGAAGATTCTCCCACACTATCTAGTAAATTTGACCTAGGAGAAGAACCCTTCTTCACCTCTAGAGGGGAACATATTGAAGTAAAAGAGGTAGAATCACCCAGAGAAGAAGAAGAGGTAGAAACTGTCTCTCATCAGCCATTAATAGAAGAACCAAAAGACCCTGAGGAAACTATCATGGCAGAAGAAGTGACAGATGGAGAATATTCATTATTTGGAGGAGGGGGTAGAGGTAGAGGTAGAGGAAATAATGGAGGTGGTGGTAGAGGTAACAATGGAGGAGGTAGAGGTACTAATGGGGGAAATAGGGGAGGAGATAACTCATTTGGATTCCCTATAGTCGATGAGGAAACCCATACAACCATGAAAAACATTTCACCATCTGTCCTCCCAAACTTTTATGGATTGCGAAGTGAGGATCCTGAGACATTTCTATTTGAGTTTGAAGTCCTATGCCGAACTTATGATTATCTAGAAGACTCTCAAAAACTCAAACTGTTTCCTTCAACATTGAAAGGGGCTACTTTGAAATGGTTCATGGGATTAGTCACTCAGTCTATTAGGACTTGGAATGATATGAAGCAAACATTTTTGGATAGATATCTGGATTATTGTATGCCCACTAACCATAAGGATGAGGTATTCAAAATGATGCAAAAAGAAGATGAGAACTTGGAGGATCTACTTGAAAGATTTCAATACAACTTAAAGAGAGCGAAAATGAACAATTTAGATGAGGAAACCTTGAAAGCCCTTCTATTGAAAGCCATTAGAGATGAATGGATAGATATTTTAAACATGATGGGGAAGGGAGACATTTCTCAACTTCCACTACATGACATAGCAGACTTATGTGTCCATCTCTCAAGGGAAAAATCTAAAACTGGAAAAGGGCCTAGAGATCCTTCTCTTATTAGAGCAAACAAATCTGCAACCAGATCAGTAAGTAGAGCAGAAATTGGCAATATGCTTGATGAATTCAAAACTGACATTTTAGGGAGCCTTAGTGAACAGCTAGACACCCTCAAAATCCAAAACAAGCAGAAAACAGAAGCTGATGCTTTAGCCATCTTTTGCCCAAAATGTAGAAAGAAACATGCTCTAAGGGAATGTCCCTTGGATGCAAAAGTTGTAGAAACATGTATGATTTGCTCAGAAAATCATGAGACCAAGGATTGTCCTTCAATCCCAGGACTCAAAGCTGTCTTTCAAGAGGACCCAAATTCGGTAGAATCTCTTTGTTTTGTTTCAAGAAGACCTTGGCAAGGGAAACAAAATCAAGGATTTAACAATCTTATGAATTTTCAGCCCCCACCAAATTGGAATTCTTGGCAACAACCTTGGCCCCAACCTCAAAATCAGTATCAATCTCAATCATGGGCACAAGGGGTACAAAATCCTTATGGGAGATTTCCTCAATTTTATCAATATCCTCCATCTTTTCAAGGCTATCCTATCTCATAAAATCAACAACAAAATCCACAACTTCCAAATCAAAACCCACAACTTTCATTACCATTTCCACAACAACAACCTCCCAAACAAAATTAAAATCCTCAACTCTTGCTTCCATTTCAACAGAAGCCAAATCAACTACCAACCCAGCCATTACCAAATCCCAACAACAAAAACCCTCAGAATTCTTACATGGTAGAAGGACAACAATTTCCTACCTACATGATTGTTCCTCTAGATCTTAATGATGTTCAACTTAGATCTGGTAGGATTTTAGAAAATGAAAAACCTTCTACAGATGTTCAAGATCAAGATGCTTCTAAGGAGGATTCTTTGAAAGTCAATAAAAGTTTTGAAGAAGCATCCTTTCAAAACCCAACCATTCAAAAAGAAAAACAAAAAGAGTCAACCCCCACAACTCCTATAGTTGAGCAACCTGCATCTACATCCACACCTCCTTTCCCTGAAAGATTACAAATTGACAAGGGGGTGGAAAAACAAATCTTGTTTCTTGACTATGATTTCCTAGATGAATTAAAGAATGTTTGTATCAAGATTCCCTTGCTACAAGCCATTAGAGAGATTCCTATTCTAGCAAAAACAATAAAGGAGTTGAGTTTCAAAAGACCAGGTAGGAAACCAAGAGATACAAAAAGAATCCACCTGGTAGGAAAAATTGCAGATATCATGATGGGAAAGATTACCATGCAGAAATATGTGGATCCAGGTAGTCCAATTGTCAAGACACACATAAATGGGATAGAAATTCCAAATACATTGATTGACTTAGGGGCTGCTATAAACATTATGAGTAGACAGACTATGGAACAGCTTAAACTTCCTAATCTTCTTTTTACACCTACCTTACTACAACTTGCAGATAGATCAGTAATCAAACCAGATGGTGTATTAGAAGATATTTCGGTCTCCTTAGATTCTTGGGAATATCCAGTAGATTTCATGATTTTGACTCCCAAGAGTAATCTAGGAGGGCACCCACTCATCTTAGGAAGACCTTGGCTAGCCACAGCTGATGCTTTCATTAGTTGTAGATCCGGGGATATGTACATTTCTGATGGTAGTTCAACAAAGAAATTCAATTTGTATCCTCCAGCAAAAGCAATTACAGAAGTAGGAGACAATGAATGGGTCGATGATGAAGATATTATACAACCTATCTTTACTATCTCTAAAGTTAGTGAAGATAGAAAAATTTTGAACAAATTAGAAAATTTTGAAACATCTTCAAAATATGACCACACACAATTTCAGTTAGATTCTGATATTGAATATTTTTCATCAAGGCAAATGTCTCTCTACTCTATGGAAGAGTTTGGTAGTTCTGCAGTTGAAATTTTTCCAGGTAAAACATTGAATATCAACAAAAATTTGGAAAAGTTACAACAGGAAGAGCTAACCAGAATCTTGCAAAAACATTATGCTGCATTTGCATGGGAGTATACTGATATGAAAGGTATTGACCCTAAGACTTGCATCCATCATATCTATATTGAGGAAAACAGTAGACCAATCAAACAACCTCAGAGAAGGATGAATCCAAATCTTAGGGAGATTGTGAAAGAAGATCTCCAAAAACTACTCAATGTAAACTTCATTTACCCAATTTCAGATAGCTGATGGGTTTCTCCCTTGGTTATAGTACCCAAAAAGAATGGTAAATGGAGAGTGTGCATTGATTACAGGGAATTGAATAAAGCAACTTTGAAGGATCACTTTCCTTTGCCCTTTATCGATCAAGTATTAGATACATTAGCAGGAAAAAAGTACTTTTCATTTCTGAATGGTTTTAGTGGTTATAATCAAATTTAGGTACCACCTGAAGATCAGGATAAAACCACATTTACCTTTCCATGGGGAACTTTTGCTTACTGAGTGCTTCCTTTTGGATTATGTAATGCACCCGCAACATTCCAAAGAGCAATACTAGGAATTTTTTCTGATCTAATCCATGATTGTGTAGAGGTATATATGGATGATTTTACAGTTTATGGTAATACATTTGAAGAGGCATTAGAAATTTGGAAAAAGTCCTTATAATATGTAAAGAAACAAACCTTTCATTAAGCCATGAAAATGCTTTATGATGTTTACTGAAGGTATTGTTTTAGGACATCATATTTCAAGGGATGGGATTAAAGTTGATAAATCAAAGGTTGAAGTCATCTCCAAGTTACCTATTCCAAATTGTCAAAAAGATGTTAGAAGTTTTCTAGGATTTACTGGATATTATAGAAGATTTATATAAAAATTTACCAAAATAGCATCTCCACTCTTTAAACTACTTACAAAAGACTGTGAATTCAAATGGAGTCCTGATTGTCAATCAGCATTTGAAGCTTTGAAAACAAGAATATCTGAAGCGCCTATCTTGAGAGGACCAAATTGGAAACTTCCATTCCATATTTCTACAGATGCTTCAGATACAGCTCTAGGATCTGTGTTGGGACAAAAAGACTTAGTTCCTTATGCCATTTACTATACCAGTAAAAATTTAACTCCCACTGAGTTGAATTATAATGTCAATGAAAAAGAGTTCTTAGTTGTTGTTCATGCAATCAATAAGTCAAACATTATATAATAGGCTATGAAACTTTTATTCATATTGATCATTCTGCAATTATATGTCTAATGAACAAACCCATTACTAATGGTAGAGCTACAAGGTGGCTCCTAATTTTACATGAATTTAATATTACTGTGTTAGATACACCAGGGAAACAAAACACAGTAGCTGATTTCTTGTCTAGAATTCAGAATATCAAATACGATTCTCCTGTAGAGGATAAGTTTCCTGATGAATACTTATTTGTAGTAACTATTAATACTCCTTGCTATGCAGATATGGCTAACTATTTGGTTACAGGGAAACTACCTCCACATTTATTTCCTAGTGAAAGAAGAAAGATTATTCAGGAGAGTTCAAAATATTCATGGATTTCTAATGAATTGTTTAAAACAGGGCCAGACCTTGTGATCAGAAGATGTGTCAGGGAAGATGAAATGCCTGATATTCTCAAAGCATGTCATGATGAACCGTGCAGTGGACACTTTGCTGACAAAAGGACAGCCTATAAAATCCTTTCTTTAGGATATTATTGGTCGTCCCTCTTCAAAGATGCAAAACAATATGTCAAAAGGTGTGACAGCTGCCAAAGAGTAGGGAAACCTACCCCCTCAAATGAGATGCCATTACAACCACAGGTACTCATCGAACCCTTTGAAAAATGGGCTTTAGACTTTATTGGACCTATTAATCCACCATCTAAACAGAAAAAGTATATATTGGTATGTACTGATTATGTCACTAAATGGGTAGAAGCCAAAGCATTATTTTCTGCTACTGAAAATTCAGTTGTTAGTTTTCTTTATGAGGATATTTTTACTCGCTTTGGTGTTCCAAGAGAAATTGTGATAGATCAAGGAGGTCAATTCACATCCAAACTGGTGGAGAAGCTAATGGAAGAGTACAAGGTCAAGCACAGAAAATCTACTCCTTACCATCCGCAAGCAAATGGTCAAGTAGAGTCCACAAACAAAGTAATTGAAGGCATCATTACCAAGACTGTTCATCTACACAGAAGAGATTGGGCAGAAAGGCTTCCTGAAGCCTTATGTGCCTACAGAACCACACGGAGGAACACAACAGGACATTCTCCCTATGAACTTGTTTATGGGAAAGAAGTTATGCTCCCCATTGAGTTCCAAGTTAAGACCTTCAAGATGGCAGTTCAATTTGGAATGGATCTATCAGAAGCCCAAAATCATAGAATGGAGCAGTTGAATGAAATAGATGAGATCGGACAAGAAGCAATCCTAAAAACTAATCTAGTTCAATATCAAAGATCTAAGTGGCATGACAAATACATTAAGGAGAAAAGGTTTCAAGAAGGAGATTGGGCATTACTATTTGATTCCAAGTTCAAAGATTTCAAAGTTAAATTTCAAACTCATTGGCTTGGGCCATATGAGATTGAAATTTTTTTTAGCAATGGAGTGGTAAGAATCAAAACCATTGATGAGTATCAAACTCCTCTCATTGTGAATGGTCACAGATTAAAGATCTATCATAAGCCACTCTCAAAGGAGGAATTTGTCAAAATCTTTCAAGATAATTCTGCAATAAGGCTGGTGAAGAAGAATCCTTCTTCTCCACCAGCCTAGTCTTTGTTCTCTTCACTTCTTTCTTAAAAAAAAAAAAAAAATATGTATAAGCCTGAAAACCAATCACTGATTGGCAGTCTTATACAGAAAATACAGGGCAAAAATTAGAAACTTTTGACGCCCTATATTTTCCAAAAAAAAATCTCTCTCATTTCACTCATAGTTGTTTCATTTCATGTCATTTCACTTCATTTCATTTCATTCCATTTCGCCATCACATTCCACCAATAAAATTCCTTTCATGTTCAATTTTCCATATATCATTCATTCAGTCATCATTCATTTCCATCCATCTCCATTCACTTCGCCAAGTCATATGTTATTCACTATGTCAGTTTCCGCAGCCGAATTCTGATTCCGCAGCTGAATACTGATTCCGCAGCTGATTGTTGATTCCATAGCTAATACTCTGTTACTCTGCAGTGACAGTCAAATGTTAGCCAAGTAATGATGAAAACCAGATGCAGGTATGGAAGAGGAAAATATTTTGAAGATGTCAGCACCTAAAAGCACCAACAAGAGGCAGCCAATCAAAAGTTAGCGAACGGAAGTGGTAAGATTCTAAGGTATGAGAAAAATCAATTTCAAATAGCATTTTAAACACATAATCTGTATAGTTGTAAAATCACAAGCTCCATCATGTGTAATGATTTGAATTGATAGCTTCCTTAACTCCTCCATGACCTTTGCATAACTCCACCATGATCTCTGCATCAAATTCCAACGGCCTCATAATCCTCTTCCGAATCTAACTCGTACTCAGTTGTACGTCTGCATTACACCTGTTGAACCGGTTAATCATGAAAACGTAAGCCAATTGACCACGGCTCTCCTCTGATGCACCACTCCGCAGTCATTTTATGAATTTGCTAACGTCCACTCCGCAGCCTTTTATTTCAAAATTCTACCAGTCTCACTCTGTTTCCATACTCTCACACCGAGTTTACGATTGCCAGTTCAGGGTTTGTTTATACAAGCCTCTGCTCCGTGAACTTATTTTCATTACATGCTCCGTATTCTTCCCGTTTTGTAACCACTAGTTTTCTCCGCAATCCTCCTCCATCTTCCGCTCATACAACCGTTCTGCCTCCGTGAAACCATCACTTACAGAGGTATTTTCGAAGCAAGAGGAAGGAATGGGCCTTCTAGTAAGAACAGAGCCAGACGAGGCTAAATTCATGGAGGGTTATCCACAATTAAAAAGCACGTTAAGGAAAGCAAGGTGGCTGCAGTTTATCCAGAAATTCAAGCGTCATAATAAATAAGTCATGAAGACATTTGCAAGGTCCTTCAATGGCATGGAAGTTGAGATTGGGGATATCAAATTCCCAGTAACAGAAGCATCCATTGCAGCAGCAACGGAGCTCCCACAGGAAGGAGAACGATGGCTCAAAAACAAAGACTTTGATGAGAGGGCCTGGAGGATCATTTTACATAACCCAGGTATGGATATAACCATTTTTAAACGTGGAATTCCTGTTTCAGCCCTAAAGGAAAAATGGACTAGTTTTCTGTTGATAATTCAGAAGTTCATTACGTGTAAAGGAAGGTATGGGTCTATGTACATGTACCATATAAGGTTATTAATGAATTTTCTAGAAAATCAAACCATCAATCTGCCTTATTTCTTGTTGAGTAGCTTGAAAAATATGTCTACCAATGTACAAAAGAATATAGATGATGTAGAGCCTCATCCTTATCATCACCACCTTGTTAAAATTCTAGTTGAAAATCAGTTGAAGAAAAGAAAGGACACATGGGAACAATTCTTAATTAGAAATTTCTTCCAGGACCCACCTAAAACACCTAAGGGAAGCTCAACAAGAAAAAGTAGGAGAAGAAGAACAAACGTAGAAATCCAAAAGACTCCTACTAGTATCACTAGAGAAACCAGTAAGGAAGAAATGCTATCTAAAACCTTGACTAAGATCAAAAAACAAGTGAAACAGAAGGGGAAAAGAAAAGTTGAAGATGTTTATCAAACCCCAGAACCTTCTTCAAAAGAAGAGCAGATACTTTCTGAAAGGCTAATTCATCTTAAAGAACAGTTAGTTAAGGCAAAAGAAAAAGGAAAGGAGAAACAGAGTGTAGAAAAGGGAGATACCAACTCACAGAATTTAAGAAGGAGCTCAAGACTTAAAGGAAAATTGAAGAAAGTGCAAATCAAAGGGGCTCACTTCATAGACTTAGGAGGGGAAACACTAGAACAGTCACCAGCAATCACTCCTCCTAACCATAGTCCACAACATTCTCCTTTTCCTCAACCAGATTTTGAAATCAATCCAAGAAAGGCCACACCAGAAATAGATCCAACTCAACAACAGATGTATGATTTTATTGAATCATTGGAAAAGACTGCAACAAAACAGGGCACTTCATCTAATCAGCCTGATACAACTCAGGAAGTTTTGATCCAATCATTAAAACAAGAAGTTTTTGAACTAGAAGTCCTGAATAGACATATCAAAAGGGAAAATGAAACATTGAAAGAACAGAACAAGTTGGACAAAATCATCCATGAAAATACCATGCTGCATTTAGGATTGTGGCACAAGAAAAATAGGAAATTGAAGAGGAAAAACAGGAGTTTGAGTAGAGCCCTCATCAACCTCAAATACATGTGCCTAATGATGAAGCCCAAGATGGCAGTGACACCAAGGAAGAAGAAGAGAAGGCTAGATGTATTAGCAGAAGTCTCAGAGCAGATGAATTGAAGGAAGGAAAGTCACAGTTTTAGTTGCATGAGGACATCCAACATCTTCACAGTGGGGGTATGTTGAGCCCCAGAACTACCTCTCTTCTACATACTTTCCTAGACCTTTTCTCTTCCATTTTCCCACATCAGTGCCTCATAAGCTATCAAAGATTGTTACATATTGATTCTAGGAGTGCATTTAAGTGGTTTTCTAACTATATCCTTATGTGTGCTATTTGATTTAGATTTTGTTCATCAGCTACGGAATGTAGCCACTTTCCGCAGCTGACTCACAATTCTGCAGCTACTTTCATTGTTCTGTAGGTTACAGGTGTCGGCAGGTGAAACGAGGCACGTGGGCAGCTTAGAAATGATCTACACATGGACAAGGTCCTATCTGTTCAGCCGAATTCGTGAAGAAAGGCATTGGTCAAAGGACGGTCAAACAAGGAGTCCTACATCAAATAGGTCTCTGTTTCAGCACGTGAAAAGTCCAAGACCGTTCCTAGATTCGTGGATCCCTCTTGACAACTGCAGGCCATCTCCATGACACAAATCCAACATCCACCTTTTGTAGATTGAATGTTTATGGCAACCAAGAGGCTGAACTTACAGGTTCTATCCTATTTATGTGTCCTCTACTGAAGATTTCTATCAGAAAAACAGTTATCTATTTTCTTGTATAAATAAAGCGTTTTCAACGCAAGTAGCTAGTTCAGATATTAGGATTGACGTTGTTGTTTAGCTTTCGTTTTGTTGTTGTAACGAGAAGACATACTCTCTGTCTTGCAATATAAAAACTCTGTTTTCTTATGACTATGTAAAGCGTGGTTCTGAGGTGACAACATGTTAACCAAAGGTTGTGTAGAGGGCCCCTGCTAGCTGAGGTTTTTCTTTTCATTTTTGTAAAGTTTTCATGCATCTTTTCTCTTATTTCCACTGTATATTTCTCATAATTTGTTTATGGTGTTAATCTTTTTATTCATATACATGATTTTGCAACATTGCATACTTTTTTTTTACTAACACTGATAAGTGTGTTTCAGGATAGGTTATGCTCGAGCTTTTTCATATAATTTTTGCATCAAGTAGTGATATGAGATTTTCTTCTCTGCTAAACTTTTTAAGCTTTTCAATTTCAGTTGTTATGCTTTGATTTTAGTGAGTTTTGTTTGCTACTATTAGCTAGTTTAGATATCAAGTTCTTGATGTTATTTGACGTTATCTCCGGTGCCATGGCTTAACCCGAGAAGTTAATTGGTGAGCTATCGGATTATAAGTGAATTAATTTGATTTTGCTTTCATTAATCTGCAAATAGGTAATTTAGATATCAATTCTTCATGTTATTTGACGTTATCTCTAGTGCCATGGCTTAACCCGAGAAGTTACTTGGCGAGCTACCGGATTATAAGTGAAGTAATTTGATTTTTCTTTCATTATTCTGCAAATAGGTAATTTAGATATCAATTCTTCATGTTATTTGACGTTATCGCCGGTGCCATGGCTTAACCCGAGAAGTTAATTGGCAAGCTATTGAATATTGAATTATAAGTGAAGTAAATTGGTCTTGCTTTCATTAGTCTGCAATTTTTGGTTTTGAGTGCAATAGTTTAGATTTTATTTCTGTAATTAGATGGGCAGCAAAAACAGTGACCTCATGATCAGTATTTCATCTTTTGTTTGATTTAAGTAGCTGCATATTTACATTCCTGTTCAAGTACTAATTTTATCAATAGAATGTTTTCAGATCTTTTGAAGTGCTAAGTTCTGGAAATTATCATAAGAGACATAAACCTTGTCTTAAATCTACATCCATACTTGCCCTCTAAAAGTATTCTTAAAACCTAAGAATATGATTTCCATTTGGATTAAACACCTTAGGAGACCAACAAGGACAAACACCCCCCCCCCCCGAAAAAAAAAAACAAGATAAAAATTGAAAACAATAAAAGTAAGAAAGAGGTTGTCTTGCACATACAGTGCGCCACACTTCATCAGTTTACGACTCCCAGATTGATAATTAATGTAGCAATCTAGGACATACTAAATTGACTAAACACTTGGAAGATGTTATGATCAAGCCATACTTCCCAACTTAGCCTCTGAGAATCACTCACTAGCCAATTCAAAAATTCTCCAAGCCTCCGGCAATTGAATTGACATTCTATCTGGCCAAATCGAACTTTGCCTCTGAAGCTTCTACACAGACCCTGTGTAGACCCACTGAGGAAACTCATCCCTCTTGTAGCTGGCTCTCTTGAAATAGAAAACTTCCTCCAAACTCACTGATTCTTCCCCTCACTGTCTCGGCATCCCTTCTCTGGCTTGAACTTCTCTTTTCTAAATCACTACAGCTGGTAAACTCGACCTCTGCTAAGCGATTCACTCTCCAAGTGTATTCTCCATCAACCCCATCGTCCTCCTCTTATAATCTCTAGTTGAGTCTCTAATGACCACGATTAAATCATTATCGATAGTTGATATCATCTCTAAGTCAATCCATGTGAGTTTCTAGAAAATTCTCACATTTCTCAATTAATTCCTATTAATTATCCAACTTTTCTAAGTTATACTTAGGAAAAATTTAAATGATGGCTAATTAATTTAATTGAGCTATCTCTAGGTGGAATTTCCATAAACGATTTCTAGGTTTTGGAGATCTACTGTGTTTTAGCCTCTCCACAAAGTTTGAGACTAGAACACCATCTAAAGCTATAAAATCTAACACTCTCTCTTAGCGAGGAAGGTGTTCTAGTGTTTCACTGCTACAACACCCTATATCTACATCATTTTCCCATACACATTGTTGATGTCTGGAAACTGTAGCTGCCTGCCACTGTCCATCAACCACTACACTAACTCTGATTCATTTGTTACTGGATGTAACTGAACTTTGCTTCATCTATGTTTCTGTTGACACCGCACTGCACAACCTATACTACTTCCGACTCCACATTTTAACTGCAACCCAACTAATAGTCTATCTCACTATTGTTGTTGTTGCGACAACTGCAACTAAAAAGTATCCAAAATATTGAATCAATTGTGTCTATGTGTTGCAACTATCTCTGGAGTCTCTGACTACTACTAGCCTTTGCACTATCCACTAGGAAACTTGTGTTGTTGTTTAATCTGCAATGTTCCTTATGCACTGCTATCAACACTGCTCTGTGCCTCTCAACATATGACTGCAACTAGTCTGCAACTGTCACTCTGGAACTATCTGCACCAACTAACATTGATCCTCCTACTACTAAATATTGTGGGCCCCTGTAGCAAAGGTAATGATCCATATGAGGACTAAACTACAACTGGTACTCCTATATGGACCTTGCCTAACTCTGTACAAATTTGGAGTCTAGAACTCAATGTCTCCCCACCTCTCACCTAGAGGTATAGTTGCGTACAAAGTGAATTGTTCCTCTAGCTTGTATGAAAGATTATTGATCTTTGCAGATGTTGTCGCCTGATCCTGCTTCTCCTTCATGTCCTTCTTCCTTTGAGGACACTGGGTATTACAGTGGCAAAAGTCACCACACTTGGAGCACTTGATCTTGGATAGATCCTTCTTCTTCTTTTTCTCTCCCTACAAGCCTTGTCCTAAATTGGGACCTTTTTCTTTCCCTTTCGATTCAAGGGCCACATTTTCTTCCCCCTTCACACCCTTCGATACTCTTCTGCTAGTGCCACTAATAGAGCTCACCTCATATCCTCTTTTGTTAGATCTACCCACATTTGATCCCACCCAAGCAACTAATCTCATCCTAGAATGCCCTGGACGAAGGTCTCCCACTCCTTAGTGACATTGTTGAGGTCCAAACACACTAGTTCTATAGGTGGAGGTGAATCTCCTACAGCTACAAGCTCATGTCAGATATCCTGAATTCTGGTGAGATAGGGGTGATGCATTCACCCTTATGCATTTGAATATTCCTAAGATTTTCCTTCAGGAACATCTTCCACTACTAGCAAGGATTCTTATATAATGTGGCAATAGCATCCCACATTTATTTGGTCATAATCATTGCCACTAAGTGTGAGACTATGTGATCTCGAGCACTATCAAGGATCACCTTCTTTGCCTTGGCCATCTCCTTAGTGTAAATCGCTAGCTAATTTGGATTTGTAGGTACGACAATAATGCTTTTTGCATACTGCTTCAGACCATATTCTCCTAGTAGGAGTGTCATCCTGGCCTTCCAGATACAATAGTTCTATGCACCCTCTAATATTTCATGATCTCAGAGTCCTATTAAGTTCATCACTACAAAACTCGACCTCGCACAGAAATCTCCCTCTTCCACCTACTCGACTGCTAGCACGGTTACTCACACTCCTTCCTGGAGTGAGAAAATCTACCTACTACTACTGCCTGTTGCAACTTGAAATTTTGGATTTCTAAGACTAGAAACCCTCTGAGACAAAACTTCCTCTGTGTGTGCAATTTCTCTTCCACACTATGTTGATTCTACTACTCCAAATTCTTACGAAACACAATTATGCCCAGACAATAAATCTGCTCTACAAAAATACTGATTTTCTCACCTTCTGCCTGGTGGAATCACTTCCCAGACAAATTGACCCTTCCTGCACTATGTAACTAGAAATTTGACCCCCTGTCCAGCAATGTGCACTGCCTAGCTAGGCACTACACAACCCCTAGGAAATATGTGCTACTACTCCCTCCGAGCCACGAAATTTTCCCTCTTCGTCTTTGAGTCTCTTGTCCATCAACTAAGCTCTGATACCATCTAAAAATTTACAAGTCTAATTGTAGCAATTGGAAATTTATTCTCCTAAATGTAATATTAATTATGCAGTTTATTTGCTAAAACAAATAACAAATAAATCACACTACAATTTTTCACCATAAAAATACCGCGAAAAATAAAATGCTAGAAACTGAGAAAACTCTAGCACACATATAAAAATGACAATTATTTTTGGACAATTGTCCTTGAAAAACCCAATGTGGGAAAACTGGTGTAGCAGCTGAGGGTTTTTATTATTATGCAGCGGTCAAATTCTGAGTACAACTAGATGCCAAAAACTGGTAATCCTCTATAGGATAAACTGGAAAAAAAAATTAGTGAGACAACATTTGTCTCACCAACACTGATCCAGCTCCACAACTTGCAGGCCACATGAAAGACCGTGCATCAGCCTTTGTGCCAATGTTGTGCATACCCTCTAATGATTTGCCTAGAAGTTGCTCTGATCAATTCGTCCTTCCCAACTCAACCTCTGAGAATGACTCGCTATCCCCTCCATAAAGTCTCCCATCCTCTAGCAACTGAATCAACCCTCTATCTAGCCAAATTGAACTTTGCCTCTAAATCTTATGCGTGACCCCACTATGGAAACTCAACCCTCCTATCGCTGACTCTATGAAACTAGAAAACTTCCTCAAGACTCACTGACTCTGCCCCTCATTGAATCTGGCTCTAATTTCTCTTTATAGCTGGGAAACTCGACCTCTAGCAAGGAATTGGCTCCCCAAGTGTGTTCTCCATCAACCCCATTGACTTCCTCTTATAATCTTTGGTTGAGTATTCAATGACCATGATTAAATCATTATCAATGGATGAGATAATCTCTAAGTCGATCCATATGAGTTTCTAGAGAATTCTCACTTTTCTCAATTAATTCTTATTAATTAACCACTTTTCCTTAAGTTAGACTTAGGAAAAATTTAAATGATGGTCAATTAATTTAATTGAGATATCTCTAGGTGGAATTTACAAAAATTATTTCTGGGTTTGGAAATCTCTTGTGTTTTAGCATCTCCACAAATTTTGAGATTAGAACACCATCTAAAGCTACAAAAACTAACATAAAGTGCCATAAATGGTGACATTTTTTATGAAGTATGGAAGGATGTGTTGTATCACCATTCTTCCAAAGGCAATCATTTGACCCATTATGTCTATTTATCATATGCTATGCAATGTAGATATCCTTCTAAACATGTACTCAAAATATCAGTTTTCCCATCAAATTGAGGGTGGTAAGATGAGTTGTGATCTAATTGAGTACCAAAATAGGAAAATAGTTTAGTCCAAAAATTTCTAGTGAAAATCATATCTTTTTCACTAAAAGTTATCTTTGGTACTCCACGTAGCTTTTGATTGTTTCCATGAATTTTTTTACCGCTATACTTGCTTTAGTGGGGTAAGAAAGAGAGCAAAAATGGGCATACTTTTTCATTTGATATATCACTACCATAGTGACACTCTTTCCTTTAGATTTGGGTAAAACTATAATAAAATCCATTAAAACATCTATTGTTGGCTTGGTATGGCTAATGGTTGAAGGATCCATAGGGTCTTGATTGTCTCTTCCTTATTTTGTTGGCATACCACACATTCAACCACAACGTTTTGCATATTTTCTTTAATACCTTCCCAAAAAAATTATTTCTTGATCCTATGGTACGTCTTCAAGAACCATGAATGTCTTCCTACCAAATGAGTGTGTAATTCCAAAGTGAATTTTTGTTTTACTTGATAATTCTTACACAAGTATAAGCGATATTGATAGCACCAAAAACTCGTTCTTTCACCTGAATTTTTCTACTACATCAAGTTATTCTTGTAGTTGTTGAATGATCTTGTACACCTTCTCATCTTGCTTCCATTTTATCCTTGCTACTTCCACCTAGTTAGATATTGGAATGGAAATAGCACATATTAAACCCCTTGTGTATTCCTCTTTGCTTGAGAATACATATGCCACAATATTTTGTTTTCCCTTTCTCTGGATAATTTCAAATTCACAACCCAACATATTTTTAACCCAATTATTTTTCTCTTCTCAAGATAGTATTTGTTCCAAGAAACACTTCAAACTCTCATACTCAAAGTACTTCAAAGTATTTGTTTTTACTTTGAAGAGTCTTCATATTAGGTTTGGACACCATTTCTTAACTGCATGTAGTATAGCCAACATTTCTTCTTCATAGATAGGTTTCAGTAAGCTATTACCTTTAATTTCACTACTTTTGAAGGAAATATGCCTTCCTTCTTGCATCAAAATATCACCAATGCCATGACCTGGGGCATCATAGTACATAATGAAAGTTTTTGCGAAGTTAAGTGTTTCTAGGATGGTAATTGTGCACATAACATCTTTAAAATTTTCAAAAGCTTTGGTTGCCTCTTTAGTCTAAGAAAATGATTCCTTCTTCAATAATTATGTTATAATTGTTGTTATTCAACCATAATCTTTGACAAACTTCTAGTATTATCCTAGCACTCCCAATAATCATATGAGTTTCTTCAAGGTGTTGGGGATTGGCCATTCCCTCATAGTTTTGATTTTGTTAGGATCCACTTTGATGCACTCATGGGATACAATATGACACAAATATTTCACTTCTTTAACCCAAGGAACACATGGGAGGATTTTCATATAGTTGTTACTCTCCCAATAGTGTTAAGACCCTATTAACATGTTGTACATCCTCTTCTCAACATTTGGTGTAGATTAGTATGTCATCAAAAAATACTATCACAATTTTCCTAAGGGTTTGGAAATAGAATTCATGAAGGTTTGAAATGTTGAAGGTTTATTTGTAAGTCCAAATGGCATAACTAAAAACTCATAATAAATTTCATTTCTTCTAAAGGACATTTTGAGAATGTCTTCTTTCCTCATTCTGATTTGGTGATCTCCTGAATGGAGATCCAACCTAGTAAAGAAAATTGCTCCATGAAATTCGGCAAATAATTCACCAATTATAATAATATGAAAAGTATTGTTGATTTTAATTTCATTGAGTTGTCTATAATTCAAAAACATACACCATGAACCATCCTTTTAGATAACCATCACCATGGTGAAGATAAAGTGCTCTGGATAGGTTGAATGATGCAAACCTATAACATTTCTTGAACTATATGGTCAGTATCACTCATAATGTGCATATGGATAATTGTAAGCCCTAATGTTTAGTGGTACACTTCTAGGCTGCAAATGAATGGCATGGTCATGATTTGAGAAGGAGTAAGACCCTTAGGCATCTCTCCAAATAACTTGAATTGATTGTTGATGACTTTCTGGAGATCGACTAGAGAAGAGGATATGGATATTTGAACATCTAATGAAAAAAATTGTGCAATTACACCTTGGTGTCCCTTTTTTATCAACTTTGTCATGCTATTAAATATTATCACTTTACTAGGTTTCCCTTGGATACCTCTAAGCTCAATTTCCTTCCCTTCTATGAAAAATCTTTTGAGAAAAATATTAAAAATTAATGGCCACTATTCCCAATGATTGTAACCATTGGACCCCTAATACAAAATCAACACCACCCATTTGGATTGAAATCATGGGACTATCCAACAATACTCCCCTGTATTTAGCTTAATACTAAGGCACTTCCCTTAACAATCTATGTTACCTACATTTGGAATCATTACTTAAAATTTTGGTGTTAGATATACAAAGAAATTAAGAATCTTTTCCAATTTGTAATTGATGAAGTCATGGGTACTACTTGAATCAATCAATATTATTTCCTTTTTATTTTTGATATATCCTTCTATCTTAAGGGTTTGTGGAGGTGTGTGGAGTACTAACACGAGCCAATGCATGACAAGATATTGTTGAGATAGTCTCTTCTAGCTCTGGATCTTGTGAAAATTCCACTTCTTGATCTTCTTCATCTTCATAGTCTATGTATAAGAATTTTTTTTCACTGCATTTAAGCCTCTTATTGTACTTACTATCATAATTTAAACATAATCCCTTTATTATTCTTTCATCCATTTTCTTAGCATTCAACCTTGTCATTTAGGAGAGAGAGCACGATTTTCTCTATAGTTATTAGAGACCATATTTTTACTTTTAACTTTAATTTCCAAACTAAAAGCATGCTCTAGAGATTCAAGTTCAAAGAGACACACCTCATGTCAAAAGGTTTCCTTTAAAGCTACCATAAATAAGTCTAACAAATTATCCTCTGCAATGTTCTTTACCTTGAGACTCAAATTTTGGAATTATTTTATGTGC
Organism: Pinus tabuliformis; assembly: GCA_031772625.1. Classification (NCBI taxonomy): domain Eukaryota; kingdom Viridiplantae; phylum Streptophyta; class Pinopsida; order Pinales; family Pinaceae; genus Pinus; species Pinus tabuliformis. The sequence continues at coordinate 587,252,318 of CM062815.1, forward strand.
TTTGTACCTGGATATTTTTGTCAAAGTTTTACCAACTAAAGAATGTATTGCTATTAATATCCCCATAATGTGCTATCAATTCCTTTATAAAAATTGACCAAGGTATAAACTTCTATTCCAAAATTGCTCTGCTTTGTTCTACTTCGATCTGAAACTATAACCAATGGCATCTACGGAGGTGTTGAAGCCCCAAAAATCGAGTCTACAATAAGGGGGATACCCGCCCGGTCCGGACCTTGGTTGGCAGCTCCTTATCCGTTTGGTATAGCGGTCCGACTGGGGATATGGGACCAGTTTCCCAATCTATGAGTGTGTGTGTGTAGAATTTGATGTTCCTGATCTAACAATTCCTAATTAAGATATTCTAATTCTAAATTTAATCTAATGCTATGCTATTGTAATCTAATAAGCAGCAACATCTAAGTCTATGCTAACCTGGGATGTAATTCTTCTATTATGCGATCTAAAAAGATTTCAAATAACAACTGGTAATAAAGATCATTCAGCTATTATGAGAAAAGAAATCAATAAGGATGAACCACTTCGCATAAAAAGTTAGACGAAACAGTTTTGAAAAACATATCGCATAATGAGCTATTCATACATTAAGCATAAATAAATAGCTATCACCGTACAAAAGTGCCAAATGATAACTCAGGCATTCATGCAATAATACATAAACAACTAAAAATTGTATATCACTTTAACACATAAGCAGAAATGGTCAAGAGATAAAAGTACCATTTATGACTAGTCCTACTCATGAGCTTCAAGTGACAATGATTTATCTCTCTTTGCTCTAATATCCACTAAGAGTACAGAAGTGCAACATCAGTAGCAGATATCAAATGCAAACATCAACAAATCTTGTTCCATTCATTCACCAAAACCTCCTCTGAGGGTGCAAAAGTGCATGTTCTGAGGACAAGTTTTTGATAAATTTCTGGACCCTTCTCTAAATGCATGAGAAGGGTTTAAATACTACTAACTAAATAACTTAATTACACAGATTCAGGATACGGTTTAAATGACCGCCCTTTTTCTAAGCAAAAATAAAACAAAACTATTTCTAAAAATTAAATCTAATATCTAACTATTTCTGCATTTGCTCCTTAATGTTGCAAGCATTCAGTATTTTCCTGGGTAGAGTCGGCTGACTGTCTTCCGCTTTTGGTTGAGCTAAGAAAATAGAATTGGTAAGAGTTGGCACCATCTTCTTAGCAAAATCGATGATATACTCGAGAGTCATCTTCTGACTATGTGGCTTGACCGCGTATGCCCAGTAATAATCTCAGTTCAACTTGGTTAACCCTTTGGATTGCTTCTGCCTTTTCTTTAACTTTCTGTTTCCAGTTTGTTTTTTTACCACTACTTTTTTGCATTTTTCGGGCTTACAGGTGACTGAGTAGTTAGAGGCTTTCCTTCTCGAGCAATTTTCTCAGCGATGCGCGATTAATGCTAGGCGCTAATCGCGCATCGGAAGCTACCTCCGTTCTTCGATCTGGGCTTCTCTGATGCGTTTTTCGCCTTTTGCGCCTCTTCATCTTTATCAGGTATAAAGCTTCAAAATTTGTAAAAATAATGCCTTGTGAGCTCTTGACTCTGAGCATTAAACTGCCTGTTGATATCAGCATCGTTCAGTACTCATTCAACCATGGCTGTATATGAAAGATCTGTAATGGATGGCTCAGTCGCATTCTGTGAATCTGCAGCTCTGTTGCATGCAGTATCTGTTTATGAGGGTGTATTTTCTCTATCTTTGAACATTGGAGCTCTACCCTTTTTCCTCATAGCTTCCTGCACATTGCTTTGTGTAACTTTTGTTTTTCGTTCCTGCAATTCACAAGTGAGGAGAGAGTAATGATAATAAATAATGACAGGAAAGCTTTAAATTCTACGGATATGAAAAAACACGCCACCTGACGTGAACTGGCTCTTCGAACAACACAAAACCATATTTTATTAACAACTAGCATATAACTCATTAATTATCATTAAAGCGCGTAACCAGTTCTTGGTTTATGGAAAACTTTTTCTTGAATATTGAGCCAGGAAAATCTGCGATGGAATGTTTCTGCAATCTGCATCGCAGTATCGCATTTCGCTGTATCGCATTACCACAATTTCATCGTGTTGTGCTATCACAAGGTTTCTTGATCGCGCTATCGCAAGATCGCAGATCGCAGTATTGCAAGATCGCAGATCGCTTAATCGTTTAATCGTTATGTGTCCTCTATGCAATTTTGCGAGATGCAATATCGCATATCGCATATCGGTGATTTTTAAGGTTTTCCAATGTGAGTGTTTCTTAATGCATGCGATGCGATGGAGTTCGCGTCGCAATCTCGCATTTCATCATTTTGACTCATAAGAAAATGCCCTATCATTCTCTGCGCGATGCGATATTTCTTAAGGAGTGACATATATGAGCACTAATTGATTTTTTTGAATTTTTTGACTAAGGGTCCCCACTTACATAGTGTTATTGCTAATACTAAATAAGGAGGGGGGTTGTTGGTGGCCACAACAATTGGCGATTCACTTGGAAGAACCAGTTATCTCTGTTTTTCTATTGAATTTTCTAAACTTCCAAAACAGAAAATTTTTCAGAAAATTAAACTTTATTATGGAAAGATAAAGTACATTATGCTCTAACCTGTCAATGATATTTTGTTTCAACTATTTTCAACTTTGATTATTTGCTTCCTCAAGCTAGTCCTTGTATTTACATCAGTCATTACTTGGTCTTGTAAAGATAAAACAAAGTCTTCTCTGTAAACCAGTTTTAAATATGCTCATTTGTCGTAGGTAGAGCCTCTGCTGCCAGCAGGCGTTTATAGCCTCGACAGGGTTACCTGTTACCCAGCAATGATCCTATATCCTACTTAAGGCAACCTACAACTTTCAAAGAAAAATCCATATCCACACTTATTGCTTTGATTTTCTTTTTTACTCTTAAAGAACAATGTCTTGGTTTGGTAGCCAAATTATGACACAGTCATTCACTTGATTTATAACTTTGCTGAACAAGCTGGCTCGTGATGAGACCCCTTGTCTTTTGATTGCAACAATCTTGAGTCATTGCCCTGTTGTGGTGTACAGTATTGGCAAAGTCAGCAAGTTATAATATATGTGATTATGATAAGCCGGCTCGTGATGAGACCTCTTATTCTTCAAGATAAAGTGTATCCTTGGGTTGTTCCTCTGAAAGTTGTGATTTCCTTAGCAGGGAGGAAGTCATTGTTTCTTTAAGATAGCTCTGGATGACAATAATAGAGTTTTTGGAAACAGCTGTTCTACCGAGAATCTTTATTTTGCTATTGATACCTTTCATTGTACTGAGATAAAAAAAATTCTTCACTAAAGGTTGTTTTCATCAAACTTTTTGAAGTTGAAACTAGTATCATATCTGGGCTAGAGTCTTTAACTGTATCTACCAATAATAAATATCAATTTTCCAAAAGATTTGTTATTTATACAAGCGAAAAGTTCAAAATCTGAAAGAGAATTGGTGTCTTTTTCGTAAATTCCTAATGTAACTACTCACAACTGGTTTTATTATGAAAAGAAAAATAACTACTCTACAAAAAATAGAAGAATAATCTTCTATGGAAAATATTTCTTGAGAATTTGTCCGTTAACAGGCAAAGAGTCTCTTTTACCTGCTAAATCCTATAACACAAACGTTGATGGACCTATGACTTCTACAATTTGAAAAGTACCAAGCCATATTCTTTGAAATTTTGTATGTTTTCCTTTCTCTTCATGAGCCTTGTCCCATTTTAAAACTAAGTCTCCCATCTAAAAATCTTTTCTGGTCATTATGTTTGAATCAAAAGAGGATTTTACTAGTGCTTGATGATGAGCATGCGTTTTCTTAGCCTGTTCTCGTTGTTCTTTTAATTTGATTATTTCCATTTGTCTTAGCTGTAAGGAGGAAGTAGGTACATCAATGTATTGAACTAGAGACAAAGAGGGAATTGTTAAATGAGTCGGAAGAACCACTTCTTTCCCATAAACTAAATTAAAGGGAGAAGTGCCGATAGAAGCTTTTTGCGTTATTCGGTCTTCCCATAAAGCATATATCAAAGCCTTGTGCCAATTTTTATGATTTTGGTTAACTGTTCTTTTGATAATCCTGATTAGGTTTTTATTTGTGGACTCAGCTAACCCATTGCCTTGTGGGTAATAATTGGCCGAATATTTAAGTTTGAATCCTCTTTTAAGTGCAAATTCAGTCATTGCATTTCCAGAAAAGTATGATGCATTATCAAACATTAAAGCGGAAGGCAATCCAAACCTGGTGATTATAAATTGATCTATGAACTCAATGATATTTTCAGCATTAGCCGTCTTGAGTGGAACTGCTTCTACCCACTTAGTAAAATAATCTGTTGCTGTGAGGATGTATCTATGCTACTTAGAAGAGTGAGGAACGATCTCACCTATTATGTCCAATCCCCACTGACTGAAAGGTTGCTCAATGTTAACCTGTTGTAGTGGCATGGATGGCTTCTTTTGTCTTCCAGCAATAGTTTGGCAGACTTGACATTTCCTCGCGTAACTGTGCGAGTCTTTAAATAACGTGGGCCAGTAATATCCTGCGCGCAAGATTTTAAGTGTAGTAGCATCTCCAGCATAGTGTCCGCCTGCCAGCCCATCGTGGAGTTCCTGCAAAACTTTTTCAGCTTCAGATTTCTCAAGACACCTAAGAAGAACAGAATCATAATTTATTCTAAAAAGAATATCATTTATGAGCTGATATTGTTTGGCTTTCAACCTTAGAGCTCTTTTCTTAGTATGATCGAGGTGTGAAGGAGCATACCCGTTCTTAAGATAATAAATCAAATCAGTGTATAATGACTCTACATCGTTTAGGCTTACCTCGTACATTTGTACCTCTGCAGATGGAATTTCAGAAATTTGCGATGCTCCAGCCAGCATTTTGCAAAAGCCTTGGCCTCTTACAATGTTTGCTGGTTTAATCTCAATGTCATATTCCTGTAAGGCAATAACCCAATTGGCCCTTTTCTCACCCACATCCTTCTGTACTAGAAGATTCCTTACCACTGGAAACGGTACTATAATTTTAGTATGGGTTTTGAGTAAGAAAGGTCTGAAGTATTTGACCACTTTGAAAATAGCATAAGCCTGTTTCTCCACGTCTGAATAATTTAATTCAGCGCCCTGTAAATTTGAACTGAAAAACGCAATTGGGGCTTCCGCGTTTTCTTGATTTTCTTGAGTGAGTACGCAGCATATGACCTATCTGAGGCAAATGTATATAAAATAAAAGGCTCTGAAAAATTCGGAGTTGCTAACGATGGAGCATTAATAATAGCTTGTTCGATCATGTTGAATGCTTCGTGTTCATCTTGGCCCCATTTAAAATTTGAGTTCTTTTTAATCATGGCTTGCAAAGGAGAGACGATTCGTGAAAAATCTGGAACGAATCTCTTTACAAAGTTGATCTGACCAAGGAAAGATTGCATGGCTTTTTTGTTATGAGGTAAGGATATTTCATAAATCTCTTTGATTCTGTCGGAATCGATGTGAATACCGGATTTTGACACTATGAATCCTAGAAGTTTCCCTTCACTTAATGCGAAAAAGGATTTCTTTGGGTTAAGTGAAATTCCATACCTTAAACACCTTTGGAAGATTTGTTTCAAGTCTTTAAGATGGTTGCTTCGTTTCTTGGAATACACTGTTATATCATCCAAATAAATTACTATAGATTTATTGACTAAACCTTTGAATGCGATGTCCATGGCTCTCTGATATGTGGCACCAGCATTAATCAAACCAAATGGCATCTTTCGATAGGCGTATGTGCCCCATTTATTTCTGAATGTGGTTTTCAATTGATCATCAGGATGTACCAACACTTGATTGTATCCTGAAAATCCATCCAAGAAAGACATTAATTCTGAGCCCGCCACTGCCTGCAATATTTATTCCATAGGTGGTAAAGGAAAATTATCTTTTTGACAGGCCTTGTTAAGGTTTCAAAAGTCAATGCAAATCCTAATATCTTCGTTTTTCTTTCTAACAGGTACCATATTGGAGACCCATTTGGAATGTCTGACGGGAAAGATTATTCTGGCTTTCAATAACTTATTGAGCTCAGTTTTTATCTGATTTTCTAAATTGGGATGGATCTTTCTCAGCTTTTGTTGGATAGGTTTTTCATTATCGATCATGGGAATAGTATGTTGGATGATGGAAGTGTCGTATGTTTTCAGCTCATCATAATTCCAGGCAAAAACATTTTTATATTGTCTCAAAAGATGAATATACGCTAATTTTTCTTCAGGGGCTAGGCCGAGACCTAGATTAATGTTTTGTGGTTTGGCATCGGTTCCTAGGTTTACTAATTCGTAGTTCAAGGTTGAACTTTGGAGTTTTGAATTGGTAGACCTTTTAAACCGATCCTTCAAATCGTACAAGTCTTCTAACTTGACTACCGACTTAGGTATAGCATTGTTAGTGCTATCTTGTTGCAATTGTCGATCATGTTGGTCTTCGTCAATTATTTGATTGGAGTAGGATCCTTCAGATGTGAGGAAATTTACAATATCAGGGTCGTCATTGAATACTCTCCAATTTGTTATGTTATCAGGAATGGATGGTCTAAAGATTAATTCTATTGAGAATCTATCTGGACTAAAATCTTCTGAAGGAATAAGCTTAGAAGCTACGTTAGCCAAAAGGTCTGCACTTGCGTTTTGGAGTCTGGGAATTGAAGAGATATTAAATGCTATGAAATGCTCAGTCAGATCTTGAACTAAGGATTGATAATGTTTGAATGACCTGATAAGCAATGTATAGTGTTACGTACCTGTTTAACCACAATCTCAGAGTCTCCGAAAACTTGAAGATACTTCACGTCTAACCTGATTGCTTTGTACAACCCTTGGACCAAAGCCTCATATTCTGATGTATTGTTGGTGCAATCAAATTCAAGTCTGCATGTTAACATGATTTTATCTCCTTCTGGACTAATCAGAACGCATCCTGCTCCTACTCCTTCGTTAGATTTAGAACCATCAAAAAATAATTTCCAAAACAAAGATTTATTTACAGGACTATCTAAAAAATTGATACATTTCGAACTATCAGTTCGAGAAAAATTTTCAACTTGGGACAAAACAGAGTGTTATAAATAGGGTGACGCATGAGCATTGAAATTGCCAAGGAAAGAATCTACCGAGTAATTGCCAATAATGCTACTGTTATAGGCTACTGGTTCATTTTCCCCCTCTAGCTCCATTATAGGCTACTGGTTCATTTTCCCCCTCTAGCTCCATTACTATGTATTTTTGGTGTAGTTCTCGTTCAACTTTTATTTGATTCAGTTTACCATTGTAGGGCAGCCACATGTGCGACCAGTCAGTTGCGAAGTATCCATGAAGTTTTTCTGACCAATCCCTGCTAAGAATTAAGCCATAGAATTCTGGAATATCAGCAACTAAAATGTCAATAACTTGACATACCTTTGGGTTGGATGACAGCCTTATGGTTACTTGATTTAGTTCACCAATCACTTCGACTTGAGATCGATCTAGCTGAACTATGCGCACAGCAGATTTCTGTGGTTGAACGTTTAACTTGGCACATATGGACTTTGGTAAAATATTAGATGAAGCACCAGAATCTACCAAACAATTGTGCACATTTTTATTGAAAATTTCATAAGTAAGGAGAAACGGGGGAGTATGAGATCTCGATCTTCCTCCAATTAGAGCAATGTCATTTGGATCAATCTTATTGATCGCATTAGTTGGAGGTCTTCCCATGTTATGAGAAGCTTGAGAAAGTACAGCGGCAGGCAAAGGTGCAACTGGCACAGCATGTAATTCTTTCATCATTATCTTCTGTTGATGCTTTAACTTGCTCAGTTCGTAAAGGGTGATGTTGGCCCTAGTCTTTTTCATATCTTCTATAATATTGTACTCCATTTCATCCGACACGATCAGTGTTTTAGATGGAGTTGATTCATCTGTTTGGACTGGGCTGGTTTGAGTCGCTTTAGATGTCGTTTTCTTTGTTGCGACTTTATCCTTTATTGCAGAGCTTGCGCTTTTTGGCTTAGGGATAGTTTGGGGAGGATCAAGTTGATTTTACTTCATGTGCTAACTGGGAATACTTCTTGATATTCTTCTTGTGGGAGGATGAAATCCCACATTCCTTATAATTCCACAACCTCTTCTTCATCAATTTGCCCTTCAGTGGCAATTTCCTCTTCCTCTTCTTCGGATTCAGCATTTGAAATACCATTGGGTGGCTTTGAATCTGTTGAAGGGCCTCTTTTAAAAGCTCTGTAGGGCTTTTTTGAAGAAGTTTCTACTACTTGCTTTTTGATGTCGACCATTTCATTGGACATGGTCTTTAGAACTTTCTGCAATCCTTCCAAATCGAATGGATCTTTTGCTTGTTTCTTCTTGGAGTCTTCCTTGAAGGTGACTTTCTTGGATTTACGTTCCTCTATCGCGGATTTCTTTTCCAGGGCTATTATACGTTTCTCTACTGCTATTGCTTCTTTCATGTTTTCGGCTAAGGTTATTTTATTAGCCCTGTCCACGAAGATTGCTATGTTTGATGGTAGAGCGGTGATATACCATTCACTTCGTACTTCTTCGCTGGGCTGGGAAGCAGTAGGAATTTTGTTTAGGATTTTATTGAAACATAAATTGAAATCTTTGATAGGCTCTCTAGATTCGGCCCTAATGTTATATAGGTCGTTGATTAACGTTGCCGTAGACCTTTCATCACCAAAATTGGTCAGGAATTTCTCCTGGAAGATATCCCAACTAGTGATAGATCCGGAGGGTAATGAAAAATACCATGATCCGGCTGTTCCTTGCAGAGTATAAGGAAAGAGTCGAACAACAGCATCTTCATTAGTAACCCCATTGAGATTAATGGATAGCATAAAGTTGTTTATGTGCTCTTCTGCTAGCATGCCTGCCTCGGGATTAAATTTAGGCAGCCATTTCTCAGGATGGGCCGGTATTTGACTCAAGGGTGCAGGCATTAAGACTGCCCCAGGGTTATTCCATGGAGACTGGGCCATTGTTGTACTACTAACAGTGGAAAGTGCAGAAGATGATCCCTGTGGCTGGGAAGATGAGGATACTATGATTGTAGATGATTGAGGAAGAGTTGTGGGGGTTCCAGTGGACGGATGGACGATGATCTGAAGTGGCGGAGTGGATGGTTGACTTCGCGGTGAAGAAGTTGAAATGGATGATGCTGACGAAAGAGTCTCGCTGTCGGACTCTTTAGGTGATTTCCTTGCTCTTTTCCTGGTGGGAAGAGGTAATTCGGTTGGCTGAACGCCAAATTTTTCACTCTTTAGCCTGGTCAGGGGATGAGCAAGGTTATATTGCGAAGTCACGCTGCCTTGAGATTTATCAGACCTTTGAGGAGAAATGGAAAATCACTGAAGTTTGTGAATCAGAGTTTCGACTTCAGGAAGTTCAACGGTAGATTGTTCTGAAATGTCAGGGTTTGTAGCAGCGGTTGATACTCGAGCGACTTCTAACTCTGGATTTAAGTGTAATGGAGAAGTTGGGGGAGATGGTGAGGGCGATTTACTCTCAGAATGGTATTCAGATTTAGATTTACTTGCCATTCATAGTTCAGGCCCTCCTTCTAGCGCCAAATATGTTGAAGCCCCGAAAATCGGGTCTACAACAAGGGGGATACCCGCCCGGTCCGGACCTTGGTTGGCAGCTCCTTATCCGTTTGGTATAGCGGGTCCGACTGGGGATATGGGACCAGTTTCCCAATCTATGAGTGTGTGTGTGTAGAATTTGATGTTCCTGATCTAACAGTTCCTAATTAAGATATTCTAATTCTAAATTTAATCTAATGATATGCTATTGTAATCTAATAAGCAGCAACATCTAAGTCTATACTAACCCGGGATGTAATTCTTCTATTATGCAATCTAAAAAGATTTCAAATAACAACTGGTAATAAAGATCATTCAGCTATTATGAGAAAAGAAATCAATAAGGATGAACCACTTCGCATAAAAAGTTAGACGAAACAGTTGTGAAAAACATATCGCATAATGAGCTATTCATACATTAAGCATAAATAAATAGCTATCACCGTACAAAAGTGCCAAATGATAACTCAGGCATTCATGAAATAATACATAAACAACTAAAAACTGTATATCACTTTAACACATAAGCAGAAATGGTCAAGAGATAAAAGTACCATTTATGACTAGTCCTACTCATGAGCTTCAAGCGACAATGATTTATCTCTCTTTGCTCTAACATCCACTAAGAGTACAGAAGTGCAACATCAGTAGAAGATATCAAATGCAAACATCAACAAATCCTGTTCCATTCATTCACAAAAACCTCCTCTGAGGGTGCAAAAGTGCATGTTCTGAGGACAAGTTTTTGATAAATTTCTGGACCCTTCTCTAAATGCATGAGAAGGGTTTAAATACTACTAACTAAATAACTTAATTACACAGATTCAGGATACGGTTTAAATGACCGCCCTTTTTCTAAGCAAAAATAAAACAAAACTATTTCTAAAAATTAAATCTAATATCTAACTATTTCTGCATTTGCTCCTTAACGTTGCAAGCATTCAGTATTTGCCTGGGTAGAGTCGGCTGACTGTCTTCCACTTTTGGTTGAGCTAAGCAAACAGAATTGGTAAGAGCTGGCACCATCTTCTCAGCAAAATCGATGATATACTCGAGAGTCATCTTCTGACTATGTGGCTTTACCGCGTATGCCCAGTAATAATCTCAGTTCAACTTGGTTAACCCTTTGGATTGCTTCTGCCTTTTCTTTAACTTTCTATTTCCAGTTTGTTTTTTTACCACTGCTTTTTTGCATTTTTCGGGCTTACAGGTGACTGAGCAGTTAGAGGCTTTCCTTCTCGAGCAATTTTCTCAGCGATGCGCGATTAGCGCTAGGCGCTAATCGCGCATCGGAAACTGCCTCCGTTCTTTGATCTGGGCTTCTCTGATGCGTTTTTCGCCTTTTGCACCTCTTCATCTTTATCGGGTATAAAGCTTCAAAATTTGTAAAAATAATGGCCTCGTGAGCTCTTGACTCTGAGCATTAAACTGCCTGTTGATATCAGCATCGTTCAATACTCATTCAACCATGGCTGTATATGAAAGATCTGTAATGGATGGCTCAGCAGCATTCTGTGAATCTGCGGCTCTGTTGCATGCGGTATCTCTTTATGAGGGCGTATTTTTCTGTCTTTGAATATTAGAGGTCTACCCTTTTTCCTCATAGCTTCCTGCACATTGCTTTGTGTAACTTTTGTTTTTCGTTCCTGCAGTTCACAAGTGAGGAGAGAGTAATGATAATAAATAATGACAGGAAAGCTTTAAATGCTACGGATATGCAAAAACACGCCACCTGACGTGAACTGGCTCTTCGAACAACACAAAACCATATTTTATTAACAACTGGCATATAACTCATTAATTATCATTAAAGCGCGTAACCAGTTCTTGGTTTATGGAAAACTTTTTCTTGAATATTGAGCTAGGAAAATCTGCGATGGAATGTTTCTGCGATCTGCATCGCAGTATCGCATTTCGCTGTATCGCATTACCACAATTTCATCGTGTTGTGCTATCGCAAGGTTGCTTGATCGCGCTATCGCAAGATCGCAGATCACAGTATCGCAAGATCGCAGATCGCTTAATCGTTTAATTGTTATGTGTCCTCTATGCAATTTTGCGAGATGCGATATGTGATATTGCATATCGGCGATTTTTAAGGTTTTTCAACGTGAATGTTTCTTAATGCATGCGATGCGATGGAGTTCGCGTCGCAATCTCGCATTTAATCATTTTGACTCATAAGAAAATGCCCTATCATTCTCTGCGCGATGCAATATTTCTTAAGGAGTGACATATATGAGCACTAGTTGATTTTTTTGAATTTTTTGACTAAGGGTGCCCACTTACATAGTGTTATTGCTAATACTAAATAAGGAGGGGGGTTGTTGGTGGCCACAATAGGAGGGGACCCTTCCTATCCCCCTCCCATAATCTCTAGAGGATGAGGTTGTGGCATTCTAGGCTCTGGTAGCCTCTCTGCCAAAGCATCAGTGAACTGTCGAGTATCAGGTCAAGTTTGTGAAACGAAATGAAGAAGTAAGAAATATTGCTCTCCTTATTAGAGCCAGGCAAGCCGCACTTACTTACTATGATTGGGCGTTACTAGGGATTTTCGTGGGCATGTGTCCCTCACCAAAAACGATTAAGGCCTTGCCTAAAAGCTCCTAGAAACCTAAAATGTAACGTAATATTACCCTATTCGTAGTTGGAAATGGGTTTTTTGCATTCTTGTTTGAACTCCAGAGGATAGAGATATAATATTCCACAATGGTACTTACTTTTCTGGAATCGAGAGGGATGTACTTGAACAAGTGGACACCTAACTTCAATATAGATGAAGATGTTCCAACTACAATCCTTTTTTGGGTTAAGCTTCCCTACCTCCCCCTATCATGTTGGAGTGATGATTTCCTAAGAGCGGTTAGAAATGGGGTTGGTGAATATATTGACAAAGTTGAACCAAAGGGGTCACAATTTGCCTATGCTAAAATATGCGTGGAAGTGGACTTAGAGAAAGGGCTCCCAGCTGAAGTAAAATTAACCCTAGCAGACTGCAAGTAGAGAGAGATCTTGGAATATGAACAAATACCATTTAAGTGTAGGCATTGCCATGAATATGGCCACTTCACCCAAGACTGCTCGAAGAATTCCTCATCCTTTGGCCCTAATCATGCCTAACCTGTTGATGGCCAATGTCAGAAGCAAAGGAGAAACGGGAATAAGGGATCTGTCTTGGGAACCAAAACCCCAATAAATAAAGAAGACAATGTGACAACAACATCGAAAAATCCTTTCTAACTGTTGGATAAAGTAAAAGAGATGAGGGAGAACGAGGAGGCTCAAGAATGAAGCATAGAGACAGTTCATAACTCGAATGAGGAAGAAGAAGTGCAAGAGGAGGAAATGAAGGAAAATACCCCTCCAAGGAATGGTTCTCCAGCACTGACACCGAGGAAAGCTACATCGTCCAACCCAAAGCCCCATTGAAGTAGCTAAGTCCCTTGAATATGGCCAAGGAGATAGTCGGAGTACTCACTAGGCATATGACACAAAATCTACTATGGGAAGATGAAGGTTGTAGTTAGGAGTTAGACAAATCTCGAAGGAAATGAACACCAAAGAACCAAACCCTAAGGGAGAAAGAGGCAGAGCTGAATAAGAAAATGGGCATTCAACCCATAATAACAGAAATATTAAAAAATAAGAGAACCAAAGGAAAATCTGGAAAGGATGGCAGGTCAAAGAAAAACCCCACTCTCAAATGATTTTTCTGTCTTGGAAGATTAGGGACTTGGGGAACCCTGTTAAATCCATGGAAATAAAAGATCTGATAAGAAATGAACTTCTTTGGATTATTTTCCTACAAGAAACAAAAACAGAGGAACAAAACATCTGCAAGCTATCTAGAGACTTATGGAGAGATGGCGTGGTTGTTTTTCAGTCGGGTAGAGGTGTGTCTGGAGGTCTTTGCAATTTCTGGTCCCCCTCCCATTTTCCTTCATTGAGAGTGTGAAGCACCAGTTCTAGATAGTGGTAGTATTAGATAATAAGGTTAATGGGGAAAGAATCACTCCGATAAATATTTATGCCCCCCGTGTTGTATGGGAAAAAGGTAGAGTTCTAGGACTCCATGGGTGAGTTAATAGTAGAAGGGAGGTATTAAAATTGTATTATAGGAGGTGAATTTAACATAGTCAATAGAGACTTAAAAAAAGGAGGGGGATCCGTGGTTCAATACCTATTCATGGATTGTATGGAAGACTTAATATCAGATTGGGATCTGATAGATGTGGCTCCAAGGGTGGGGAAGTATACTTTGACAAATAGAAAGGTTGGGGAGGCCCATATTGTAGCGCGCCTAGACATATTCATTGTCCAAAGTGGTTGGGCCCTCAAGGGTCTCGAGTATTCTTCCTCCAGCATTCCAAATGGAATTTTGGATCATCGCCCAATAGTTCTACTATTAGATAAATCAAGAAACTATGGCCTATTACCATTTCAATTTAATCCTACATGGGTCCGAGAAGAAGGGGTGCAAGACCTTATAAGGGAAGTATGGAAAATCTTCATCCAGGGCTCACCATCATATATGTGGGCAAAAAATCCTTGTGATGTTAAATTTGTTCTTATAAAATGGTTGAAGGAAACTTATGATCCCCCTGGGGAAAAAACAGAAGTTTCTCCTTGGTTAGCTAGATAACCATCACAAACAAATAGAACAGGCACCGATAGAAGAATGGCATCTCCAAAAGGAAAGGGATTTGATGAAGGAAATCTTCTCAGTTAGTGTTGGAAATAATACTAAGAGGGGGGTGAATTAGTATTATTAGATGTATAATTTTATTTCCCAAACAGATTTATATATACGCTACTTCAACAAAGTGAACTAGCGTGTACACACGACTTTACTTAAAGCAACCAGCGTATATGCAGAGAACTTTTGATTTAGACAATTTATCATGTATTGATCTTAAACCAGTATATTAGAGATTTATTAGACAATGCAATAAAAGAAGAATAAAGCATCACACATAAGCAACACACATGAACACGAAGATATAAGGTGGAAACCCAATGTGGGTAAAAACCACCTGTTATTGTCGTCTCTGTATTCTTTTAATAATAAGAAAATATGTTTACAATTTTGTACTGGTGTAGACTCATGCCAGTACACAGGAACCCACCTGCAGAAGGCTACAACCTTCTCTCGTTCTCCAGCTACAACTGGAAGGGAGCTACAAACCCCTAGCTCTTTTACTAGCCAATATGTTTACTAGTACGTAGGTGCCAACCTACAGAAAACTCCACTCTTCCACCAGGGACCACGTTTCATGAATTTTCAGACTAGATACTCCTGGAACACAACACCACAATCTGAAAGCCACGTTTCATCCAATTTTCATACTGGACCCATCGACAACATTGAAACTCAGAAAATCATAACTGCAATACAATTATCAAATACATCTGGATCAACCAATCACTGAAACTCAATTATCACTTTCTGAAGAAACCACAACTGAATCAATCAATCACTGAAAACCCATCATCACTGAAGAAAATCACAATCAATCAATCTGATCATTCAGAGCGCTGTTACCAGAATACAGTCACTAGAACACAAAGCAGAACCCAAAACTCTGCAGCAACAAACAGAAAAAACTGAAACTTTAAACATCATTCTTCATAAGGTATACGCTACTTCCATGTGTTGAACCAGCGTGTATATGCACTTTTACCTAAAGGAAACCAACGTACAAATCTGCAAATTCCAATTTATGATGTATACGCTACTTTGATATGCTGAACCAGCGTGTATACGCTCTTTTACTAAAGTGAACCTGCGTACAGATCTGTAAATGCTAACATAAAACATCACAACTATTCCAGACTTCAGTCATACCCAGATCATCACATTTACAGAATAAAACATGCGTCAATATTCAAATCTAGACTGTTCAAGATCAAACCACATAATGATAATACTTTTAAGCCTTTATGATCCCGGTCCATCAACCTTCATCAGCCATATAGGTGCCTCCTTAGATCAGATCAAGAAAACCACCAAAAGATCATTAACCTACATATGTGATCCAACACCTCATAAGATGTTCAAAATGCTTGCACCCATGGCCTAATGATCTTCTTCTCCTTATATAGTTTTAGGCCTTTCTCAATACCATGGAACAAAACTGCTTAGGATCAATACCTTGGACCAAATACCTCGGACCAATTACCTTGGGTCAAATACCTTGGACCAGGAAATACCTTGGATCAAAAACTTTGTTTTTCCAAGATATACATGCTTTTCCTTCTGTGAAAGTGCGTGTGTACGTATACGCTCCTTTTGTTCAGTAAACCTACGTGTATACGCAGCTTGGACAAGGTGAACCTGCGTATACCTCTCTTTCTTCATTCTTTGTAGTCTAATCTATAATTCTTTGACCTGTTGCACTATGAGCTTTCATCTGAGTGAGTTGCCATCAAGGACAACACCTGTATCATAATGCCAACAATCTCCCCCTTTGGACTTGATGGCAACAACAACACCAAGATATTCTCCCTCTTTGACATCAAGGGCAAAGGGTAGACCAATATATTCTCTCCTTTTGACATACATTATGCTATTCATGCTCCCCCTGAGTACATGCTGAATTCTCTGATTGAAATCCCCTTTTGTACGTGCTGAGATGCACTAAAACCATCCATGCTCCCCCTAAGCACAAGCAGAGTCTGCAAAAATATTTTCCAAAAGAATAACATGACTCTATAACTCAACTATGTGAGTATGACCTTCCTATCACCAATGACTCATACATACATCCATTCTCCCAACCAAGTGGGGATATACCAAGCTTGACTCATCCACCCAACCAAGTGGGGATATACCAATTGTTTATACATGACAGAAACAAATAATATTACATCATCCAGCTTATGCAAAGTGGGGATACAAATTACATCATTTATCCAATAGGACTCATTCAAATGTATGACAAGACATATCACATCCTAAACTTTTACATGGCTTAAGCAACAAAAGGTATAAATATCTGAATCCATAGTTGGGCTCAGCAACCATAATGCCAACAATGCAGAATGTGAGTGAAGGTTAATGCTCCCCTTGAACCTGTGCTACCTGTGCATTGTTAACAAGTCAATGATCAAGGCATCTTTGTCAGTTAGATAAAAATTAATGAATAGAGCATATCAATAGACTGTGATCATCAACATCAGACAGAGCACCCATATCAGAGCCTGCCCCACTATTTTTCTTGATTGAAAAACATATACGCTCCTTGTCCCACAGAAACCCGTGTGTGTACACAACTCAACTTCATGAAACACGCGTATAATAACCTTTCTTTGGAAAAATTAGATTTAACAGTAGGATGATGCAGCAACTACTCCCAACTTTTGTCTGAGATATTCAAATGTTTCTCTGGGTAGTGGTTTAGTGAATATATCAACAACCTATTCTTTGGAGGGAACATACTCCAATTTGACTTTTTGTTCAAGCACTTGTTCATGTAGAAAATGGTATTTGATGGGTATGTGCTTGGTCTTGGAGTGCATGACTGGATTCTTTGAAATACTGATGGCACTTGTATTATCACATAGAATGGAGATGGGTGGAGTATATGTGATCTGAATGTCTTGCAAGGTTTGCATCATCCAAAGTAGTTGTGTGTAGCAAGAGGCAACAGCCACATATTTTGCTTCAGCTGTAGATAAAGCAATTGAACTTTGTTTCTTGCTGAACCAAGACACTAACCTGGAACCCATATAGAATGCACCACCACTAGTGCTTTTTCTGTCATCAACACTTCCTGCCCAATCTGCATCTGTATATGCATGAAGAGTAATATCTGCATCTCTAGGATACCATAAACCAAAGTCCTGAGTTCCTTGAAGATATTTGAAAATTCTTTTGACTGCCTGAAGGTGTGATTCCTTTGGATTTGCTTGGAATCTTCCAACTATTCCTACTGCATGCATGATGTCAGGTCAGGTACCTGTTAGATAAAGAAGACTGCCAATCATGGATCTATAAGTTGGTTGATGTACTGCTGTTGATTCATCATTTGAGTTGAGACTGCATCCTGTTACCATTGGAGTACATACAAGTTTAGAATTTTCCATTCCGTACATTTTCAAGATCTGTTTGAGATATTTGGTTTGTGAAAGAAAAATACCATCTTTATTTTGTTGAACTTGTAGACCAAGAAAATAGGTAAGTTCACCAAGCAAGGACATTTCAAATTCTTGCTACATTACTGAAGCAAAATTCTGACTCATGGATTTTTCATTGCTACCAAAAATGATATCATCAACATAAACAATAATAATTAGCAATTTATCAATTTCAATCTTTGTATATAGATTGCTATCTGTTGAACCTTTTGTAAAACCTTGTTGGTGTAGATATTTGTAAAGGCGGTAATACCAGGCCCTTGGAGCCTGTTTCTGACCATAGAGGGCCTTTTTTAGTCTGCATACAAGTTTTTCATCATTTCCAAGAATGAATCTTTCTGGTTGTTCAATATAAACTTCTTCTTCTAAATCTCCATTCAGGAAGGTTGATTTTATATCCATTTGGTATACTTTGAATTTCTAAAAGCTAGAAAGAGCAAGAAACATCCTTATGGCTTCAAGTCTGGCAACAGGTGCAAAAGTTTCTTCAAAATATATACCTTCTTGTTGAGCTTACCCTTTACAAACAACACTGGCCTTGTTTCTAATGACTTCTCAATTTTCATTTAGCTTGTTTTTGAATGTCCATTAGTTCCTATAATATTTTTATCATGAGGTCTAGGAACTAATTCCCAAGTATCATTTTTTCAATTTTCTCAAGTTCATCCATGTCCTTGACCCAACATTCATCTTTGCATACTTCTTTTACATTTTGAGGTTCGGTGGAGGATAGTAATGCTAGGATGATTTTTTTGAACATACCTGGACGGAGTCTTTTCTTCTACCATTATCTCTTCTTTTGGTGCTTCATTGGTTTCTTCTTCAATATGATTTTGATTTGATGTGGGAAAATAATCCCCATTTTCTTCATTGTCATAATCTTCTGTTGGTTTTATTTGTTTTGGATTTTGCATGCTTCATCAACTACAACATCAATGCTTTCAACAATTTTTCCAAGTCTTTTATTATAACATTTATATCCTTTACTTCTGGAAGAATAACTAAGAAGAATACCTTCATCTGCTCTAGGTTCAAACTTACCAAGTTTTTCATCAATCCTTTTGATATAACATTTTCTTCCAAAAACTTTAAAGTATTTTACAGTAGGAGTCTTACCATGCCAAAGTTCATGTGGAGTTTGAGTATTGTTTACCCGAACATTTGCTTGGTTGAGAATAGTTACGGCAATGAATGCAGCTTCGCCCCAGAAGGTTGCAGGAGTTCCAGATTCATCTAGCATAGCTTGAGCCATTTTTTGAACAGTTCTATTCATTCTTTCTACCACTCCATTTTGCTGAGGAGTCCTTGCAGTGGAGACTTTCCTTTTATTCCGTGTTGTTCACAAAAGTTAAAGAATTCATCCAAGGTAAATTCCCCTCCTTGATCAGATCTTAGGCATTTGATTTTTCGATCTAATTCATTTTCAACCAAAGCTTTGAAGGCTTGGAATTTTTCAAATGCTTCATATTTATGCTTTAGAAGACCTATCCAACACATTCTGGAAAAATCATCAATGAACAAAATAAAGTATTCTTCTTCACAAGGTGACTTTTTCCTTGATGGTCCACATAAATTAGTATGGACAAGTTCAAGAGGCTTACTAGCTGACCCTTCCTTTTCCATGAAGTGAACTCTGGTTTGCTTGCTTATTTGACATGGTTTGCATATTGTATTTTCTGGGATGCTGATATCTAGAAGATCACAAACCGCCTTGAATCTGCATGCTTTTCTTATTTGAGAAAAGCTTAGATGTCCCAATATTCTATGCCATAGCCAGTTTTCATCATTTTTTCTTAGATAGCACTGTTGTTGTCCTCCCTTAAGTATGTATAAGTTGTTTGGAGTTCTTGTACCTTTGATCATGGTCTCTCCTGTATCAAGCTCACGAACAACACATCTGTTTGATCGAAACACCACTTCATTTCCTTGATCACACATTTGACTGACACTCAACAGGTTATGCTTTAAACCATCTACATACATAACATTTCCAGCTTTAACCTTTTCTTTCAAGAAAACAGAGCCTTTACCTTTTATGACAGCAATAGTGTCATTTCCAAATGAGACATTCTTTTCCTTCTCTAAGGCATTATATGAGTGAAGTTTCTCTTTGTCACATGTCATGTGTTTTGAGCATCCACTGTCGATGTACCACTAATTTTCTTGTCCTTTTGCATACAAGGCTATACCACATCTTTCTGTTTGAGATTCTTTCCTTCTCCATATCTTGGGATTTAATGGAGTTTTCTCCTTTTGAGATGTTTGCCGAAATTTTCTCCTACATTTAGATTCTTCATGACCAAAGTTGTTACAGATTGAGCATTCTATTTCATTTTCAAGAAGAGAAAATTTATTATAGAAACTTTTCTTGATCCCTGTTACATTCCTTTGATTTCGTGCTTCTCTAGTCATGATGGTTTTTTAAGCAACACATTGAGCAGCTTTGTGTCCAAAATTATGACATGAAAAACATTGCCCATTAAAGAAGTTCCTGCGACTATCGAATCTATTGACCTGGTGATTGTAGTTTCTATTGATATTCATCTTTGGAGTAAATTAAGTATGATTTACCTGAGGTTCTTTGTGGCTTCTATTCATCCTTAGAGTAAATTGAGTCTGATTTACCTGGTGGTCTGCTTTATGCCTTTGCTGATGATTGTCATATTGTTCACTAGTCTTCGCTGCATCAAGATGGCTTTTGATGGAGGTTGAAGGATTCTATGATTGAGATGCTTCTTCAGTATATCCAAGACCTGTCTTTATCAGAGGAGAACGTTGAACTTTGATAATTTCATTTAAAGTTTCTGATCCTTTAGCAAATCTAATATTGAGAAATTTCATTTTCTCAAGATCCTTTCTTAGACCCACAATTTCACATTCTAGTTTTTCATTGCGTTTTTCTTTTTCAGCAAGTTGGTATGTTAAGGTATCTATAATCATATTCTTTTCTTCTAAACATATTTTGAGTTTAGATATTTCTTCATGAAGGTCTTCCTCTTCTAAAGAATCCCAAAAATTATCATCGTCATAAGCCATGAGAAGTCTGTAATCTTGTCCAGTTTCATCTTCATCACTATTAGATAAACCATCACTATCTTCATGAGTATAGTAACTCCTTTTATTCACAACTTGTTTTCTATTCCCTTTTGCATGTTCCTTTCCTTTTTCAAATTTATCTTTATGAGGATAACTAGCAACATAATTACCAACTCTGTCACAAGAAAAGCATTTGAAGGGTAACTTACCTCTAAACCTTCCAGAACCCCGTTGAAGCTTTTTGACAAAGTTTACCTCATCTTCTTCTTCTGAAATATGTCTTGATTCATTGTGTTCTTCCTTTCCTTTTGCTGAAGCTTTGAATGCGGCTTCTCTCATATCTAATGGTCCTCCTTTTCTCATCTCAAATGCAGTTAAGATTCCATGAAGCTACGTCATAGTGATATTCTGCGGATCCTAGTTTTCTTCTATGGCAGACACTTTGGATTCAAATTTAGCAAACAAGGATCTCAAAACTTTCTCAACTAAGGTAACTTCCTTAATTTCTTCACCCAGATTCTTCATACAATTGACAACCTCATCTATACGTAGGAAGTAACTAGCTATGCTTTCATCACTATGCATCTTAAGAGTTTCATACTGAATTCTGAGAGTTTGAAGCTTAGCACATTTTACCTGAGAGTCTCCTTCGTAGCTCAGAACAATTTTGTCCCATATTTCTTTGGCTAATTTGAGCTGCATGACTTTGACAAACTCTGATTGTGACAGACTTCCTAATAAAGTATTAACAGCTTTGGCATTGGTTTCACATTGCTCTTTACCTACCGTATCTGTATGAATTGTTGTTGGAAATGTATATCCTCCTTCCACAATTTCCTAGACATCCGTTCCAAGTGATTGTAGATAGGATGTGGTTCTTATTTTCCAATAAACAAAGTTGCTCCCATTGAAGATTGGCGGTCTGATGGATCCCATGCTTTCTTGATTAGTCATGTTGATGGATCTCCCTTCAAGCGATCAAGCTTCTTCTGAAGGACCTGCTCTGATACCAATTGTTGGAAATAATACTGAGAGGGGGGTGAATCATTATTATCAGATCTATAATTTTATTTCCCAAACAGATTTATATATATGCTACTTCAACGAAGTGAACTAGCGTCTACACACGACTTTACTTAAAGCAACCAGCATATATGCAGAGAACTTTTGATTTAGACAATTTATCATGTATTGAGATTAAACCAGTATATCAGAGATTTATTAGACAGTGTAGTAAAAGCATAATAAAGCATCTCACATAAGAAACACACATGAACACCAAGATATAAGGTGGAAACCAAATGTGGGTAAAAACCACCTGCTACTGTCGTCTCTGCCTTCTTTTAATAATAAGAAAATCTGTTTACAATCTTGTACTTGTGCAAACTCATACCAGTGCGCAGGCACCCACCTGCAGAAGGCTGCAACCTCCTCTCATTCTCTAGCTACTACTAGAAGGGAGCTACAACCCCCTAGCTCTTGTACTAGCTAATATGTTTACTAGTATGTAGGTGCCAGCCTACATAAAACTCCACTCTTCCACCGGGGACCACATTTCATGAATTTTCAGTCCGGATACTCCTGGAACATAACACCACAAACCGAAAGCCACGTTTCAATTTTCATACTGGACCCATCAACAACATTGAAACTCAAAAAATCATAATTGCAATACAACTATCAAATACATCTGCATCAACCAATCACTGAAACTCAATTATCACTTTTTGAAACAACCACAACTGAATCAATCAATCACTGACAACCCATCATCACTGAAGCAAATCACAATCAATCAATCTAATCATTCAGAATACAGTCACTAGAACACAAAGCAGAACCTAGAACTTTGCAGCAGCAAACAGAAACAATTGAAACTTTAAACATCATGCTTCATAAGGTATACGCTACTTCCATGTGTCGAACCAGCGTGTATACGCACTTTTACCTAAAGGGAACCAGCGTACAGATCTGCAAATTCCAATTTATGATGTATATGTTGCTTTGATATGCTAAACCAGTGTGTATATGCTCTTTTACTAAAGCGAACCTACGTACAAATCTGTAAATGCTAACTTAAAACATCACAACTATTCCAGACTTTAGTCATACCCAGATCATCACATTTACAGAATAAAACATGCGTCAGTATTTAGATCTAGACTATTCAAGATCAAACCACATAATGATAATACTTTTAAGCCTTTATGATCCCAGTCCATCAGCCTTCGTCAGCCATATAGGTGCCTCCTTAGATTAGATCAAGCAAACCATCAGAAGCTCATTAACCTGCATATGTGATGCAACACCTCATAAGATATTCAAAATGCTTGCACCCATGGCCTAATGATCTTCTCCTCCTTATATAGTTTTAGGCCTTTCTCAATACCATGGACCAAAACTACTTAGGACCAATACCTTGGACCAAATACCTCAAACCAATTACCTTGGGTCAAATACCTTGGACCAAGAAATACCTTAGACCAAAAAATTTGTTTTTCCAAGATATATGCGCTTTTCCTTCTGTGAAAGTGCATGTGTACATATATGCTCCTTTTGTTCAGTAAACCTGCATGTATACGCAGCTTGGACAAGGTGAACCTACGTATACCTCTCTTTCTTCATTCTTTGTAGTCTGATCTGTAATTCTTTGACCTGTTGCATTGTGAGCTTTCATCTGAGTGAGTTGCCATCAAGGACAACACCTATATCATAATGCCAATAGTTAGAAGATAGGAGGAAGCTCTATGGCTGCTCAAATCAAGGAGTCTTTCACTAAAAGAAGGGGATTTAAATACATCCTTCTTTTATAAGCAGTTGAAAGCAAGGGAAGTTAGAAATAAGGTAAAATAAATCATTCCAGAAGGTAAACCAAAAACTTCAGACTTTGAGGAAATTAAGAAGGAATCTTTCTAGAATTTTAAAAATTTATACTCGAAGGAACATGCCCCCTCAGACCAGGTCTCAAAATTCATAAGAAAACCCCCCCTTGTAATCTCCCACCTTACAATTTTTGAATTTATGGAGCCAATTACGGAGGATGATCTCTTGAAAGCAATCAACTCGCTTAATCCAGAAAAATATCTGGGTCCAGATGGATTCCTGATATGATTTTATCGTACCTTTTAGACCCTTATTAAATCTGACCTCATCAAAATGTTAATCATTCCAGAGGGAAGAAAAATATGGGAGGAGGCACAAATTTAGCCTTCCTGGCTCTCATCCCAAAAGAATTGAATCTAGAGAATCTTTCCAAGTTTCTTCCAATCTCACTTTCCAATGCTTCATATAAAATTTTGACCAAAATTGTGGCCAACAGATTAAAACCCCTTCTTCCATATTTCATCTCGGAGAACTAGAGCAGTTTTATGCAAAGCAGGAAATCTTTGGACAATATCATTCTCATTCAAGAAACAATTCACTCCAGTGAATAAGCGGGCCACAAAGGAATGGTTTTCAAGCTATACATGCCCAATGCCTTTGATCAGGTAAATCACTCTTTTCTCTACTTTGTTTTATCCAAGTTATGGTTTTGTCAAGATTTTATTTTCTAGTAAAGGCATGCATTGGACACGACTAGATTGCTCCCCTAATCAACGGGCATCCAACTCCTTTCTTTTTGGCCTCCCGGGGTTTGAGGCAGGGATGTCCTCTTTCCCCTCTCCTCTATGTCATTATGACTTAAAGCTTAAGTAGAAAACTTGAAGTGGCAAGGGTGGTTGACCACCTTCCTGGGTTGAGAATTGCTAGAAATGTTAAGGACATCAATTACTCGCAATTTTATGATGATACACTCCTCTTGGGGGGCATCCAAAATCATTGGCTCTCGTTTCAAAGTGATCCTAGATTTCTATTTGAGAGTATCTAGGGGTCTGTTAAACAAGAAGAAAAGTCTTATCCTTGGATGGAACACTTTTGAAAACACTCTGATTGAAATTTATCATGTTCTTGAATTCCCTTTACTGAATAATTGGAGATATTTTCCATATCTTGGTCTGCCAATTTCTCTAGGGCCTTCCTCGGGCAAGGAATGGGAAGTGGTTATCCAAAAAATTCAAAAAAGAATCAACTCTTGGGGACTTAGGTGGTTAAATGTTGCATGGAAAACCATTCTCGTAAAGCTTGTATTGTATTCTCTTCCCATTTATATTGGTCCAAGACTCTTAGCGCCTAAGAGTATAATACAAAATATTAGTTGCATGATAAGAAAATTATTATGGCAAGGTGGAAGAGACAACAAGAAACAATTCCATTTGATAAATTTGAATATAATCAGACTTCCTAAGAAGTTGGGGGGATTAGCAATTAAAGACATGGAATATATGAACCTAGCTCTAGGAGCTAAGCTAGTATGGAGATTATTGACAGACTCCAATGAATGGTGGAAATAGGATTTTCATAGGAAATACTTCTACAAAAACCGCCTTCTCAGCCCGAAGGAGGAAAAATGGAAAGGGATGGAAACAAAAATTTGGAAGCTTTGCAAATCCTTTGTTTCGGTGACCTTGGAAAATCTGGGATGGAAAGTGGGGAATGGGAGACGCATAAGACTCTGGAAAGATGATTTACTTCCTATGGAAATACATGGGGAATTAATTGAGATGAAGGAGCTGGCAAGATGGATGGAGTCACGTGGGATAAAAATTGGCCCACATTTCTGGGTGGGATATTTGTGGGAATTGGGTGGGATGGTCTTACTGAGATCTCCCCCTTCATTTTTTGTCATCTTGGGATAGGGTTTTCAGGGCCCTCAAGGGATATGCGTCGATTTTTATTGACATATTAGATTAAAGAGTTTGGAAGGGAGGCAAGCAGAGGTTCTATAGGGTTAAGGATGGGTATGAAATATTATTGACTCAACTCTCGCACCCTCATGCTTCAAGAAAATGGGCTAGTGTATGGAACAAGGATGGCCTCTCAAGATTTAACAACTTCTATGGAGAATTGATCCATGGTAAAATTTTAACAGTAGAGAATCTAAAGAAGAGGCACATTCAGGGTTCATCATGGTGTGTTTAGTGCAAAATTGTTGAGGAATACATTGCCCATGTTTACCTCCATTGCCCCTTCACCTTGGATGTATGGAGGGAGGCCTTACCACCTATTTGCCATATCAATGCCATCCCAGCCAATTGGTAAAAAATGTTTGAATTATGGTGCTCCTTCTACCCATGGAATTATGGTCCTTCCTCAATTATCTCTAAGTGTTGTAATTCCTTTCCGAAATACATATGTTGGGTGGTCTGGCTTGTCATAAATCATATTATCTTAAAGAATCCATCACATAAGCTACAACATGGAAATCCTCCCAATTGCTCTTTGATGCAGTGTCGGCAAGGGGATTTGACATGGATAACTTGGATGGATATAAAAAGGTTGAAAGAGAATGGCTCAGGGTCAATAATCAATCTATCAGACAAGGAAGTGCAAAAATAGGTAAAAAGGAATTGCCATATCTCATTCTTCTTCCTGGAGGACAATTTGAGAGATCGAAGGATGCACTAGGTCGTCATAAAAGGCACGGGAAACAAATATTTCCTTATGCTTCTCCACACTACCATCAGCATCTTTCTTTACCTTGTAAAGCCAATAGGAACTCACAACTAACTTTTTCTCCGGTCTTGGAACCACATCCCAAACACTGTTACAAACTATGGAGTCATACTCCTCCACCATAGCATCAACCCAAATCGGCTGCTGCACTGCTTCCTCAAAGGAAGATGGCTCAGTCTTAACACATTCCCCTGCAAGGGCCATGTATCCAGTGTACCTCTCAGATGACCTCCTCTGTCTGTGCTAAGAAGATGGTGCTCCCACATTCTCTCTCGCATCCTCCAACAATCTGTCAACTTCTCTTGTGCACTTCTATCCATCTCTAGAAGACTCTACTTGAGTGGATGTCTCCACTCCTAGAACCTCTGCATGTGGCTGCTCCGCATCAATCTGAGGCTCCTCCTCCTTAGGAACCAACAGTTCCTCCACAGCCTATAGTTGGAGCTCCCTCTCAAGGGAAACTCACATGGCCTTCTACTCATCAAACTTGAGATCTCTGTGAACCACTGTCCTTTGACTGGTAGGCAAGTACACCCGATAGTTGTGTGGTGTATCAGTGTACCCCACAAATATCCCCAACTTTGTTGTCAACTCAAGCTTATTCCGTGCATCCTTTCTGACATGGCAATATACCGATGAGACAAAGATCCTGAAGTGGCCCACATCTAGTCTCTTACCGGAGAAAGATTCCTCTAGTGTCTTCATCCCAAGTATGTGACGCGGGCTTCTAGTCTACAAATAGACCACTGTGTTGCATGCCTCAGCCCACAAGTGAAGTGGTAGGCCTTGGTCATGTAGCATTTCCCATGCTACCCCTACAATAGTTCTGTTCTTCCTCT
This sequence comes from Pinus tabuliformis, assembly GCA_031772625.1. Taxonomy (NCBI): domain Eukaryota; kingdom Viridiplantae; phylum Streptophyta; class Pinopsida; order Pinales; family Pinaceae; genus Pinus; species Pinus tabuliformis. The sequence continues at coordinate 587,279,561 of CM062815.1, forward strand.
CGGCCACCCCATTCTATTGTGGGTTATGAGGTGCCATAAACTCTCGTTTAATTCCTTCCGCTACACAGAAGTCCTTAAACTCTTGAGAGACATATTCTCCACCGTTGTTGCTTCTCAAGGTCTTGATCTTCTTCCCTGACTCTTTCTCAACCAAAGCTTTGAACTCACAAAACTTTGTGAAAGTTTGGTCCTTCTTCTATATGAAACAAATCCAGCATTTACGAGAATAGTCATCAATGAAAATCACATAATACCTTTTCTTCACTGTGGATGTCATTGAGAAAGGTCCACACAAATCAGTATGAACTCGCTCTAAGGTAGCCTTTGCTCGACTGTCTCAATCATGAAAGGAAGACTTGGTGTACTTTCCCAAGGTACAACCTTTGCATGTGTCAACTTGCTCAAGTTTACCTTTGGGAAGTCTTGTAGATATCTGCTGCATTATCTTCAAGGCCGCATGATGCAAATGGCCCAACCACCTGTGCCACAACTCGCTAATGTATTGGCTTTACACCAATTCTGCTTTTGTACTCAATGCTGCACAATCATCTACCTCTAGTTTATAGAGATTCTTCACCCGAATCCCTATCCTCTTGGTCCGACCCATGTCAATGTGTCTTAGGAACACCTTTCCTTTACTAAAGACAACATCGTAGCCTTTGTCCTCCAACATCGCGACTGATACCAAGTTCTTCTTCAGTCCAGGCACATACATCACATCTATCAAGGCCAGAGGAGCTCCATGCTCCCTCTGAAAAACAACCGTCCCCACTCCTGAAACACTATACCTTCCGTTGTCACCCATCTCTATGTGCATCTTGAGGTCTTTCTCCTCCAAGGCACTGAATAAATTTTTATCACCGGTCATGTGGAATGAGGCTCCACTGTCAAGATACCAAACACAACCCATCATCGATGACACCATGCATGCAATGAGGGTAAAGTCCATTTCAAACTGAGAGGCTAATGCCTCACCTTCCGATCCTTCCGAGGATACCTTCTTGGACTTCTTCGATGGGAAATTAGTCGCATAATGTCCCATCTTGTGACAAGTAAAGCATCTTACTTTAGACATGCCACTCTTCTTCCCTCCATGAGAAGAATTTGATTTTAAATGGGAAGCCTTCCCCTTCCATTTCCTTGCCTTAATTGTTAAGGCCAAATTTTCTTCATCATCATTCTTGGATGAAAAACCATCTCGTGTGCTCCTCTTGATCTCCTCCTGCATAAGATCTGACTACAGTCGTTCCCAATCCCGCAGTTTCTCCCTTCCATTCACAGAGTCCTGGTAGCTATTCCAACTCTTTGGAAGGCCAAGGAGAGCGAGGCTCACCATATCATCATCGGTAGTAGTTATTCCCACACTGCCAATCTCATCTCTGCATGTGATGAGCTTGTTCAGATATGTGGAAATAGTATCACCCTTCTCCATCTTGATTCTTCGAAGCTTATCCTTGAGCGCCAATTTCCTCTGGTCGCTATTGTTCTTGTAGAGGTTCTTCAATGTCTTCCACATTGAAAATGGAGTATCCTTCCCATGGAGACTCGAGACAATATGGTCTCGAACTCCCTCAAGGATGATCTGCCTCGCCTTCGCCACATAATTCTTCCACTCAGCCAACTCTTGTGCATTAGTTGAAGCTGGCTTTGGGATTTCTTGATCAATGGATTCCTTCAAGCCATTGTCTTCTAATACAGGCTCCATTATATCTTTCCATGCTATGTAATTCAAGCTACCTTCCAAGGCATACTCGAGTCTCAAGCCACAAAATGCCATTGGCCAACCTTGAAGTATGATATGAATTCGATTTCCCCTGCAACCCTGAACTTCAAACTTCGAATTTTCTTCTCTATATATTGTTCACAGCTCCGATACCATGTAGAAAATTTCTACAAATCCAGCTCTGATACCATGTAGAAAATTTCTACAGATCTCGCTCTAATACCATGTAGAAAATCTGATGGTAGGTTAACCCGATAATGAAATATAAATCAAAGTAGAATACTATAACCTACTTCTACTATCAATTTGCGGAAGCTTAAAGATTGAGCTGAACAATATAACTAGCAGAAGAAGAATCAATCGCACAATACACATGAAAATACTTTGGGGAAAGCCTCAGCTAAAAACCCCACACTATTGTATTATCGTATAGGTGGAAATACATAGGAATTATACAAAGCCTTAGCTCTCACATCTAGCTAGCTCTCAGTATAATCCTCACATATGCTCATAGGCAATCTTGGCTTCTCTCCAACCTTCCTCTCTGCCCTCCAAACTCATATTTCCTTGCGTTGTTCCTTCTGGATGATTCTCAGTTACCAAGTGGAAAACCCTTCCTTCAAAACTACGCAATCCTCAAGGATAAATCCTTGACTGCATGCATGAGTTATCTCCATGAGAAAACACATGCAACTGATAGTACATTGTCCTTGACTTTAATCTCAACTGGATCTTTCTCATAATAGACATGCATGAGTTTCTGATGAGGGAATCTTCAGTTAACTGGAGTTGCACTATTTGAGTGCATTAATGCATCAACTGATTGTTAACTCACTATTAGTTCCTCAAACAGTTTGGAACTAATTTAACTGGACTTAACTCAGTAAACTGAGTTAACTAATTACAACTCAAATATAACTCAATCTTATCTCCTTAATTTAAAGGATAACCCTTGCATGACTTCAAAAAGACTTCTAACTTGAATTTCTCCAACTAATTAATTTAAAATAAATTAATTAATTATTTCCAAGTAGTTGTTAAGACTAAATTCGATTTTAATTCACAATTTAATTCAAGGAAAAATTAAATTGGAATATTCTTGTTGCCATATTTCAACATATGGTTGAGATTTAACCTCCATAGAATATTCTTAATAATATTCACAAATCAAAGAAGATTAAGATTGATTTTCAAAGTAGTTAGGCCCTTTTTACTTTTTAATTAAATTGATTAATTAAAGAAATATTATATGAATAAGTGTCATATGAAATGAGTTATAGTTTTTTGAACATATGGTATTGATAAACCATAATAGTGTAACAAAGCCTCTTTATATATTAAAAATATCCATGGTAAAGTGGGGTGAATATACATAATTAAGAATCTTGTTACATGTTTAAACTATATATAAATTATTTTTATAATTATTAATAATAATAATTTAAAATAGAATTATAATTTAGGTAATTTTTATGAAGTGCGTGTGGATAAAATCCCTTAAGGTGCAAACCACTTTTATAATGAAATTTTTGACATAAAATTCATATTCTACAAATTGGATTTAAGAAGCTTCATAAATATGTAATTAAGATTGATCTATATTGGTTGTAAGTGTGTAGGTTTTCATTGTTTAAATTGCATTTTTTAATGTATAAAATAAATTCAATGTCTTCAATATTTACTTGGGCACTTGGATTATGTACATTACATAACTTAAACTTGCAATTCCAAAACTTCACTTGATTTGAAAGAAAATTGAACAAAAAATACACTTGAAAAATGGCCACAAGGAGACTATTTAAAAAATTTTAGCCCCACACACACACAAAATGTATATATAGTTTTTTAATCATATATAACATATATACATTTAAATATTTTTCTTGAAATATTTTATTTATGAGTCATATTAATTTTTTTATTATTAATAATATTCTTTAAACACTACTTATTAATTTTATGTTAAGAATGAAATGAATAACTTTTTTTACTCTTAATCATTTCTCTTTAAAAGACTTCATTTCCAAGAAACATTACCAATTAAGCTACCCAAACAGATTTGATTTCAAAATAACATTCATCATCTAATACACTATCAAACTGATAATATAAAAATATTTCAACAAATTTTCAATTTCAAACAAAAAAATAACCTATTAAATTTAAATATTGTTTATTCCTTCATATTTTAGCCCATAAGTAGTTTCGTTTCGATTCAATCGCTTCGTTCCTTGCAATCGATACCGTTGGGCAGTGATTTTGCATGCTTGTGATTTGGCAGACCTAAAATATGATTTGGATGATCCAACAGATCCTTAGGGTTTTCTTAATATATGATCCTGTTTGTAGCCGCACTACAATTATTTGGTTCGAATCTGATCAATGGCACTGTGCTTATAACGACGTGCAGTTTATGGGAGAAACAATTCGCTTATAACGTGGAATTTATGGGAGAAGCACTTCATATCGCTCCCAGGATATAACAACCGAGTTTCCTTGGCGGTATAGCTATGCGTTCACTCCACATATAGTTTGAATCAATATAACAACGCCACAGACGAAGATGCAGGAGAGGTTGATCTTTGTGATACTTCAAGGTTTAAACCCGACCTGCTTTTTACGTTTTTTTAATTGTTGCCGAGGTTGTGACTTCAAATCCTTTGTAGGGAAAACAGAAAAGAAACACATGCATGAGCCTAATTGTAAACATATGGCGAGTACAGCCTCATCTGGCGGTGCCGAGGACCAATTCGCTCACGACCTCGTGCTCAGTGATGCCTTTCATTAACCCGCGTCGCTGCCGTTCTTGGTCCGATAACGACATGGCTCTTGAAGGCTATTTCGCTGTCTAGGTCAGGCCGAGCCCCGCCATGTTCCTGATAAAGAGGGAATTTATTAATGACCTTATGTTTCAGATGATGTTAGAGGACGCAGAGAGGGAATCCAGTTTCAACTTGGCAATACGGTAGTTACGTTTTTTAAGTTTTCTACCTAATTATGATTGGGAAGATTTAAAATATGATTAGGAGAGTTTAAAATATGTTTTTTAAGTTTTATTTATAAGGTTGATTGGTATATAAGTGATGTAAAATGATGATATTTTCGGTGTATATCAATCACATTTATTAATATGGTTGTGCTAGTATGTATATCAATCACATTTACTAATATGGTTGTGCTAGTGTGTATATCAACCACATTTATTAATGTGGTTATGCTAGTTTAAGTCATGCAGTGAATAAAAGTGTTTTTTAAATTTATTTATAAAATATTTTATTTATGGTTAAAAATGAGAGTAAAACATGTATACTCTAGGCTTGGAGTATGACGCTTTCCATATATATCAATCACATTTACTAATATGGTTGTGCTAGTGTGTATATCAACCACATTTACTAATGTGGTTATGCTAGTTTAAGTCATGTAAACAGGCTAATCGTCTTCCTCTGAGGTAAGGAAACAGGTTAAGAGCTCGTCTTCCTCGGACCTAAGGAAACAGGTTAAGATCTTGTCTTCCTCGGACTTAAGGAAACAGGTTAACAGGAGAAAGAGGCTAAGAGCTCATCTTCCTCAAACCTAAGGACGTAAGGAAACAGGTTAACAAAAGAAATAGGCTAAGAGCTCGTCTTCCTCAGACCTAAGGAAACAGAAACAGGTTAACATGCATACAAGTTAACGAGCATGTGGCAGGAGTGAAACCTTGCCCCCTTACAGAACACCAGTGAGTTATTCCAAGTGGTGTGGTTTTCCTTGAATAAGGGTGATGAGTCACCCTGCATTCGCAAGCTATTCTAAGTGGTGAGGTCTTCCTTGAATAAGGGTGATGAGTCACTCTACATTCGCGTTTAACAATGAGATGATGGATAAATTTTCCACCTGTAAAAAAAAATATATATATATATATATATATATTATAATATAATTAACATTTATTTATTTATTTAAAATATATATATTTTTGAAAAACACCTATTAAATCGGAATTAAATATAAATGTAATTACACATCTCTTACATTTTATTATAAAATAAACCTCTAATCTCAATTATACTTCAATATAGCCCAGGTTTATAACAATCTTATTCAAACATTTTTGAAGTCTTTTCCCACTAGAAAAATACTTTATCAAATCTATACCGTAGACCTGATAAATAAAGTTGAATTCGAAGTTGAAAAAGTACGATTATTAACATTTAATGTTTAATGAGCATATCATACTGGATATTAATGACTTCAAAGCAAAACCTTGAGACCTTGAGTTGCGTCGCCAATTTTAAAGTAACTTTGCAAGAGGTAATGTAGTTTTATTGTTTCAATGCTAAAGCGCGAGATAAGTGGTATTTATATCAATTTGTTTATTCCCACAAATTTAGTTATAATTTTGGTAGTTGTAGAAATTATAATTTTACTTTTATATTTGGAACACTGTTTTGTGAAATTTTGTCTCGAAATTTTAATTAATGTCAAAATAATTTTAAATTATTAAATATTTTCGAGAAGAATTATTAGATAGATGCAAGAAGAGCTCCACATACATAATATTCGACAAAATTATTTAAAACATAGAAAACTTAACTACCATTGCCATAAAGGGTCTTTGGTACTGATTAACGAACCAGTTGTACTTAGTGGCACAGATTCTCATCAATATGTACAAATTCATTTTCTTAAATTAAGATGGTAATTAATTTATTTTTTTTAATTTGTGTTATAATGAATTATAATGGTTGGTTTGGTTAAAAATTTTCCTTATATGATTTTTACTAAAAAATTTACTTAATTTATTATAAATCACAGAAGCAATACAGAAAATATAATTTTTGATTTAGATTGTGATTTAAAATATTTAAAATGTATTTTAGATATATAAATAAATTTTACTTTTGAAAATTTTAAAAATATTAAAATTATATAAACTACATAACTTAAATTTGTAATTCCAACCAATCTTTGATTAATTTTATAAAAAAAAACAAAAAACCACACAAAATTACTATACTTACTCTTAAAATATAAAAAAAAATAAAAACATTAAAAATACACTTACTAAATTTTAATTATAAAAACAAAAGTAAAATTAAATAAATATAACTTTGACTTACCTTTTTTTCTATATTCATACAGATCTATCCTAAAAAAAAATCACTTCCTAAACTAACATAACCTAACCAAAAACTAACTTAAACTTACCTTAAAACTACTCATTTAGAAAAAAAACCAAAAAACTCCATATTCAATGCTCTTAAATGATACTCGCCAAAATGATTTAGAACATAGAAAACGTAACTAACGTACACATAAAAGGGCCTTTGGTACCAATTAAAGAACAAGGTGTACTTAACGTTCCACACTTTTCTAACTTTCGGGAATAAGAGTCCCCAGTTTGTGTTTTTTTTATGGAAATAATTTTTTGTCAATGTATTGCTGATAAGGATGGTTTTGTTAGTAAGGTGACTCATTATCAAATTTTAGAAAGTGGGTTGTGTAGTTTGTTATGTTTTGTGTTAAAGAAAAAAATATGTTAAAAATCCAATTATTTAAAGGGTTGGCGTAGTCAAAGCAAAATGCGAATAGGTTAAAAATCCAATTATCTAAAAGGTTGGCGTAGCCTAGACAAAATGTGATCCGGGTGATTTTAACTATTGAAATACCTTTAAATTAAAACTCCTCACACCACAAATTCAACTTAAAATATCACAAAAAAAAAAAACTTAACAAACAAAATAAAACACATAAAACATCTTTTTAAATTCTAAATTAAATTTCTATTAACACCCATAAAAATTTAACAAAATTCCATATCCAGATTTCATTGCCTAGGTGCCATAGCAATCGTGTGGATTTACGACACATGGTGCATTTATTGTTGGGCATTTTTCTACTTTGGAGTTGAAGAAATTGAACATGGACAATTAATTTAAGCAACTCTACGCATTTTTTCAAATACTCATGCCTGTCCTTTCCTTCTCAAAACACATGAGCCATTTAATGTTAGCATGTTCTTATGCTAGTGTCCTTAGTTTGTGCCATGTAACTACCATTATATCTAAGATGAAAAATAGTTTACCTTGGTATCGAGGTTTGCACTAAAGTCTAACGCCATTCCCGTGACTCTTCAGATTTCCACGTGGCCTTTCTTTTTGGATAAGCCCGGTACAGATGTTTCCAGGAAAATTTATGGGGCTTACGTCATTGCACGAAAATCTAACTCTCCCCAAAAATTTTGGAACGCTACACACAAACACGGGCACTGCCGTGTCTTCTGCAGACTGTTAAGTTATTATCTGTGTAACCTGTGCATTCATCGTCCTCGGAAACGGATTCAGGAAAAGCTCAATTTCATGGATTCCTAGGCCCAACCTGATCCAAAATTAATATCATCACCCCATTTTCTTCGTCCCTTTGACAAATTTGTTAGATCCATGTCTGTCGCAGCGAGATGATGAGATTGAATGTGGAATTTCATTCTGGTTCTTGAAATAGATTTGAAAAACCATCCTGTTTTACAACCCAAAACACCCTTTGCGTGGAAATGTGTTTGCAAAATGTGGAACGCAATCCAAATCTGGACCATCAGGTGCTCACATGGTGGTTGGGAGCGTCTAAATAAAAGCAGCAAGCACTGAATGTATGCATCCCTCTGCGTTCCGCTTTACTGCCCCTTTTATATAAATCATGTCACATTTCACATGATTCAGGCTTGCAGAGTCTTGAAGTTCTTAGATACTCCATAAGTTTAGGGATTTTAGTTAATACTTTTCAGGGCTTTAATCCAAATCCAATGGAGAATTACTCTGTGAGTATCTCGAAATACCAACCAGAAAGCCCAGACAGAGCTTATTCAGATGATAGTCCTGTTCGGCATGAGTATCCTACTTATGCAGACGATGCCCAGTTTTTTGACATTGATATTTCATTGCCCTTGTCCCCATCAGACATTACTCCAGTAGCGAGCTCAGACGATGATGATACAGAAGATGAATTTGATTTGGACTCGTTTTTTTGTAGACCAAAATCCCCAAACCCAAATCAGTGCATTTCTCCTCCCGCAGAGAATTTGTTTCACCAAGGCCAGCTACCACCTCTGGATGATACTGATAAGGATATTCCCTTTCCACAGTCTTGTAATGTTCCTGGAGTCAAGATCCAGTTCCCAAAGTTGCTCAAAACTGCTACCAAGTTGAAGATATCTTTGTTGGGATTCAAAAAGTCTGCTAAACCTGGCACGGATTTGCAGTCTCCTTCTGCTGAACATGGTGTTGCTATGGACTCTCCTGTGCCAAAGCAGAATAGATTCGTTACTCTGAAATTAAAGGTTGTGGAAGTACCGCTGGTGTCTCTTTTCACTAGAGATAATTCCAATGGTTCTAAGAGAGTTGACAATAATCATGGGCTTCAGAAGAAATCAGAGGATTCTGATGATGGACAAGGACAGTGTAAGAATATGGATAGGGAAAAGAAGGGAACCAAGGAGATTGTTCAAAAATATGTACAGAAGATCAAGCCTCTTTATCTTAAGATTTCACAGAGGTATAATGAGAAAATAAGGTTCAGAGATCAGGAGAAATCCGGGGAAAGAAATGGAGTGAAAAATGGTAGAAGTCCAGGTTCAGAGAGAAAACTTGAGAAGCAGATGTCATTTTCATATTTCTCTGGTAACTTGAAGATGATTCACAAGCATTTGGGGAAGGGGAAACATCAGCCTTCTGATATGCAGCAAAAGCTTCGGAACTACAGTAGTGAGAGCACATTGATGGAGATAGAAAGTGCCATTCAAGGAGCCATTAGCCACTGCAAACAGTCCAGTTGCATTTATGGTAAGTAGTGTGGTAGCAGCCCTGCTCTGTTCATATACTTATTCCTCTTTTGTTTTCCAATAGTGCTTGCTCAGGGCATTCCTCTTTTGTTTTCAGCGTTATCAGGGGTTCCTGTAGATCTTGATAGGCATACTTCTCCAGAAGTCCCTGCAAATCCTTGTAGGGGTTCTTCTTTTTGTTTACCTAATTGATTATTATTTTGTCCTGGCTCAGTCTCAGGGCTCAAACATAGCTTCAAACTTATTAACCACCCAAATTCTCACTGCCATTCCTCATCACCACAGGCATTATTCTTTTATCAACCTTCCTCTTACTGTTTTTGCAGTTATGACTGCTGATACTGATAGGCATTCATCTTAGACCTTGTAAGCATATTTTTTACTCATGTAATTATTTATGGTGTTCTACCACTTGAGTAGATAACAGTCAGTCAGGTGGTTAGGGGTGCCCAGGAGCTGTGTGATTTGATGATACTTTGTGCAAAGACATTGTTTCTCATTATTCATAGCAGTTGTTTTTCATTATTCATAGCAGTAAGCGGTCCTGTGTGGGACTCCATAACAATAAACAATAAGCGGTCCTCTGTGGGACTCCATAACAATAAACAATGTGCTGCCAAGTCCTGACCTTTTCCAACTCAAAATAAATAAATAAAATCTTAAAAACCCAGCAAGAGCTTCATGAAAATGTATAGATTAGGAATAGGCTTTTTTATTAATTCCTGTTGCATTAATCTGCATTGCGTTCTCTGATTCAAACTAGGCCTTTCTAAAATTCAGAATGTGTGCTTTAACCAGAGATCATGATTGTTCTTAGGAACTGCTATTATTTCTGTCTGCTATTGAAAAATCCCTAAATTCCACTCCATTATCTCTGGGCTAAAAGCTTCTCACTGTCTCTGATTGCAGATACTGTTAACTAACTGCAATTTCTGTCTGACACTGAAATCCCTAAATTATACTCCATTATCTCTGGACTAAAAGCTTCTCAATGCCTCTGATTGCAGATACCGTTACCTGTTCGAATTCTGGATGTTCGGCCGAATCTTACGAAGGATCTGATGGAAGATGACAGCAAGGTTATTGCTGGAAGCTCATCATTAACTAACTGCAAAAGTGTTGCCGCAAATCTCACAAAAGCGCTTTAATCAGATCTGTGATGCTTTATGTGCAAAATGGTTAATATTGTATATATCTGGATCTTTTTTGTCACCAATATGCCTTCGTCAGACATCTCCATGTCGTTGAAAGCAACTTCTTCTGATCACTAGTGGGCTTCATTTTTGGTCCTGTACTCCTGAGGCCCTGAAGGTGAAGGTCGGCTTTTGCTTGTTTGTGACTGATGATAAGCTGCAAATCGTAAATTATTTGGCACTTGCATTTTCTTCAATTCAAAAGCAGCACACATAGGCCTTACTAAATGTCAGCTATCACAGGGGCTCGCACTAAGGGTAGTATCCTCTCGCTATTCAGTTGGGAGTGTGATACAGTGAGGCTGCATTTCAACTGGAAGAATATGTTTTATCATAGAAATCTCAATCAACTTTGTGTTGATTTATGTATGGGATACAGTTATGTTGAATTTCAACCTGAAGAGTATGTTTTATGATAGAATTCTCAATCCACTGTGTTGAATTTTGTGAATGATACAGTAATGCTGCATTGGACCAAAGATGCGGACACATCAGTAAAGTGAAGGAAAGTGCACATCTCTATAACATAATTGGTATATTCCTTCTTTTTGTGTAAAATAAATCTACCATGAATCTTATGGAATCCCTTTATTCTGATCTTTAAGATATGGTTATATAACTATGTTCCCTGTATTTATGTACCTCAAATAAATGTACCATGAATCTTTTGGAATCCCTTGTTTCGTTATTTTCATCGTTAAATGTATAACTTGGTATGCTGGAATACTCTCACATTTGTTTTTGGTATTATCACAATTTTGATTAATTAAAGAAAATTAAAATGCAATACAAGATTTTAAGCGGACTAATCTCATTTCTATAAATGTTATTGGGGAACTCTCGCTAATTTTATCTCTAAAAGTGTCATCTGGGGAACTCTCTCTTATTTCATTTCTCTAAAAGTGTCATCTGGGGAACTCTCTCTTATTTCAAAGGATAAAGTGGAAACTTAAAATATTTGGGTTTCTTTTTCAGGATGAAAGATGCATCTTGTGTTTTTTCTAAATAAAATGATTTTAATTTCTCTCTCTAAAGGTGTCATCCGGGGAACTCAATGTCATCTGGGGAACAAATGGACGGTTTTCCTTTTCAATATGAAAGCTCTATCGTTTGTTCCTTTGGAGATAAAATGGCTTCTCACACTGGTTATTTTTTTCGCTTTTTGATCTAAATTTACTAGTTATAACACTTTGTTTTCTGATGTAAAGAGTTCAAACATTTCTAACTAATTAGCTTGGCACATTTAAGGAATTCAAACATTTCTAACTAATTAGATAGGCACATTTAAGGAATTGGTTCATTCTTTGTTTTCTGATTTATAACATTTTAAAAAAATGATTTTTTTTGCTTTTTAATTTAAATTATTTCCTCTTTCAATTATAGATAAACTTTTTCAAAAGAAATAGGTAAACAATGTGAGTCCGTTTTTAAAATAGCACATGAAATTAAATGAAGAAGGGTAAAGAGGGTAAAGATTAATGCAATAACTCCATAAGGAAAAAATGATTTGTGTGTTCTATTCTATCAGGTAGGTCTTCATTATATACATGAGGGAGAGAGTGTTCAGTTCATTTTCCGATGACTGTTCATATTTCCTATTTATCTATTTACATAAATTCACCCAATCACAAGGATTAGGTGTCAACATTCCCCCCTTAATCTGAAGGGATGTTGGTGAATCCAAGCATCAATTCTGAATCGTTCAAGCTTTTCTCTTCCAAGTGCTTTGGTGAAGATGTCTGCAATTTGCTCATTTGTGGAACAATGACGAAGATGGATTGTTTTGGCCTCAACATGATGTCGAATCAGATGATATTTAGTATTGATATGCTTTGTTCGATCATGGAACTTTGGGTTCTTGGCCAACTTTATTGCAGAGGTATTGTCAATCACGAGTGGAGTTGATTGTACTTGTTTTACCTGCAAATCTTCAAGAACTTTCTTGAGCCACACAATTTCTTTTGTTGCTTCAGCTGCTGCCACGTATTCTGCTTCTGTTGTGGAATCTGCTGGAACTGATTGTTTGCGTGATCTTCAGGAGACAGCTCTTGATCCAAGACTCATAGCATATCTTGAAGTTGATACCCCAGTTTCTTTGTCTCCATCAAAGTCTGAATCAGAGTAGCCAATCAAGCTAAAGTCGTCCACCTGTGTATACTTGATTCCAAAGTCTTGAGTTCTCTTCAAGTACCTTAGAACTCTTTTTGCAACAGACCAATGTCCCTCACAAGGCTTTTGCATAAACCCGGAGAGGATTCCAACAGCATATGAAATGTCTGGTCTGGTAGTAGTTAGGTAGTTGAGACTTCCTACAAGCTGTCTATACTTTGTTGCATCCTCAAATTCTTTTCCTTTAATAGATGTGAGCTTTAAGTTTTGTTCCATTGGAGTAGTAAGAGGATTGCACTCTGTCATGCCAAACCTGTTCAACAGATCTCCAATGTTTTCTTTTGAGAAAGAAATATGGACTTTGGATGTTGGGTTACTTCAATGCCAAGATAGTAATGAACATAGCTCAAATCAGTCATTTCAAAACTTTTCCCCAATTCCTTCTTTATGGATGCAATGTAGCTTTCATTGTTCCTTGTCATCAAAAGATCATCTACATATACCACAAGATATACAACTATTTTGCCAACTTTCTTGACAAATAAAGTTGCATCATCAAGATCAAAAAGTTTGAAATTGAGTTTCAAAAGATGCTCAGTTAGTTTTTCATACCAGGTTCGCGGTGCTTGTTTGAGGCCATACAAGGACTTCACAAGTTTGCATACTTTATGTTCATGTCCTTTCATAGCAAATCCTTCAGGCTGGGACATAAAAACATTCTCTTTTAGATCTCCATTCAAGAAATCAGTTTTTACATCCATTTGATGGACTTTCTAACCGTTCTGAGCTGCTAGTGCAAAAAGTGTCCGGATGGTAGCCCATTTTGCTGTGGGGGCAAAAGTCTCCTCATAATCAACCCCTTCCTTCTGTGCAAAACCTTTTGCCACAAGCCTAGCTTTGTGCTTGTCAAGTGAGCCATCAACTTTATACTTGTTCTTGTAGACCCACTTGCAGCCAATTGGTTTGGTTCCTAATGGAGGATCAACCAGCTTCCAAGTGCCATTCTTTATGAAGGCATCATACTCCTTTTGCATCACTTCTTTCCATTCATCATGAGAAGCAGTTTCTTTGAAGGCAGTTGGTTCAAAATCTGTAGACAAGTTCAATTCACGATCATAAGAAACATCCATATCAACAGGGGAATTAGAGTCATCTACATCACCTCCATTTTGCCGGTTTGAATTTCTGGCTCCTATCTTTCCAACTTCATCAGGATGTACACTTTCAAGTGTCTTTATCAGCCACTTTGAGGGACCTTTCCCAGATGGTCCAGGCTGCTCCGTTGATTGAGTTGGGACTGAATCAAGATTGAGTCTCCCAGTTCTATCAATTACATCACTTAAAGCATCATCCATTGTTGGAGTTTCATGTGGGGGAAAGTGTTCTTCAGAAGAAGATTCTACATGTTGATCTAGTATAGGAATCCCCCCTTCAAGATGTGGGATCTGATTATCAAATTCTTGAAATGATTTTGCTTTTGTGAATCTATCCAAGTGATCAAGTTGCCACTCAACAACATTGTCAGTTTTGGATAATTCAAGAAAAATTACATCTCTAGATAGAACAAATTTTTCATTTACTTCATCATAGAGACGGTATGCTTTGGAGGTGTTTGAATATCCCAGAAAGATACACTTATGACTTCTAGCACCAAGTTTGTTTCTATGTACCTTTGGTATCAATGCATAACAGGTGGAACCAAAGACCCTGAGATGCTTTACCGAAGGAACATGTCCATACCACATTTCATATGGAGTCTTGTTTCTTATAGCATTAGATGGACATCTATTCTTTATATATGCAGCACATAGAACAGCATCAGCCCAAAACATTATCTTTACATTTTTGAAGAAGAGCATGTATCGTATCATATTTAAGATTGTCCTATTCATTCTTTCAGCTACACCATTATGTTGGGGATTATAAGGCACAGTTGTTTGATGTTTTATCCCATGTTGGCGAAGATAGTTTTCAAATTCATTTGATGTGTATTCTTTTCCATTATCAGTGCAAATAGACCCAATATGAGATTGTGCATCATTTTCAATCCATTTATGAAAATTCTTGAATGTTTGAAAAGCATCATATTTGTTCTTCAATAAATAAATCCAACACGTTCTGGTGTAGTCATCAATAAATGTCATGATATATTTATTTCCATCTGCAGAAGGAACAGGCATTGGACCACATAAATCTGAATGAATGAGTTCAATCTTTCTATGTGCTCTTGAATGTGAATCATGAAAAGACTGTTTGCTATGCTTTCTGAGAATGCAAGCATCACATTGTTTAAGTTTCCTATGAATTGTAGGCAAACCAGCAACACCATTTTTCTTCAATAAGCGGAGACTGTCATAGTTCAAATGTTCAAATCTAGCATGCCATAATAAACTTGATGGAAGTGTACCTTTTTCATGATGAGAATTGTATGAGAAATGTTGTGCATGAGCAGAGGTTCCTTGCAGCTTGAGAAGCCTTTCTTCTTCTATTCCCCTCATGGCAAGTGAGTAGTCAGAGGTTTTTCTTACCTCAAGCTTGCCATCAAACATATGAATGGAGTGACCTTGCTGGCGGATGTGGACCAGGGACAACAAGTTTCTCTTGAGTTGTGGGAGATATAGAACATGACGCAGAAGAAAGTCTAGAAGACCAGGCAGTTTAAGCCTAATTGTGCCAAGCCCTGATGGCTTGATTTTTTATTGGTTTGTAAAGTATACTGCTCCATCCACATTGTCAGTGAAATCTTCAAAAAATTATTTTCTATGAGTCATGTGGCAGGTTGCTCTTGAATCAAGCAACCAATCATTTTTCCAAGAAGCAAGTGAAGCATTAAACAAATCTTCATTTACTCCAATGTTACATTGTGCCACAACATAGTGAGTGGATTCAGGTGCTTTACCTTTCTCTGTATCATCAATTTTACCTTTTTGTTGGTTTCTTTTCTACTCAATTTTGTCCCATGGTAGCTTGCATGTAGAGGCATCATGTGATCCATTTCTTTTGCAGCGTATGCAGTGCAAATCTGCCTTTTCTCCTTGAGAATGTCTGCCCCCTTGCCTCTGAAATATCTTCCTCTTCCTCTTCGACCACCTCTTCCTCTTGTAGAATCTTGAGCAAGATGCTTTTCTTTATGAGCAAGGCACATAGCCTCTTCAGAAGATTCAGGGGCTGTCTTCTTTCCAAAAGCTTTCTCTCTTTCAGCAAACCTTTTCACAAGAGAGTCAAAGGTTATATCTTTGAGATTTCCATTTGCTTGCAATGACTCAAGATAATTGGAGTAAGTAGGATAAAGTGCCTTGAGAAAATCAATAAGAGGAATAACCAATTCAACTTTAGTGGATTTGATATCATGCATTATAGACTTTACTTCAGATGAAAGAGCAAAAGGATTTTTATTTTGCAGTTCAAGAATGAAGAGTTTAATCATGATTTGAACAACTTCAAGTGCAGAATGTGAGTCATAGAGTTCTTTCAGCTTTTGTAATGCTTCAAAGGCAGTTGAATATGACAAAATATGGCGACTCACCTCTTCATTTACAGATGCTATGATTAATGCATAAGCTTTGTTGTTCCTGTTTTCCCAAATGACGAGCTCTTTGTCTGAGGTAGGTTGTACTAGTTCATTGTCTCCATCTTCGACACACACTCTTTTCCACAACTCATTGAAAATGAGGGTGTGTTTTATCATCCGGGACCATTCAGGATAGTTCTCCTTGCCAGTGAGAACTATTCCCACCATGGATATGATTGAATGCATTCTGTAACAAAAAACTTCTGCTGCAAAATTTTACTCTTAATGGGAAACAATATACATCTGATATGATGGGACAACAAAGTCAACTTGTATACCACGCTTGGCCAAAAAAAAAAACTTCAACGTATGGCCAAAAAATTTCAGTGTTCAATACCAATGTTACCAACGTTTTATGTCAAGAAAACTTCAGCATTCAATAAGACTATCGTTAATATAATGCCATGAACTTCTACGCATACAATGACAACAACTTTAATTTACCACAATACCAGCCTCTTAGAACTAAAAGCCTGCCCAAAGGATGCTATAAAGAATGACACCAATTTGCATTTGCAGTTTCGATCATGCTTAAAAAATTTAAGAAAAAAGAATGCTTCTTTCCTCAAAGAGTAGAAGATTGCACGACTAATAATCTGAGTTGCCTCACTATATCGCTCCACACACCTAGAAATGCAACTACTTTCACTTCTGCTCAAACTTGTACGCACCGTCTCGAGAAATTCCTCGGCTCAGAATTGGGAGACCACATCATGCACAGATGAAAATGGCGTTCAGAATTTGTATGCAGTGGTGCACGGCTCCACCGGGATGCCGGTCGATTATGGTTCACAACTCATCCCTCTTGCTGGGATTTCCAACCGCGTTTTCTATTTCACCCACCCCGGCACTATATGGAAGCCAAGTTAGCTCGTAAACACAAATCGCAGTGATTGGATCCTTAGCAGTGCGGCCATTCGATCCTCTTTCTTTTTGGTTCTAGTTCGTTATTAGTTCTCAAATATATTTGTTTGCAACAAAAAAATGCCACCTCATGCAGCCATATAGAGGGCAGTTACAAGAAACACAATAACGAACTAGTCAAATATAATGGCCATCTTGAACAGAAGTGCAAGATTAGCAAAATTTAAAATTGGGGAAGTGTAAGTGTTAAGGTCCAGAAACAGGAAAATGGCGGGCGTGTCTTACCAGCGCTACCCCACTGTGGAAATCTGAGAATTGGAAGAGGATTCCATGAAATTCGATCTGAAGGGTACTGATCTGAGCATTGGAATAGTTGGACAGTCGACGTCCCACGTTATGGCAGAAAATGTTATGTTGACAATCCAGAGAGCGCAGGTAATGCAGCGTTTAGACCTGGCAGCGACTGTGAAGGGGGCAGAACTATATATATGGAATATGGCAAACAAAGGGTGCAGGCAAGGTCAGGGAGCAGCGTTCGGGTGACAGCGTGGAGCAGGCTACCAACATTTATGAACAGGCAGCATTTTTGAATGGAGAGCAAAGGAGCAGAATAGGGAGTTACAAAGGGCATAAAAGCTAAAAAAAGGAGCTGGCTCTGATACCATGTCAGGCCAGGCAGTAACTCCATAAGGCAAAAATGATTTGTGTGTTCTATTCCATCAGGTAGGTCTTCATTATATACATGAGGGAGAGACTGTTCAGTTCGTCTCCCGATGACTGTTCATATTTCCTATTTATCTATTTACATAAATTCACCCAATCACAAGAATTAGGTGTCAACATTTTGTATTAGTAATATTTATTTATTTATTTTTATTTTGAAATTAAATTATTTGTCTAGACATTTTATTGTAATTCGCCTTTTGAGAAGGTTTTTTTCTTTATTTTCAATTGTATTGTTATTCTTCAGGGTTTTGTATTTATTTATTGTGCCAGTATAGAAGAGATTGTTGTAATGTGAGTATAGAAAAGATGTTGTAATGTCATGTTTTGTTATTTAAACAAAAATAACAAAACATGGGGAATATAGACTATTTATGTGGGGAAAATTCTTTAACATATTGATCTATGGTATTCATGTGGAATATAGACTATTTAAAGTGGGGAAAATTCTTTAAAGGGGGAGAGACCAGTGTAGATCCATCTTAACTTTGGATCTATAAAGGGCTAGATCCATCTTAACTTTGGATCTATAAAAGATCTATAAAGGGCCAAGAGGAATCAAATCTCTCTCGAGATGCACACCTCTTATAAAGTAAAGATCTTTAAAGGGCCAAGAGGGATCAAATCTCTCTTGAAGTACACACCTCTTTTAAGGTAAAAAGATTTGATCCCTCTCAACCCTAGGTAAATCTGAAATTAAAATTATTTTAAACTCATAAAACTTTAATTCTTTCCACTAATAAAACAATACAAAAATCAAAATTTAACATATCTCCAAAAAAAAAATTATTTATACTATTTACATCCACAAATAAATAAATATATTATTTTAATAATTTAAATATTATGTTTTTATTTCGACTTTTTCTTTTTACCAGGGGAATTTTAAACTCCAAACAACTTTTATTTTATCTCCGCAGCATTATAATCTTAATTAATTTTTATATTTATTATATTTACATAAATATGTACTAATAATGTGGCTTCCGTGTTTATTTTGGTCAAAGCTGTCATATCAAATTCATAAAACTTTTATTCCACCCTTCTAAAACAAAAATTCAAATCCGAGTCAATTGCGGGAAAATTCCATCTATGTACACATCACAACCCAATAACATAAACATTTCTCGTAACTAACAGTCCAACAATTTCTGTGTTGTATTTTAGTCAAACAAGTCTTTCGTGGCATGTGCTCGACAATAGTTTGACCTATTTTAATAAAATGCCGTGTAGTCACTTGGGCTCTAGACCGATCTAATTTTGTCTCCCTATATGTGGCCTTCCTAATTTGACATATTTTTTAAAACGCCCATGGAGTTGTTTAAGATTTGAGTTTTGACTAGAATTGTTTTTATGTTTGATGAACATGAGCATGTGGTCACATGAGTTTTTGTCCAGAATTGTTTTTATATGTTTTCAAGAACATGAGCATATCGTCACATGACCCATGGTCTAGTCTAGTTTGTATCTTTAAGTCTTCATCCCATGTGCCCATCAATATTTTGACCTAAGATTTTAGAATGCCTATGGGCATGTGTAAGATGCGCCTCTTTGACTTGAGAAGAGTCCATCACCATTAAAGCACATAAGACATTCATAATCACATGATGTTTTTTTGGTCTCTTAGGAACAAGAAGAAGGTATATTAGATAAATAAAGGAATTTATTATAAAATGATCTAATTAATCGAAATTATGTTTTATGTTATTAAGAATAAAGATAAGGTTAAAATTTATGGCTCAAGGTAGTGTAATTTTTTTTATGGCTCCTCGCTCATTAAAAAAACTCAAACATGGGATAAGTTGATCTCCAAAGTTTGGAAGGGCCTTTATTATGCTTTTTTTTTTTTGGGTCACAATCAATTTTGGCCACTTCTCTAATGACCTATAGCAACGATTGGAGACTCTCTTTTGTTAGAGATCGATCCAATTGTATCAACACCCTTACTCTTTAGTAGTCTTTTCCTTTTGCAAGCCCCATTCTTAATAGGGCTTGATCCCTACTCCCTAATTCCTTTGTGGATAGTATGGAAAGAGCACAACCACTACATATTTCATGGGGTCAAAGCTTCTTTCGATTCATTTTGGGCTCTTCTCCTCAATAATATAAAGGAAACCATTCGTGTTCAACCATGGTCCTCCTCGAATTAGGATGTGTCTGAATCAAAGGCTTTCATTTTAAAAGAATTGCACCTCACTTAGAATATCAGAGTAATGTCTCACTCTATTATCCAACCACCCTGTTCTTCTCCACTACATTGGTCCTACCCATCGAATGGCTTTGTCAAGCTTAACTTTGATGGCACATCAAAGGGTATCCCTAGATTGCCATGTTTCAAAGGGGTCTTCCACTCGCACTCTGGTACATTCCTCCATCTACATGCAAGATACAGGGAAGTTGATAGTAGTAATGTTATGGAATTGTTTTCCTTAGAGTTTGGTTTAATGCAAACTATCAAAAGAAACATAATTGAGATTTGTATCAAGGGCGACTCGTTGTCGGTTATTTCTATCATAAAAAAACTTTCACATGGATCCTCTATGCACAAAATTTTGCAACAGTTTTAGATTAAATAACTTTCTACCTTGTATTATAGCCTTACTCTTGCACTATCCTCGGTATTATGCCTTCTCATATTAGGTATTAAGGCAACAAAATGGTGGCCAAATTTACCAACAAAGGTTGCTCTAGCACTCACTTACTCATTAATGGTTCATGGGATGCTCTCCCACACTCCTCTTAAGGACGCTTGTTTAGCTTTGGTGAATAAAGATGTCTCGTACTTGATGGGGTTACTTAATGTCAGGGAGGAGGTGGAGGCATGGTAGACATGCCAACATGCTAGTCAAATAGTTTCCTTGTTCATGGCCTTGGACACCCACTCACCACCTTCCTGGCATCTAGAATTTTTGTTATGTGGTTTATCGTTGCACTTCTAGCCTTACCTTTTATTTTTTCTCTATCGACCTCCTTGTAGTTGTTTCCTCCACTCATTATGGAATTTATTTGTACCTCCCCCCTTTTCATGTCAATGTCTATTGGTTTCCTTTCTTCTATTCTCATGCCCTTCATGCAATTCACATCTCATACTTCGTCATCTTTGCTCGTCACAAATTCCCCACTTGCTTGCACGAAAGGCATCACCATTTTCACATGGATGCACTCTGCTTATCCTTTGGAATTGGGGTTGTTAAAACCAACGTGACTCTTCCTGCTTAATGCGGCCATGTCCCATTAGTGTGCACATTGTTGTAGGAAAGGTTGAAGCCAAAGAGTTTCTTGTGGATTGTGAGCTCAATTTAGGGCAAAGGCATTGAGTCATACTTTTTAGGACCACACTCCCCTAGGAATTCAATCTGACCTCAATGAAACCATGGAGGAATTCATTGGTGTACGTTGAAGTATTTTGGATGTAGAGGTTTTGATAATCTTGTTTCTTGGATTCCTGAGAAAGAGAATACCCAGGGAACACAAAATCATTATTTGTATACCGTGGATTTGCACTAAAAGTTAAAAACTCTTATGGGAAAGGTGTTGTTGGATCACAAGGAAGCAAGGAATCAAATTCTTATCAATTTGGATGATTTGAAATCACTGTTTCTGGATATTGAAGACCACCTTGCTCCTCTTGAACTTGGTTCACTTCTAGGCCTAGTCTACACTCCACCTAGCAAGGATGAAGCTTAGCCCATTGAGGTGGACACATATTTATCTCCTTGATATTCTTGTTTTAGTTATTTTTTATTTTAGTTATGAGGTCAATGACTCTATTTACTCTTTTTTATATTCTCTGGGATGGTTTTCTCACTATAGGGATATCTCTCGTACTTTGTAATATGTTGAGTGTACTCTTAGCTTTTTTTGTGACTGATAATTAGTTATTGCATCTTTGGTTTAGCTTCCAAGTGGCAAGCTAGAGACAAATAATAACTCTTGGTTCATAATTTTGATGAATTATAAATGAAAACTTAACTTACAGAAAAAATGGGGTTTAAAGGTGGGGAAAAAGGAAATGATATTCCTATTGAGCATCTTTTGCATCATAAATTTTACAATTTTTTTCATTCTAAAATGTATTTGGATTAATTCAACAATCAATTTTACCATATAAGCCATGAATATTGGTTTAGATTTTCACAATCTTTTCCTTTTTAATTTTTAAATTTATAATATTGAAAAAATAAATTGATCCAAATTGAGCTTTTTAAAAACTTTGTATTTTTATAGTTCATATCATTAATAAATTTGTGATTATTCCAAGCCTTATTCTTAAACTTTATATGGATGTAAGCTATAATATTTATATTCCAATTTCTATATTTTAATTTTATAGAGATAAAGATGTAATGTTGTCACCCTTGTAAATTTAATTATATATATATTTTTTAATGTTTTAATGCTTAAGCAAAACTTAAGAATTTCTAACCTAACCTCTTTTAAGTCCATTTTGCAACTATTGCTTTTAGTAGAAGCATTCATTTAAAAATATTTTTAACTTAATTCGAGAAAAATGTGTTTAAATTTTAAATATCTAGTTAAGGTTGTAGATTCCACAAAAGTATAATAATTAGCATTAATCTAGAGAATAAGGTAAGCCATGTTGCATTTAATTTTAAAGTTATAGAGTCTGATTGTTCTAAAATGATTATTCTAAAATGATTGTTTAAAAATAGAATGTTACTCATTATCATGTTTAATAGAAAACTATAATTGATGGCACTATAGGTTGAATGAGCATGCAAAGAATAATGAAATAATCGAACTTTTTAATTATAAGAAACATGAAAATAATTTTTATAATTTAAACAAACTTGTTAACCTATCATGTTGTGGATTCGTAAAGAAACATGGTCTGACTTGATCAAGAACTAAATTATTTAGCTATAGAAATATGAAAATCACTTTTTTTGTGTGAAAAAAACTTGTTAATCTATAAGTTGTGAATTTGGAAACAAATGTGATATGTATTAGTCTTAATGTGGAAGGAGATACAATGGATAATACTGGCATAAATATAGTCTATAACACTAACATGAGGTGCTATTTATTTCTAAAAAATTAACAATATGTTATATTTACGAAACAATAAGGATACTAAACTATAATTCATTGAATGCCTTATAATTCAATAAAAAATGTAGTCTTTTACAAGGATGATATGGATAACCATAAATTGTACTATTTTGCAAGAATGCTACTTGGAACCGTAAGACAAAACATACACCAAACGATAGAGAGATGAATGGAAATATACTTGTAGATTGAAATATTCAAAAATAATAACTTAGAGGAGAAGTTTACAACAAATGATCAAATCAATCTTGCACACTTGTCATGACAGGACTTGTTTATTGAATAAATAAATTTACTTGCCATGTTGTGAATTAGTAAAAGACTTCTTCACCTATCAAGCAAAGAAACACACCATTGCTAAAAAAGGATAAAATTATTGGTATGTTTCATTTAACACAAATAGTTTTGATAATAGTTACAATTAATAAGTAATGCCAATCTCACTATAATTGATAATGTAAAAATCTAGCACATTAAGAGAAACAATATGAACAAGAAGCTTAAGAAAAATTCATGCATGCATAATATATTTTGACCTTGGAAACTCTTCACCAAGAAAACTAGCAACAAAGATATATTCACTATTACCTTAACCATTTTTAGCTAAGCCAATCAAATAACAAGCTACTTAAGGTACTATATGATTGAGTATATTAATCCTTTAAATAGATTTCATCACATTGAATACCATGGGTCATGCACTACATAAACTAAACCCTCATTGTCTAAATCAATGTTAACTTAATTAATCTTTGAGTATCAAGATTGACTTAAATATTCCTCACTTTAAACTTGACTTAGGATGAACACATACCCTCCTCAAAAGGATTTTTCAAATAAAAAATTCCACTATAGGTCTAAGTTTAGACTTTACATGAATGTCCCAACTAAATAGGTACATGGATGCCTAAATAAGTCTCACGACCAGATTCCCATCTACAAGTTATTTCTTTATTTTGTCATTAACTAGCATTGATGTGCTTCCACCAATGCTCTACATAGATCTTTGAGATGCCTTCTCACTTGACTCTAGCTCTCTCATAATACTTATGCATATACCTCCATTTCCTCAACACCCATCATAACAAAGACCACTACCAAGATGGTTTCCATATGACCTCCATAGCTCCTCTAGTGATTCCTCCAAAACTTTGTGGCCATTGTACATGGTCCAACCTCATCATGACAACACCCATAGTTCTTATAATGCGTCTCTACAAACATATACAAAAGCATGGTTGCGCTTATACAAAGGCCCATGGCCCCCAAAGGTACCGAGTATAATGCGATTTCTTCATTTGATGAAGGAGATAAGCATGGGCATAATAAATTTAGCTCATACACTATGGACCACTAATTATGGAGATATATTGTTGTCTATAATTATTTGAAAATTTCATCCAAACAACTATGTAAAAGGAACTCTGATGTTAATTTACACTTCAACTCTTTGTATTCCTTATCCACTTAAACAATGGACCACAAGAGCATGATCTCTAAGAATAATAAATTTTAGATATGACACCAATTAGGCTATGTGGTGGGCCCCAGTATTGCAGCAATAATGCTGCAACTCTTGGTACTCCCTTCTTTAATTTTATCAACCCGGTAGTTCGTAACAAACTTGGAAGCGACGGTGCTGTATGCACAAGTACTAGCTCTTGCCGCAGCTGTCACTTGATCAGCTGGCACAAATTCGCTAGGAGCTTAAGCCATCTTCTATGAGCTCTGAGAAGAAGCTTTTTAATTGATGGATGAAAGCTAACTCAAAGAAGGCTGATCTATTTGCAGAAAGAAACTGGAACGCTGAAAGGAAACGTAAACCCTAGCAAACCCTAATTTTACCAGCTATCCCTATCGATGCAAGAAAGAGGATGCAAGATACTGAAAGAGATGCCATTGACTTCTAGGAAGGTAAATACATGTATCTAAGCTGCTTCTACAGTAACATCTAAAAAAAACATCTTTTTGTATTTTTGAATAAGTTGCCAGAATTATCATGCATGCGATTTGACTGTGCAGAGGTGGATTGGCGAGAGGAAATGCTTGGAGGAGGTCGGGAAGGTTCAGAAAGGGCCTAAGGGGTCCCTAACACCCTTTCAGAGAGTTTCACAGAGTTTGGATATCAAGAAACCTCATTCATGAGCTTGTACAGGAAGTCTGCAGGGGTTCTACAGGATGTTTGTGATTTTCTACAAGATGTCTGTAATTTTTCTACAGGATGTTCAGAAATGGGATTTTGGAAGATGGATGGAGGAAGAAAGATGAAGGAGTGGGTATGGAGGTAGGATAAGGGTTGGAGGTGGTCGAGGACTTGGTGGATGGAGTTGAGGAAAGATGTAGATGGCTGGATTTGTTCAAGGAGGACTGAAGCAATGATGAACAAAAACTAGGGTTATGTGAGCCAATGGCAAACGTAAGGCAAGAAGCTGAGTTGAGGGATGGAGCAGATGGGTTTGATGGAGAATGGGCAGGGAGAGAAGTGGTATAGGTGCTCTGCAAGTTGTTTTTCCAACTGAACCAACGAAGACTTGTAAAATCAAAGACCTAGTTACGTTGACCTAATCTGATCTAGCTGACAGTAAAGAGAATGAACAGGAGTTTGAACTGCAATGAAACCATGTATACTAACTTATGAAACTAAGCAAGCAAAAATCTGAACATGTAACCAACTTCCACAAATGAAAATCAAACACTAGTGATTGCATGGCAAAGCAAAGTCAGTGTTTTTGTGGGCAGCAAGGTCACCTTGATCCCAACGCCTGATCCCACTGAGGGAGAGGTGAAATCAGAGGTTCTTGATGGCTATTTTTCCGAAGATCTTCCCTGTTATTAACCTATCAACTAAATCTGAACATGAAAAGCCTTTTTTAATCATCAAAAGCAATTTAAATAACAAAGCAAGATTTAAATCTAAATAGCAGATTTTATTCTAAGAACGCAGCAAAAACACATAAAAGTAAACAAAGGAGGTATTAGGCACTTGAGATGGGCCCAACCCCAAGAGCTATAATCTCCTAAGAGAGATTTAGAGCTAGTGCAAAGCTGGATTCATCTTTATTGATCAAAAGAATAGTTACATTCCAAAAACTGTCCACAAGGAAAACTTGAAAATGTGCTGAAATGCAGAGCTAACTTACTGCCTAAGAATGACTAAAATCGAACTACAAAGTAGCTAACTTCTGCCTACAAAGTGACTAACTGAAATGAGGCCCTAAGCCCTCTTATTTATACAAATTGAGGACCCCAACAGCCCTCCTAAACTTTAGGAACTCGACTGCCAAAACTTGTAGTTAACAACACTTTTACTAGCACTTGCTCGGCTGCCCTTGTGATAATTGATTTGGTTGCCCTTGAACTACAAGCTGATGGTGGAGAATTCAAGGTAAGGGCCCATAAATTAGGGGACACCTTCCTACAAATCCTCTCCCTTGTTCTCCCACGAATTTGGTTGCCAAGTGTTTATTAAAACCTTTGATTTTGTCTCAAAATTGACTAAAAATCTGCACAAAGCATCCATTAGACTTGTTGGCATAATGACTAACCCAATTCACTCTATTAGCATAAATATAATAAAAAACATGCAATAAACTAATGAGAATGGTGGATTAAGTCGAATTAGGAGGCTAAATGAGCCCATATAATTATCCATTTTTAGGGCTCATCATCACCCCCCTACTGAAAGTGTTGCTCATCCTCTAAGCAACTAATCTATCTCCTCATCTTTGATGGCCCTGGTGGCCTCCCTGTCATGCTAAGCTTCTGAAGTGATGTCCTCTTCTCGGTCATGAAACCATGTTTTTCTCTCTGCTTCTTCTCACTGCCTGTGCTCCTTTTCCTAGAGAATTCTCAGCTTCTTGTAGAACTGTCTCAGCATCCTGTAGAGAGGCCTTTGTGTCCAACATTTTCATTCTTTCTCTCCAGGTGGATGTCTTCGAGCTTCCCCGTTCATAGGTGATGGATGCCTCTGAGGGAGACCTCTCCTTTTGTGTAGCTGGGGTGTCTAAAATCGTGATTGGCTCTTTTGACAGTGGCTGGGGTTTGCCAGTTTTTATCCGCATGCTCCTTCTTGCTTTAATATACAGGGAAGGCTCCCTCTTTCGCTTCCCCTTCTGCTTGGGATATGTGCTTAGGGTGGCCAGCACAGCTGCTGCCTCCCTGGCTAAAATTTCAGGCGATTTTTCCTTCTATTTCCTTGTTTCCAGACTTTCTATAGAAAGTCCTGTGTTGACTGTTTTCTGGCTTCCTGTAGAAACGGTTTTTTGGCTTCCTATAGAAACGGTTTTCACTGTTTTGGCTTGCTTGGCTGGGGGTGCCTTCTCTTTTAATTTTTCTGTGGTTGCCTTGGGTGTGCCCTCACTTGCTTGGACTTTTCAGTCCTCTCTGCCCTGATTTGCAACTATTTCTCCCTTGGCGTTTGTGGCTTTATTCCACCCACAATTTTGGGCTCAGCAGCTTGGCCTTTCTCTTGTTTCTCTTCTTGCTCTTTCTGTGGTGGTCTGTCCTAGGTTTCCTTACCCTTAGCTTTCTCTTCCGCCTCAATGTGTTCCCTGTCTTCACTGCTGGATGAAGTGTAAGTTCACACAGCAACCTGAAATGATAACCATGGATAATGCTGAATTATGAATCCCCCTGGCATGGTGAGAGTGCTCCCTTTTTCTTATGCTTTGGTCAGAAACGAAAATGTTGTTTATAGTTTCCCCCTGGACTCAAGGAAGAATTCCTCGGCTATTTAATATCAATGAACAACAATTCCCTGGTTATAATGCTGTTGTTGCCCAAAACTCGACTGTCAAAAGGGAATTAGGCTCTCACAGACAGAGTGCAGAGCTTAATTTTCATCCCCAACCACATAAAAGTCACATTCTTTATGCACAGGTTAGCCCTTACAGTGGTTTATCGTTTCTACAGAAGGAATTTGTTAACAAGAACTGTGGAGGAGAATTTTGACACAAAATCGACTGAGAAATTCCGTGCCACACATAGGCAGCTGCTATTTTTTTGACTCACAGGCAGACTTGTTTCATACTTTCTTATTCAAAATAGTTTAATTCACCGCCTTTCGAACGTATCATGCATGGAAGAGTGTTTTTTCAAGCCTACCTCTCTCAGAACTCCAAACTCGATGAAGAAAAGTCCAGGCTTCTCTGCTTCGGAAGGATATGTCGTACTTCCTGTAGAACGTCTTCCTGTAGAATGCCCCTGCGCCTCTGAGCGAGCCCGATACACAGCAGAATCTCGAACTAAGCTGAAAAGCTCGTGGAGGATGACGGGTTAACAGATTGTGGGAGCAGAGGACACGTACTTCAGCTAAGAACGCTGCAAGTGCAAATTAATCAGCGGGTGGTGAGAGTCAGCTGAGCATTCTTTAATTGCTGCGTGATTTGCGATGAGGGAGTGAAGTGGCCAACATGTGCGCTGGCCCATGCAGACGGCGGTGCTGTCACGAAACATCTTGTTTCCTACTTGTGATCACTCCATCAATTACGTCGAAGGTCAAACAGTCACCATTACCTGTTTCCCGATTTCCTCCTGAGATGGCTGAGCGCACGTGTCTCATTCACCCACCGAGCACTGTTGAACTGGATGAGGGTGGCCAGTTAGCTGGCCACTGATTTTTTTAATCCCAACCATCTCATTGCTCATGCAGTTTCCAAATTACATTCATGCAATCAGAGGAATGAGTTTTAGTCATGTACCTGGAAGTCGAATGGTTGCTGTGAGGTGTTGTGGCCTTTCATTTGCTGCATGCACTGGTTTTTGTGGTTGCATGGTGGCTTGGTTGCTGATTCATGGCTATTTTTTCTTGTGCAGGTATCCTCTGGCCGGATCCATGCTGTAGGAGCTGGCTTCACATTCAGATCTGCACCCTCAAGCTGCTGATGTCGAATTTTCACAAGACCGAAACTTGTTTTCGCCATTTCTCCTAAACGATAGATCGGATTGATCTGAAACTTGCTGAGCATGTTCCTATCATCATTATGCACCTCCCATAGAAAAATTGCGATCAATGGATGCACAGATTTCGAGAAAAATGAAAAAATGGTTGAATATTACAGAGATCAATTTCTCGGAAACCATGCATCATAATCGGCTGAAACTGCTTGGATAGGCTACTATCACCCAAATTCATCTCCCCATGAAACAGGTTTTGAAACGGATGCACGGATATGGAGAAAATGCAAAAATGGTTGACGGTGATGGAGGCGGATTTCTTGGAGACCGTGCACTAGAATTGGTTGAAACTGCTCAGGCATGTTTCCATCATCCCTGTACAACTCCCCATAAAACGGTTTTTCAAATGGATGCATGGTTGTCAAGTTAGGGCAAAAACAAATTTCAGCACTATGTAATTTTTTGCTTCCAAGCATTTTACAGTTTTTGCATGGTAAAGAAAATGAGCTTAGGCTGTGATGCAGGCATGGAGATGATGGAGAAGGAGTTTGAAGATTGCAGGAGGACTTCTGAACCCTTGAGGAAGCTATCATGTTCGCCAAACTACCTTTTTGAAATCCATTTCTAGCTTCCTTTAATTTCTACAGGAACTTCCTGTAGAAGCACAATGAGGTGGAAAAAATGATGGAGAAAGGTGAGGGATGGAAACAGGGGTGCTTGCAGGCCTAACCAACAGATTCCAACCATCAGATTCCATTTTAAAATTGAATTTGGTTCGTTCGAAGGTTCTATAGGCTGTTTCAGAACTTCCTATAGAAACGCCTAGAACTTCCTGTAGAAAAGCCTGGAACTTCCTGTAGAAAGCCAAATCCTGACCTGAATGTGACCAAATCCTAGGAGAGGTGAGTGGCCATGGAGGGAGTGTCTGAAGGGATGTCCTGGAGCCTGGTACGGACTCCTGTCCTCGTTTTGCGCGCCCCTCTTTTCTTGCAAAGTATTCACTGCAACCTGCAATTTTTCATAGAGATTAGTCCTGCTTTCTTTTTTCTTTTGTTTGAAAACAACTAGGGTGCCTCATGGAGGTTTTCACCCTAATTGCCTGCCTTGGGCACCTCCAAGGGAGGTTTTCACCCAGGGATCTTATTCTCTTTTTCTTTTCTCTTTTTTTCTTCTTTTTTCCAACCCATTGACCGCCTCATGGAGGTTTTCAATCAATGAGCCAATCTAAGGCACCTCCGAGGAGGTTTTCACCTTAGATTTTTCCTCTTATTTCCATTTTTTCATTTTATTTATTTTTTCTTTTTTTTTTTTCTCTTTTTTTTCTACCCTACCCTACTTGAAAAACAAAATTCTTTTCAAGTATAAGAATACTTCCAATGGAGCCATGTGCACATCAAGATTAGAGACAAGATGATGTGGAGGCTTGAAATGCATGCTTTGACAGCTATCCGGATTTCAGAGACCAAATGATTTGACTTTGAAGGGATCAAACATAGCTGAAGAAGAAAGTACTGCTGCAACTTAGTGACCGTCTGGAACCATGTCTCAATATAGCTTTGATATCCTTGGTCCTTTTGTTGATCTGGATCATTCTCCATATCTTCTTCTATCATAACCTTCACATCTTCCTCTTTGTGCTGATTTTTCTCTTGACTACATGGAGGGTTTGATGGTAACCATGAGGGAGCTTTCTTGATTTCTACTTTTGATGCCTTCTCTTCATCAAGTGCAGCCCATGGTTCTTTGACCTTTTGTTTTGAATCTTCTTTTGCCTTTGGTCCTTCAATGTTGTTAATATAATCTATGCTTTGCAATACTCTTCCTGAGCTATGGTGAAGATCATCGAGCTTAAGAGGAGTCATTTGGACATGTTGTGCCTCAGCTTTGTAATTGGGTTGAGCTATTCCAATGTGCGGGTTTGGAAATGGTGGTATGGGTAGTTGAGTGGGGGTGTATATTTGAGATGGATGTGGATGGGGTTGTAGTTGGGCAGGTGGTGGAGGAAAATGAGCGGGATGAGAGTTGTACTGGGGCCTCCACCCTTAATGAGGTGCATTCCCCTGAGGCTGTGGCTGAGCATAAGAGTGAAATGCATGAGCAGCTGGTTGGGCATAATATGGAGATGGATCCGACCAAGGAGGGGGTGTGGACTAGGAAGGATGAGCAGGGGGACCCCAAGAAGGCATGGAAGTGGCTGGATAGGGGTCGTAATAGGTCTGGGATGTCCCTTGCATTCCCTGCTGGTAAGGTATGGGTCCATGTGGCCTCCTTTGGTTCAGATAATAGAGTGGTTTAGTGGCTCCTTTTGCCCTCTGATATGCAGCTTTGATTCTGGGTAAGGAAGGGCACTGATCTATAGGATGGTCTGTTTCACAGACAAAACACACTTCTATGGAATGCAATGGACATTCATTCCTAGGATGCTTTCTAGTGCACCTGGGACAAAAGATGGCCAAAGCCCTCTTGGCTTCCTCTTGCTTCCTTTGGATCTGCAAGGTATCCAGTTGCATGGCAAGAAACTGCCTCATATCATTCTTGAAATCTTCCATCTGATTTTCAAATTCATTTTTGGATAAGGTACTGCTCCCAACATTTCTGCTTTCCGTCATTTGCTCCAGAGGAATGTTTTCTTCTTCTTCTTCCCTTGAGGTTCTTCAAATATGTCTTGCTATCCACGTAAGGGTTCTTTAATCACAACCATTGAAGAAGAGAGAAGGTTGGCTGTGTGATGCAGTGGGGGTGTTGTGCAATCATTTTTCTGAATTATCTCTACTCCTACAAGGCATGAAAGGAAATCTTTTTGGTTGATTTTTGCTTTTTTCTACTTGTACCTACAAAACTAAAATAGATTGAACTGCAACTAACTATCTTGCTGAAATGAAAATGCGGAATTGAAATGAAAGCAGGAAAGGACTAATCTATTTTGTTGAAATGAAATTGCAGGAATGAAATGCTAGGCTACAATTGCAGAAATGAAAGTGCGGAATTGAAATGCTAATCTATGAAAGCAGGAAATATCTACTCTACTTTTGCAGAAATGAAATTGCAGAATGGAAATGAAATAAACTACTTAGCAGAAGGTTGTAGTAGAAAATAGAAGAAAAGCAGCAATCACCAATACTCTAACGCTTCCCCGGCAACGACGCCAAAAAGAAGTGGTGGGCCCCAATATTGCAGCAATAATGCTGCAACTCCTGGGATTCCCTTCTTTAATTTTATCAACTCGGTAGTTCGTAACAAACTTGGAAGCGACAGTGCTGTATGCACAAGTACTAGCTCTTGCCGCAGCTGTCACTTGGTCAGCTAGCACAAGTCCGCTAGGAGCTTAAGCCAACTTCTATGAGCTCTGAGAAGAAGCTTTTTAACTGATGGACGAAAGCTAACTCAAAGAAGGCTGATCTATTTGCAGAAAGAAACTGGAACGCTGAAAGGAAACGTAAACCCTAATTTTACTAGCTATCCCTACCGATGCAAGAAAGAGGATGCAAGCTACTGAAAGAGATGCCATTGACTTCTAGGAAGGTAAATACATGTATCTAAGCTACTTCTACAGTAACATCTGAAAAAAACATCTTTTTGTATTTTTGAATAAGTTGCCAGAATTATCATGCATGCGATTTGACTGTTTTGACTGTGCAAAGGTGGATTGGCGAGAGGAAATGCTTGGAGGAGGTCGGGAAGGTTCAGAGAGGGCCTAAGGGGTCCCTAACACCCTTCCAGAGAGTTTCATAGAGTTTGGCTATCAAGAAACCTCATTCGTGAGCTTCTACAGGAAGTCTGCAGGGGTTCTACAGGATGTCTGTGATTTTCTACAGGATGTCTGTAATTTTTCTACAGGATGTTCAGAAATGGGATTTTGGAGGATGGATGGAGGAAGAAAGATGAAGGAGTGGGTATGGAGGTAGGATAAGGGTTGGAGGTGGTCCAGGACTTGGTGGATGGAGTTGAGGAAAGATGTAGATGGCTGGATTTGTTCAAGGAGGACTGAAGCAATGATGCACAAAAACTAGGGTTATGTGAGCAAATGGAAAACGTAAGGTAAGAAGCTAAGTTGAGGAATGGAGCAGATGGGTTTGATGGAGTATGGGCAGGTAGAGAAGTGGTACAGGTGCTCTGCAAGTTGTTTTTCCAACTGAACCAATGAAGACTTGTAAAATCAAAGACCTAGTTACGTTGACCTAATCTGATCTAGCTGACAGTAAATAGAATGAACAGGAGTTTGAACTGCAATGAAACCATGCATACTAACTTATGAAACTAAGCAAGCAAAAATCTGAACATGTAACCAACTTCTACAAATGAAAATCAAACACTAGTGATTGCATGGCAAAGCAAAGTCAGTGTTTTTGTGGGCAGCAAGGTCACCTTGATCCCAGCTCCTGATCCCACTGAGGGAGAGGTGAAATCAGAGGTGCTTGATGGTCCTTTTTCCGAAGATCTTTCCTGTTATTAACCTATCAACTAAATCTGAACATGAAAAATCTTTTTTAGTCATCAAAAACAATCTAAATAACAAAGCAAGATTTAAATCTAAATAGCAGATTTTATTCTAAGAATACAACAAAAACACATAAAAGTAAACAAAGGAGGTACTGGGCACTTGAGATGGGCCCAACCCCAAGAGCTACAACCTCCTAAGAGAGATTTAGAGCTGGTGCAAAGCTGGATTCATCTTTATTGATCAAAAGAATAGTTACATTCCAAAAACTGTCCACAAGGAAAACTTGAAAATGTGCTGAAATGCAGAGCTAACTTACTGCCTAAAAATGACTAAAAGAATGACTAAAATCGAACTACAAACTAGCTAACTTCTGCCTACAAAGTGACTAACTGAAATGAGGCCCTAAGCCCTCTTATTTATACAAATTGAGGACCCCAACAACCCTCCTAAACTTTAGGAACTCGGCTGCCAAAACTTGTAGTTAACAACACTTTTACTAGCACTTGCTCGGCTGCCCTTGTGATAATTGATTTGGTGGCCCTTGAACTCTGAGCTGATGGTGGAGAATTCGAGGTAAGGGCCCATAAATGAGGGGACACCTTCCTACAAATCCTCTCCATTGTTCTCCCACGAATTTGGTTGCCAAGTGCTTATTAAAACCTTTGATTTTGTCTCAAAATTGACTAAAAATCTGCACAAAGCACCCATTAGACTTGTTGGCATAATGACTAACCCAATTCACTGTATTAGCATAAATATAATAAAAAACATGCAATAAACTAATGAGAATGGTGGATTAAGTCGAATTAGGAGGCTAAATGAGCCCATATAATTATCCATTTTTGGGGCTCATCACTATGCACTCAACTCTATATCTAACCCACATCTTTCATTAGGGGAATTTTGAGGTCTAAAATGGGCCTCCTAAGAAAAATGTACAACCAAAATAAACTTTATAAGAACCAATAGGAATCAAGATGATGATGTCAAACATGGGGGATGATTCACCATTTTTCGAGTAAAAAGATAAAAAAGATTATAAAATAATAAAATAATAAAACTACTTTTTCATCTCGTATTTTCAACTTATCTCCCTAAGGTTTTACTCAAATTTCGAGCGGGAGTACTCATTGGATGCAAAACTTAAGTCATCATCCAATGAGTACTCATGGTGCATACTTTTGATGGACCTCGTTATACAAAAAATGATAAATGCATGGAAAAACGTGATTGCAACCACATTTTTCATGTATTTCTCATTTTTCCTGTAGTAAGGTCCATCGAAAGTATGCAACATGGGTACTCATTAGACGTGGAATCAAATTTTGCATCCAACGAGTGTTTTTGATTGAAATTTAAGTAAACCCATAGAGAGATAAGTTAAAAATACAAGTTGAAAAAATAGTTTTTTTCTTTTTTTCCCTCTAAAATTTGATGATGTAATCTAATCTTATTTTATTATTTCCACTATTATTTAATAATTTCCTCAAGAGGCCCATTTTAGACCTCAAAATTCCCCTGATGGTTAGTGATACACTTAAGTCTAACAATCACAAATAGCTAAAGAAACATATTGTTCAATGATGCAATGCAATTTTTCCTTTGTTAGTTGCTACTTGGTTCTCCCATGCCTATCATTCATCTTTATGATGGTTAAACTCTTTTTATGTCACAACTCACCACTTTGAGCTAGAGAAAAAGGACATCCTACAAATCTATGGTTGCACTCCTTCCTCCATAATGGGTGATTTTAGTCCTTGGAATTGTGTTTGCACTACTATGGGCATTGATTGAACCTTAGGAAAATGAAGCAGTTCTCTCTATCTCAGTGAATGATAAATTAAGAAATGCTTGCATCAATTCCCATTTGGGTTTCTCATCATAATACATCTAAATGTATTGGACAAATCACCATAGTGCTATTCTTCCTTAAAGAAATTTGTTTCATATTCTTAAATGAAGAGATCGTTGTATGCTAGTCTTCCTAAAATAAGTAACTCACATCAATAGTCCAAGGATGAAGAGATTGAGCCTCACTATTTTGTTAATATATAGAACATTGTGCTTTTCATTAATATAACACACATAACCAAGATTACAATGCATCCTTGGCATATCCATAAGCTAGGATCAAAAATTTCTTTTACATAATAGTAGAATATTTTCTCCTTCCAATATCCAAGAAAAGATCAAGAGGTTCTTATCCTATCTAGGTAGAATTTCATAGGGTTTCTCTCCACCATGATCAATCACAATGAATAATCCATGAAGAAACTTATACCACCAAAACTTTTATGTAAGATTTCCAAAGTTAGAAGATCCAATCATATAAACAACATATCTACATTTGATACTTTGATATCAACACAAAACATCCACAACATTCTTACCAATGGGTCTAGGCTTATTGAGCTTTGATACCATATGTAAAAATCCAGCATATCAAGAGAAACAACATAAAGAAGAATCACTAGTAAGTCAAGTACATGCATGCATAAGAGAATTTCATCCTAGATTTCCTTCATTGGGGAAACAAGCAACAAAATATCTTGCACAATTTAGCTAGGTAGACCCACTTCAGGTGTTTTACAATGATGTGTGCTAAGCCTTTAAATATGATTTCAATGCATTGAATACCATGGGATAATACCATGGGTCATAAATATCTACAAGAAACCCATCATTGTCTAAATCAAAGTTAAGTTAATTATTTTTTGACCAAGTAGAATGATTTATTTACAAACACGACCAAGCATATTAGAAACATCATTCTTCCTAAATAGATATTTTCATTGGGGAAATTTTGAGGTAAAAAATAGGCCTCAAAACAAAAATGTACAACCAAAATACACTTTCTAAGAACCAATAAGATGCAAGATGATGATGTCAAACCATGGGGGATGATTCACCATTTTTGGAGTAAAAAAATTAAAAGATTAGGAAAAAAACTATTTTTTCAACTTATCTCCCTACAATTTTACTCAAATTTCGAGTAGGATCACTCATTGGATGCAAAATTTAAGTCATCATCCGAGGAGTACCCACGTTGTATACTTTCGATGGACTTTGTAACACGAAAAATGAGAAATACATAAAAATGTGATTGCAATCATGTTTTTCATGTATTTCTCATTTTTAGTGTAACAGGGTCCATCAAAAGTATGCAACATGGGTACTCTTTGGATGAAGAATTAAATTCCACATCCAATGAGTCTTTCCGCTTGAAATTTGAGTAAAATTGTAGGGAGCTAAATTGAAAATACGTGTTGAAAAAATATTTTTTTTTTTTTTTTTTAATTTTTCCCTCTAAAATTTGATGAAGTAATCTAATCTTATTTTATTATTTTCACTATTATTTTATAATACTCATTAGGAGGCCCATTTTAGACATCAAAAGTTTTCTAATGTTGGAGTCTTTCTTTGTCAATAAAAAGATGGTTTAATCAAGACACAAGCTAGCACATTAAGTTTTCCTAATAACAAAACAGAAATATGCATTAATATTTGTTTGGCTCTTAAAGTATTAGGAAATAATGAAGTAACATAGAAGTAAACTAGAACATGTACAAAACAATACAAATGCCAACACAACACTTAAACCATCAACCACAATGACTTACATAATTGTAATAACTATAAATAATAGATGTAAATAAAAAAAAATAATAATAACTCCAATAGAATTGTTAGTAGTGACATCATATAAGAATGTAATACAAGGCACATTGTAGTTGTAAACTGAAGATTCTGTAACAAAATATCAAAATGCTTCAAAAGAGCCTATTTGGGTAACCTTCTTACCCATTCACTATTATAAAAACGACAAATTTTGGGTTAGTTTTAACCTTGCTAGTGCTTTGCATCAAATGAGACTTTGGATTTGTTATGCTTCTTTAGGATATCGATATATATGTATGACAATGTACCATATAGAGTGCTTTGCGTCAAATGAGATTTTGGACTTGCTATGCTTCTTTAGGATATTAGTATATATGTGTGACAATGTACCATAGAGAGTTGTAGTGGGTGGTCACTTACTTGTGGAAATATTTCCCACTTCCATATCCTTGTACCACTATGCACTCTTTCCATTACCTATCTCCTTTACTTCTTGGGGCACATTGTTGTAGGCACAACCTTCACATGCAGACAAGAACAGAGTACATCATAAATACTAGCAAGAACACACACAACACACACGAGAAGAAGGATTGGGAAGGAATTCCAACCGTCCTTGCTTTAAGTTTTCATGTGCATTTATACATTAGGGGAATGGTTGGAGCAGTTGTACCTGCTCTAACTAATCACTCATTATATTTACTTTGTACATTTACCTTGCTTATTACATGGATTTACTTATACTAAATATGATGAAAATTATATAGGCCTAAGAGACTCATCAACATCTCTCCCACCCTTAGTTCCTTGCTCATCCCAAACAAGTTTGCAACAACACAACTATGACTTGCTTACTTTTTAGCCTTCACCTTCAATTTGGTAGGTTCTTTTGCAATTAATGAGTCTCTCTAGTGTCCTTTTGCTACTCGTTGAACAAGTTCCTCTTGACTCTCTTGCTACACCATCATGCTTATGGAGCAGTGTCTGGCTCGTCCTATGCTTAGCTTGCACCTATACACACCCTATGGAGGAGCTCATTTCTCATCCAACCTACCATTTACCTACTTGCTGGCTTTTGAGTTCATAACCCAAAGAACTATTCTGCTACCATCATACTAGGGGGCTTAAAAAATGCAAAATTATATTGTCATCACTTATTTGTTCAACTCCTTTTGTGTGTTCAACTTGTCTAGTCTCATTCTTGACTGCTTTCTTCACTCCTCATTTGCTGCAAGTGTTTCTATCAACAAGTTTTTTCTACTCATCTTATATGCTCTATCAATTCTATCTCAATCAATATTGCTAATATATTTTACTACTACTCCGGTATGTTTTCGGGAGATATATAAACTCTGCATTTGGTATATTACATGAATGACACATTTAACTTGACCGGTACATAACTCATTTTTGCCACCAATGAGCTTTTTACAACCACTATCAACTTAGTATCTACTAGTGTCAACAAAACTTCAATCTCATCATTCAAAAATGAATTTAAATTAACTTTGACTTCAGGCTTCAATCTCATCATTCAAAAATGAATTTAAATTAACTTTGACTTCAGGTTGAACGGACATCAACTTGTTCATGAGGTGATTTTGACTCTCAAACATTTTGACTTTGACTTTGACTTAAAAGACTAGCAGGTGTTGAATGATGAGCGTTCAACCTGAAGTCAAAGTCAAAGTTGCCTTTATCAATAGTCAAGTTGAAGTCAGCTTCATGAATAGTCAAGTCGATGTCAACTTCACGAACAAATCTAAGTTGAGCTCCGCTCATGCAATTCCATAAGTGGTGATTTCAGGGCAGTTGGTCCCCCTTAGCATCAACGATGGTCAATTCCTACTGATTTTTAGTCGACATTTCTTTTCAAGCTATCAATATCAGCGGAAGCAAGTAATCCTCTCTAGTCTTGTGGACCATACACGCTTCAGAAGCATATCCAAGGAGTTCAGTCTTACCTTTATGGTTCAACATGTCACCATTACTCCTAACAATCCAAGCGAGGTATGCGCACAAGTCACAGGGAAGGTGTGTGTTGAGCCTTGACCATCACTTTCACCAGTCGACCAGATTTGCTTCCTCTTGGTCTTCAAGACCGGTCAGTTGACATACCGATTGGATTATCTGAAAATCGTGGGAACAATGTTCGTTATTTTTGTCTCCGTCTGCGTAAACATAGATCATCGTTGTTGTGGTTATTGTAAAACCGTCAATCTTCCAGAAATGGAAACCCGTATTCAATGTAACAATAGAAGATTAGATCACGAAGGAGAAGATATTATAAAATATGTAGATATCGTTCTTACGGATTCAGAGGATGACGTGTATCACTGGTTTGGGACATTCCAGCGACAAAATATTTCTTCTGCCGCCATATGGTAATTTGGATTGTTTTTTCTGGAGTAAATATTAAAGTCGTTGCTGCTAGTGAATATTTTGTTTTTTCTGGAGTAAATATTAAAGTCGTTGCTGCTAGTGAATATTTTCGAGCATGACTGAATGGTTAAAAGCTTGTAAAGAGTCTTGGGATGCTATTGAATGGTGTCCCTTCATGCAGTAAATATTATGATCATATTAACCGTTGCAGCTTTTACAATGCTAAGCAGTGAAATGTTTCAATTTTGTTTGGTTGGTATTAGTTGAAAATAATTAATATTATATTATATTAATGGAGAAATGGTTACAAGGTTGTAACTTAACTTCTTAAGTTAGAATTAGTTCCTAGGTTGTAGGAGTTTGTTCTCACCTTTCTATTCTTTTGAGATGTATTTATTACATTATTTTTGATTAATTGAATACGAGAGTGTACGCTCCAGTTTGTGCAGTCTCCACGTGCAGCTTGCTCACTTGTGAGCTACTAATTAATTCAATTCATATTTTTATTTCCACTTTTCTAACATAGTATTAGAGCTCAGATTTGGTGAGCCTAATTTACGTGGAGAGTCTTATTGGCTACTTTAGAACCTTAGTGGCTACAGAGCCTTTGTGGCTACAGTGCCACAGTGGCAACAGAGGAGCCTCAGTGCTCACATTTTGGAGTCTAGGTGGTCAGGAGTGACGTACCTTACTCACAGGAGAAATTTATTTTCTCTTAGGTCTCAACATATCTCGAGCTGAGCACAAAGCGGTCATCGCGTTTTTCGGCCTGACAGAAGTGATGATCATCGCAAATCTTGGAGTCAAACCCGCGATAATCGACCTATCCTTAAAGGGATTTTAATCGTTGTTTTTTAGTCTAAGAGAGTGATGGCGTGTTCTTTATGGTTCTGAGCTTCAGATCGAGCAGTTTGGTGGAAGATCTGAGTTGTAGACACAAAGATCGTGGTAGATTCATGGCAGATCGACCAGATCGGAGGCAGATCGGGCAGTTTGGTGGTAGATCTGTGATCAATTCAAAGGTTCTGGTATGTTTTGAGATTTTTTTTTTGTAGCTTGTTATTGTTCACTTGTTGAGAATCGACTGTAGATCGAGGGAATCATCGTTGTTTTTCAGTCTAAGAGAGTGATGGCATGTTTTTTATGGTTCTGAGCTTCAGATCGAGCAGTTTGGTGGCAGATCTGAGTTGTAGACACAAAGATCGTGGTAGATTCATGGCAGATTGACCAGATCGGAGGCAGATCGGGCAGTTTGGTGGCAGATCTGTGATCAATTCAAAGGTTGTGGTATGTTTTGAGATTTTTTTTTTTGTACCTTGTTATTGTTCACTTGTTGAAAATCGACTGTAGAATGAGGGGAATCATCTTTGTTTTTTAGTCTAAGATAGTGATGGCGTGTTTTTTATGGTTTTGAGCTTCAGATCGAGTAGTTTGGTGGTAGATCTTAGTTGTAGACATAGAGATCGTGGTAGATTCATGGCAGATCGACCAGATTGGAGGCAGATCGGGCAGTTTGGTGGCAGATTTGTGATCAATTCAAAGGTTGTGGTATGTTTTGAGATTTTTTTTTGTAGCTTGTTATTGTTCACTTGTTGAGAATTGACTATAGATTGAGGGATTGGGATTCTGATCAGTCGAAAATGAACAATTTTTACATAAGCTTATCTCAACGAGTCTAATAAACTTAATGGGACCAATTATACCAATTAGAAATTCAAGCTACAAACGTAGCATGAGGGATTGAGCACTTGGTCAGTGGCGATGAGAAGAAGCCGACCATGGTAGCAGGTGACATGATGACACTAATGTAGTATTGGGATAAAAGGGAGAATAAGGTGAAAGTATTATTGAAGATGTCTGTTAAAGACAATATTATCCCGCATATCAGAGACTGTAAATCGTCCAGTGACATATGGACTACACTCAAGAACCTCTACTAGACACAGAACACCAATCACATCTTGTCACTCAAAGGCAAGTTGTTTTCCATGAGGATGGAGGAGAATGAATCCATTGTCGGATTCATTGCACGGGTCAAGGACCAGAAGGATAGATTGGGAGACATCGGGGAGAAGGTGTTTGATTCCGATCTTGTCACAATTACATTGAACAAGATGATGGATGAATACCAAATGTTCATCACAGGCTTGTTTGCAAGGAAGGAAACCCCTGCATTTGAAGAGCTAACAGGAATCCTGATACAGGAAGAAGAGCGGTGACAGAATTTGAGACCACAGAGTGTTGATCTTGCTCTGATGGCGAAGAAGAAGCCATACAAAGGGAAACAACCACAGGGATAGAAAGGTGGTGGCATTTTTCAAAAGAGACCATTTAGAGGTATGTCTCCAAATAAATCTGACATTAAATGTTTTTACTATGGGAAAACTGGTCACTTAGCTAAGTTTTGTTTTAAGAAACATGAAGATGAGGCTAGAAATAAACAGAGAAAGCACACAGGGCATTTTTTTGATGAAGGTCATAGTCATGATCTTCGATTATTTGTAGTTGATTATCCTCTTTCAGCTATTGAGGAGGATGAGTTCGAAATATGGTTTGTAGATTCAGGTGTGTCTTCACATATGACAGGGAATATGCATTGGTTCGAAATTTTTGAAGAAACTACTTGTGGATCTGGCATATATCTAGGTGATGACGGAGGTTATCAGATCAAGGGGTACAGTGATATTCCGGTGATGTTACATGATGGTAATATTAGATATATTAAAAATGTGATGTATGTACCCGAGATCAAGAAGAACTTGATCTTTGTTTCAATGATGGAAAATCAGGGCCTGTAAGTCGAATTCTTCAGATCATATTGTGTCATAAAGGACAAGAAGAAGGAACCAGTTGCATCAGGAGTGCATGTGGGAGGCCTATATAGGTTGAATTTCAAGAGCATGCCACACCAAGCTCTGTATTCAATAGGACTGACAGCCAAGAATCTTTGGCATCAGAGATTCGGTCATCTGAACATACATGATCTCATGCTGCTATAAAGAAAAGGTATGGTTGATGGATTACCTACATTTAAGAACATTCATTTAGATTGTGATGGATGTGCATTAGGGAAAATTCATAGATAAGAGTTTCCTTTGAATGTTGATAGGAATAAAAGAGATATTCTGGAGCTTGTGCATATAGATATATGTGGACCTATGCAGACTAGGTTGCTAGGTGGTGCATATTATTTTCTACTCTTTACTGATGATTGCACTAGATTCTCTTGGGTATATTTTATTAGAAAGAAGAGTCAGACATTTCAATGCTTTAAAGAATT
This sequence comes from Pinus tabuliformis, assembly GCA_031772625.1. NCBI lineage: Eukaryota > Viridiplantae > Streptophyta > Pinopsida > Pinales > Pinaceae > Pinus > Pinus tabuliformis. The sequence goes on from CM062815.1 coordinate 587,322,249, forward strand.
CAAGAATGTGGTGGAAAATAAAACAGGGAAATTCACCAAGATTCTCCACTCTAATCAAAGGGGAGAATATAGGTTGTGAGAGTTCATGAAATTTTTCAGGAATCATGGGATTATTCAACAATACACAATACCTCACACTTCGTAGCAGAATGGAGTTGCTGAATGAAAGAACAAAACCCTTGTGGAGTGCGCAAGAAGTATGCTTCAAGGTAAGGGTCTATCTAATGGTTTTTGGGCTGAAGCCACTAACATTGTAGTTTACTTGAAAAATAGGAGTCCAACCAAATTCCTCAACTTTAAAACTCCTTTTGAAGCACTTTATGGATATAAGCCTGCAATGAATCATTTAAGGGTTTTTGGGTCAAAAGCCTTTGCCCATATTGCCAAGGATAACAGGAAGAAGTTATATCCTAAGGCCACGAAATGCATCTTTGTAGGATATTGCACTAAGTTTAAAGCTTATAAATTGTTTAATCCTTTGACTCATAAAGTTTTTGCGAGTCGAGATGTGTTATTTCATGAGCAGATTGAGGAAGGAAATAAGGAGAACAACCTTGAAGAATGGCACATTCCATTGTTGATGGAAGAAAGCAGTGAGGACATGTAGCAGTAGTAGCAACAACAACAATAACAGAAAGAGGAAGAGGCAAGTGATGCAATCAGTAAGGCGAGCCCTCTAAGGTCTGAAGAAAACAGATTTGAGGTGAGTCCATTACTGAGAAGATCAGGTAGGCAGACTCAACTACCAGCCAGATTGAGAGACTATGCTTTAATGTCAAACATTTTAGATGTTATAGAACCCACAAATTATAAAGAAGCTAGTCAATCTCATGAATGGAGGGTTGCAATGAATGAAGAATTTGAATCTATTATTAGAAATAATACTTGGGAACTAGTTGAATTTCCTAAAGGAAAAATACCCATAGGTTGCAAGTGGCTTTACAAACCTAAATTTAATGCAGATGGGAGTATAGAAAAGTTTAAAGCTAGACTGGTAGCAAAGGGTTATTCACAGAAAGAGGGAATTGACTATGAAGAAACCTTTGCTCCTGTAGCCAAATTGAATACTATTAGAATGTTAATTGTTGTAGCTACAAAACATCAGTGGAAGCTACACCAGTTAGATGTTAAGTTTGCATTTTTAAATGGTGATTTAAAGGAAGAGGTTTATTTAATGCAGCCTGAAGGGTTTGTTAAACAAGGGTAGGAACATTTGGTTTGTAGATTGAAAAAATCCCTTTATGGCTTAAAATAAGCACCTAGGTCTTGGTACGAGAAGATTGATTCATTTTTCTTACAACATGGTTTTCATAGGAGTAAGAATGATCCAAATCTATATACCATTTATCATGAACATGGGCATATAATTTTGATTTCATTGTATGTGGATGACATGATTATAACAGGTAATGCAGATGCATTAATCAAAGAAATCAAATTGCAGATGTCACAGGTTTTTGAGATGAAAGACCTTAGAAGTTTACATTACTGTCTAGGTTTGGAAGTGTGGAGAGACTCGGGGAAGACTTTCCTTACTCAAAGGAAGTATGTCAGAGAACTACTTAAAATGTTTTGAATGGAACAATGTAAGACATCATCAGTACCTTTGCAGCAGAACTTGAAGTTGTGCAGAGACGGTGGCTCTAAGGAGGTGGATGCTACTTTGTATAGGCATTTAGTTGGTATTTTGATATATTTGACTACATCTAGACCAGACTTAGCATACTCTGTTAGTGTGTTGAGCCAATTTATGTCTAAACCTCTTGAAAGTCATTGGGTAGCGACAAAAACTATACCGAGGTATCTTCATGGTGCTAGTGATTATGGCATTTTATATACTGATACATCTGATGTTACTTTAGAAAGATTTTCAGACTTTGATTGGGAAGGTAACCTGGATGATCGATGATCTATCCTAGGTTATGCGTTTAGTATTGGATCCAGGGTTATAGCATGGAGCAATAAAAAGCAGATTACTATGTCTTTATCTTCAGTTGAAGTCGAGTGCCAAGTAGTATGTGCAGCGACATGTGAAGCTATCTGGTTGAGGAGGCTTATCCATGATGCATGCGAAGAGAAGAAAGAAGCAACTGTCATCAATTGTGACAACCAGAGTTCCATTAAGCTAGCAAACAATCTAGTGTTTCATAAGAACATGAAACACATAGATACTCAGTTTCACTTTGTAAGAGAAAAGGTCCAGTCAAAAGAAATATTTATTGAATACTGTAAAACATGTGACAATATGGTTGATATTTTTACAAAGCCTCTTGGGAAAGTGAAGTTTGAATTGTTTAGGGGGGTGTTAGGACTTCAAGATAATCCTTTCTCCATTAAGGGGGAGAGTTGAAAATAATTAATATTATATTGTATTAATGGAGAAATGGTTACATGGTTGTAATGTAACTCCTTAAGTTAGGATTAGTTCCTAGGTTATAGGAATTTGTTCTCACCTCCCTATTCTTTTGAGATGTATTTATTGTATTATCTTTGATTAATTGAATATGAGAGTGTACACTCTAGTTTGTGCAGTCTCTAGGTGCAACTTGCTCACCTGTGAGTTGCTAGTTAATTTAATTCATGTTTTTCTTTCCAATTTTCTAACATTATTTTAGCAGTTTATGCTATTCAATTTTGAGAAGCTTGGGGACAACACACATATGATGGTTTTCGAATTGAGATGTGTAGTGGTAGATCGAATCAAGGTGGCCCACATGTTGATAAGTGGAAACCTGAAAAACTCTCCTTGATTATTATTTTTCCATCTACAAAATACCCACATAAACTTGATTTAGAAATAGCATCTAGTTTTAGTTTGGAATGTTATGAAATGGTAGGAATCACCAGGGTTGGAATTTCGATTTCTCTTTACCCTTCGTAGAATTTTTTTTTTGACGTTTTAGGTTTTTATTCTTCCCTTCAAGAAACGTTATGTTTAAAAATTTTCCCTTCAAGAATGATGTTTTGATAATAAATTAACCCTTCAATAATAAAGGTTTCATTAAAAAATTACCTTTCAATAACACAATTATGTTAAAAATTTTCACATATTTATGATAAGAAAAACAAAATGACCATAACAAACAAATGAATTATTGAATTTTGAATCTTGGTTTGAAATTATATGGACCACTCACAATAAAATATTCATAACTTTGAAATCAAATGTCCTAGACCATGACATGCCATAGCATTTTTATATATAAGATATGACCAAGTAGATCTTATGTGACATATAAGATTACCAACAAAGTAAAACTATAAGATGGTATATCCTCTGCATCCTCTCAAAAATCAGAATCACATGGAATAAATATGGGGGTCCACCATGGAGAGTCTGAAGTCAATCAAGAAAAATGTATTAATTTTAATATTTCATAAGTGGTGGTAGATGTTGTTCTTCATGAGCCGATCTTTCATAACTTTTAAATGATATGTTGAGATACTAAATATTTGGTGCAGACTGTAGTTGAAGCAACACTTCCATTGTTCCACAGGTGACACGTGACATATGATAACTTTCATAAGTGAGTGTTGAGTCGTTGACACTGTGACAGGCCCCACGCCCAAATAAGCCAATAAAGATGGGTAGTGAATACACTCAAATAGAGAAAGTGGAAACAAGCAGGATTGTGGTCCAAATTCATTATGACAAGGAAGAGGCTTTGTGCTTTTAGCTACGTAATGCTTTGGGCTACATAGGATCGATGATGCACTAGCACACTCAAGAAATGATTTTTTGTTTTATTCAAGTGGGATTGTTAATGATGTTTGCATAAGAGATAAATGCATGTTCATTGGATTTCAAGGAAACTATTTGGACTTGGATTTTAATCCAACTTACCCTGATCAAATGAACAAATTGTGAGTTATTGAATGACATTCCTTCCAAGGAGTATGAAATATGTATGTTTTTTCCCCTTTTCCCAAAGGTGAACATAGTGAATGTCTAGGTGACACCTACGAGAATTCAATCAAACTAGATGGAGCACCTGATGAGATCTCATCACGACAAAAACATTTTAAACCGAGCCAAATTTGTTCTGTTGTGGGCGTATATATATGTGTGTGTGTGTGTGTGTGTGTGTGTATAGTTTCTAGGTGACACCTTGGAGAATTCAATCATACTAGATCGAGCACTTGATGAGATCTCATCATGACAAAATCATTTTAAATCGAGCCAAATTTGTTCTATTGTGGGCATATATGAACATAATGAATGTCTAGGTGACACCTAGGAGAATTCAATCATACTAGATCGAGCACCTGATGAGATCTCATCACGACAAAAACATTTTAAATTGAGCCAAATTTGTTTTATTGTGGGCATATATATATATAAAGTATCTGCATACTAGATGCTTATTAATCACTTGTTTTTGTGGACATATATTTAAGGAGACTAGGAAATAACCTTTGTTCAATGGTCTTAGATCCATTTTCTGTGGTTGTGTGTTCTTATGCTATAGGTGTCTTTGCACAAGTTGGATGTATTTTAATTCCTACTTGAATGAAAATATCTTTTTCCTTTCGTGTTTGCACATTTAAATTCCCTACAGAGCTCCCTTCAATTCGAACGATCCACTCACATGCACCTCAAGTTCCATCAATAAGGAAGGAAAACAAACAAAGGTGAAAATAGGCCTAATAGATTTACCCATGAAAAATTGAAATCTTGCAATATTAATGGCACACAGGCAAATAGAGAAAGACTAAGAATGTGAAGTCTAGGAGTAAAATGCACAAAATATTTATCTACAAGTTTATAATTTCTAAGTGTAATAATTCTTAAAGCATAAAAGGAGCCAAACAAAGGTCATTTCTAGATAGTTTTGTGGAAAAGGTTTCCAAGATAAGGTATCTACATTATCATCATGTTGACAATTGAGTTCTTCAACACCATTTCTACATTTATTAATTTAATAAATAGTTTCTAGTGATGTTTTAGATTCATTTCCTTCTTATGGTCAAATTTTACAATTAATAAATTGGATTTAGTACGCCTTTCATAAAACAAATTGTCAGTAGGAGTAAAACACAAACAATGACATTAGTTAAATATATAAATACCTTTTACAAATTTTATAAAAGAATAGTGTTTATAAAGTGGAATTGTTGACAAAAAATTTAGGTCTAGAGTATGTCTTAAAATTGTTTTGTTTGGCTAAGAGTTTGAGTTTATGGGACATAAAGAAACAAGTTAATGGTTGAAGACATAGAGGCATTTGGTAAGAGGATAATGATTTTATGGAATAACTATGATGAGTCAACCTGCATTATGGATGGTTGCTAGGGATGATTATCCATAATGTGAGTTTGACAATTGAATTATAATCGTTTTTCCCAATATGTTAAAAAAAATAGAGAGAAAACATTAAAATATTGTGGAGAACAATTTGCTATTGTTTTAACTAAAACATCATAACAATTTGCTATTGTTTTAACTATAACATCATAAAGAAAACACTCGTTTTCCCAATATGTTAAAAAAGAAAACAATAGACAAAAATATTAAATTATTATCTAGAGCAATTTACTAAATATATTTCAAATATGCTTTTAAAATTTTGTTTATTAAATTCTAATTTTTTAAGTTAGAGAGAATTTTAAACCTACTAAATTGATTTATACATTGAAAAAAGTGATTTAAACAACACAAAACTACAATTTTATTAAAAATACATTACTAAATTCCAACCAAAAAAATAAAAAATTAAAATTTTTAAATGACACGCATATATAAAATATACATTTTTCTAAATTTAAATTTTCTATATCAAACACATATAAAATAATAATAATAATATTTATTAATAACCTAAACTCAAGATAATTCAAAATAATCCCACTATAAAATTTAACACTTTTTAAAATTTAAATTTTGTATACTACCACATACAAAATATAATAAGTATTATATCTATTAATAAAATCAAACCAAAACTGATATATTTTTATAAAATTAATATAAAAAATAACATTTAAATATATTTTTTATAAAATTAATATAAAAAATAATCATTTAAAAGTCACAATTAATGAAAAGTTCAATTCTTTAATTATAAGTATGATAAGAGTGCTATTTAAGCTTCCTAAAATATAAATGAATTGATTTATATGGAAATGATATCAACCAAAAAAACTAAAAACTAAACAGTTAAGAATAATCGTTCTATAAAATTTTAAAAGATAAATATATATAAAATAAACATTTTTCTAAGTTTTAATTTTCTATATCAAACATATATAAGAGATAATATTAATAATAATTATATTTATTAATAAATTAAATAGAAAATAATTCAAAATAATCTTAATATAAAAATATATATATAGATAAACATTTCTCTAACTAATTTTATATGTCACTATATATAAAAAAATAATAATAATTATATCTATTAATAAATTCAAACCAAAACTGATATATTTTTATAAAATTAATATAAAAAAATAACAATTAATGAAATTGTGTTAGACAAAAGTCCGCATGGGGTAGCTCAAGTGGCAATGGCCGTGGAAATGAAGTCTCACTGAACCGGATATCTTGGGTTCGATTCTTGTGCTACCCTCCCTGGAAATGGGGTGAATAACGGACATGTAAAAACTCGAAAATGAGAAGGTCCCACCTAAGCTTACAAAAAAAAAGAAATTGTGTTAGACAAAGGGTGATCATATGTTTTGTTAAGGCATTTCTTGATGTGAATGTTTTGTTAAGGTATTTCTTGATGTGAAGTTACCCTTCAATTCAATTCCCGACCCCGTTTTGATGATGATGATGGTTAACGTCCGCTGAGACCAAATAATGGTCTATCGGACCTAAAGAAACAAATTATCTATTTTGATTTAAGATTTTATTCCTATGCTCAAAAAGCTTGGAGAGAAGCCTCCCGAGCTCACTATAATTTTGACATTGTAAAAGGCTAGGAAGGTCAGTATTGTAACAAAGATTGTGAAATTGAGATCTATTGTGGTTATACGCGGGGCACTCTAAGAGGAAGTGGTTTCCATCCTCAATGTTCCTATTCTTACATATATGGCAGATCCTTTCCGTCCATGGCGTTTTAGGAACTGCCCAACGACCTGTTTCACTATGGAGCTCATGAGAATTAGTTCTAATCTTTGCTATATTAATTTTCTTCTTTGAGCTAGTTAAAATAGAGAGATACTTTTGATCTTCTAGGGTGGGGTTGATGACCTTCTTATAATAACTTAATTTTCTTTTAGCCGCTAAGTCTTTCTCACACCACATTTTTTCTTTGAACTTAGAAGTAACAATATCTTTAATGTTATTTATGTTTTGCAATGCATCATTTTCATTGATCTCCCAATAGTTTAACCAGGCCCTTGTGTCTTTATGCCACCCTCGATTGAGCCTTAGGTGGTTTTGGCTAGAATTTAAAGCTATCTTAGGAAGTCTATGATCGTTTATGTTACTGATTTTGTGCTTGTACAACAGAAACCTAAGCATAGCTAGGCTCTCAATAGGGGAAAGACCTGCTTCTATAAGGAGAATAGGATAGGGTGTATTACTTTTAATTTTCAGGTTATAAGTTATAAAACGCTTCTGGATTTGCTCAATCTTTCTCCATGATTCTCTGGAGATGCTGCAACCCTAAACCTCACAGCCATATAAGATAACAGGAGTGACTAAAGTTTCAAAGAGGAACTTCTTTTTATCCCACATTACAAGGTTTGCAATTTTACAATTATTTTCAAGACCATAGTAAGCTTTCCACCCCCCATTAATCCTTTTCTCAATGCTATGGTTCCAGTTGAGCTTGTGATGAATATCAATTCCTAGGTACTTGTAAGAATACACTTCCTCCAAGTTATTATTGTCATACATAAAATTAGTGTAAGTGTCCTTCTTGGATTTGATAATCATAACTTTTGTTTTGTCAGTGTTAACAGTCATACCCATGGTAGAGCAGAAATCCTTAAGAAGCCTGAGTTGCTTATTAAGATCAGATGGGCACCTTGGCAAAAGAACAATATCGTCAGCATAAAGAAGAAGGATGACGACTATCCCAACTAAGATTGTGCCATCACATCCTGCTTCCTCTAAATAGCCTTCGAGCTTATCGATGTAAATGCCAAATAGGGTAGGGGAGACGGGGCAACCTTGTTTAACTCCGATGTTACACTTAATATCTTTCGACCACCCTTCATTGCTCTTTAGCTTGGCAATTACATTCTCGTATAACCTTATAGCGGCAGCTCTCAACTCGAGAGGAACCTTTAGCTCTTCTAATCTATTCCAAAGGTTGGATCTAGGAACCGTATCGAAAGCCTTTCTAAAGTCCACAAAGCAACAAAATAAATTGGATTTATCATTACGACATTCCTCCGCAATGATCCTAAGCGTAATAAGGTGGTCTATTGTTGAGTGATGCCTTCTAAAACCTGCTTGGCCTTTAACCCGCAGGATATATTGGACACGAAAAAATATAATCTTACCAAATTTACGAAAAAATAAAAATAAAAATTAATGAAAAATTCAATTCATTAATGGTAAATATAATAAAACTACTATTTAAACTTTCTAAAACGTAAACAAATTGATTTATATGAAAAATGATATCAATATTATATACTCTTTATAAAGTGAAAGTGTAAACCATACCAATCTATTTACATCGAGTTAATTTATAATGAAATTTCAGCTAGCTTCACGTTCAAATCTTAGACTATCACATCCATTGATGATCAAACACATCTCCCCAATCAGAGTTTGGTACATACCTCGAGCTACCTCAATTTCTTATTTCTTATTTAGGGTCGAGACTTATATTCTATTCGAAGATAGTTAAGTTTCAAGGGGCGAAGTCTCCAGACAAAATATTATCTTCACCATTCAAACCACGGTATTAATAACATTTTCAAAATATCATAAGCCGTTGAAAACACGTTCTTCACCCTTCAAAGTTTCAAACTACGTCATGTCGGCCGGTCATTTGAAAAATTTCAACGTTTTTAACGGCCAAAATGGCCTCTGATGGACGGGCAAAATGCCCATCAAATTCCAACTCTGTTCCCAAGCATAATTGTCATATTTCTGTCAATATTAGATGTTTCTTCATTGGTTGACTGATCAACCAGATCTAAGGGCGTTCATCCGCGAAGTCGATAATATACATAAATTGTTTCTTTCATCTTGTCAGCAACACATAACCATCTTCTCCTGGCTACATCCGCCAGCATTTTCTCTTCTGCAAAAGCATCCTTGAGCAGTCAAAATTGTTTTGAATTCTTCTTGCACGTTCAAATTGTCTTTATTCAAACCATCTTTATTTAATATTGCTACAGTCTCAGACTCATTGTCTTTATTCAAAGCATTTTATTCAAATTGTCTTTATTCAAACCATACTTATTTAATATTGCTACAGTCTCAGACTCATTACTAATGGCAACCTAACCAGTGTTATACGCGTAACCTTCATAGGGAGAAAAGAACAAATTACATCATGAACATGCTATGGATATACGCGGAACCTTCACATGTAGAAAAGAACAAACTACATCATGAACACTAGCATGAGCACACCAAAAAAGGGATGGGAATGACTTGTCTTTGCATTAAGTTTTCAGGTACATTTACACATTAGGGGTATGGTTGGAGTAGATGTACCAGCTCCAACTAATCACTTCTTTTTATTTTTTATATTTCTCTTTTATTACATGAATTTACTTATACTAAATAGGATGACCATTACATGGCTACTTAATACATGGTATTTATTTCGTGGATAATATGATAATTTATGCTAAAAATGCATTACTTTTTATGTAAGCTCCACATCATCGGCCTGGAGTATGCCGTAAAACTGCTTCTGCTTGGCTAAGAGCTCGTCTTCCTCGGACGTAAGGAAATAGGTTAACGGCCAAAGACCCAGAGGCATCTGGCAGGAGTGAAAGCCTGCTCCCTTACAGACCACCAGCGCGTTATTACAGGTGGCGTGGTTTTCCTTGATAACAGTGATGAGTCAAACCGACATTCGCGGATAGTAGCCAGAGATGGCTGTCCTCACTGTTGGTTTGACACCTGAGTTTGATAGGTTTTGCCACCTTCGGAAAAAAAAAAAAAAAAAAAAAAAAAGAAGAAAGAAAAAAGAAAAAGAAGCTCCACATCATGGTCCATTGGATCTGGTTCCTCATTTCTATTCTTTGGCTTTGCTTGGGAGACATCATCATTAATGACCAACTCATCATTAATTCTATGTTAAACATATAAGATATAAAAATAATAATAACAATTTATAAAAGTGGGAAAATCAACAAACTAATACCAAGAAAAAAAATCAATTTCAAATTTATCTTCACGATCATCTAATAATCTTTGTTTGATTAGCCAACATTTTTATGAAATACCACTGTATTAGATTCCTACTCAACGCCAAAAAAATAAAAATCTTTGTTTGATTAACCAACATTTTTATGAAAGACCACTGTATTAGATTCCTACTCAACACCAAAAAAATAAAAATAAAGGTTATAACATTAACATGTTGTATGACTCTAATTCAGCTCCAAATAACACTAGCATGGCTTAAAAAATTCCATAACATTGATAACTAAATTTATATTTTTTTCCCTTCAATTCTATTTTTCCATAAAATTTGACCATCAATTTGGTTTTTCCATAAATTTTGACCAACAATTTTCTGTCATACTACAAAACAAAAATAACACATAAGTTATAACATCAATGCATCCACATAAAAGAAATATGCATCATCTTGAAACAAATTGCATCAATAGAAATAAGGGTTCAAATACATGTGCAAATTTGTCAATGATGGAAGCACTATGACATCATGAAGTATAAAATGACAAAGTATATCTCTAGGATAACAATTTTGGAAAGGTTAACGGTTTTTGAGAGTGTTATTAGCAGAGAGGATGATTAAGTCCTCATTCAAAGTCCACCCTAGATAGTAGTGATAAGGTGGGTATTCTAATCAAAACTCTATTAGCCTAAATAAAAGTTTAAATAAACATTATCTCATAACATTACTATAAAAACATTATAGGTAGTTTGTGTCAAAATGTCAAACTTTGCATTTGTTCTCTAGACACCTCAACCAAACGATCATCAACAAACTCATCAATTTTAGTATAAGAGACCCTAAGGTAATAGGGTGTATTGTTTCCATAAAAGTAGGTTCAAATTTGACAATGTTGATATAGTAGGTATAATGCCAATTCTAAGCTAGGTACATTGTCACTTGCAAGGTAGCTAGCATGTTAGTTTTTATAGCAAATTTAAACCAAATCAAAAACTACTTTCAATAATTTATGTAATTTCCTTTACATCCATGAGAATACAATTTTTATTTAATTTTTACAGAATTTGTAAAACCACTTAACATGAGTGTTGAATCCAAATAAAAAGTAAATAATCATAATATTCAATATAAAAAAATCCTAATAACATATACTACACCTTACTCTAATCATTAAAAAACCATCCACCTCTGATAATATATATATTCTTAATTTTTCAATATATTAATATCATTATAATTTTAGTAATATACCCCATCATAAGAAACCATCCACTACTCCTTACTTATTCCCAACTCCAATAATATATTCACCATGGTTTTCTTTATTTGCATTACTCTTACTTAATCCAAACTCCAATGGTATATTCACTATAATTTTCTTTATATGCATTACTCCTTGCTTACTTCACACTCCAAACTAAACTAAACTGCACCGGTATATTCACTATGCTAATATACTATGGTTTTCTTTATATGCACAACTAAAGCAAGTAGTAATGGACATTACGGTGCTCCATTATCTTCAATATGAGGAAAAATAAAACATGCATTGGTTTGGTCTAATAGATATAACACTACGATGCTCAAGCAATAATGACCGTTGTTCATTCTATAGTTATATCTTACCATGATTTAAATGGTTCTATGGACATAAAAGCAATAATGACCGTTGGTTCATTCTATAGTTATATCTTACCATGATTTAAATGGTTCTATGGACATAAAAACCTAGCAAAAATATTTGAAAGAATGAAAAATAAATAATAAAATATTCTATTAATATTGTATAATAATAATACAAGATACAATTGGCATTACTGATTTAACCAGCCATTCTATACTAACCATAAACCCTAGCAAAATATATCTCACCATTGCTTTAACACGACATGCATTACATAAAAACCACATGTATTACAAGCATTATATACCAAAAAAAATATTCGTATGTTTTCAGTAAAATGCAAATTAAGCAGACATATATTTAAGCTTAATGGACAACTTGACCGTTATGACAAGTGAACATAAATAAATAGTGCAACAACACAACACGATATATAGCGCATTTCTACAAAGGTATTCGAAAAAACAAAAAAACAAGGGTAACACGGATCTTACTATATAAAACCTAGTCATTATATATCTTGAAATTGCCATAATATATATAATTGCCATTATACATAAATCGCTATTTATATACCGGATGGACCATGTTACCTTTTTCTATGAAAACAAGCCTTGGAACACTCTTTCATGCCATTTTTTTTCAGTTTTGGTCTATTGTTCTTGCTCGCATTTCTAGGGCCCTTTGAGCCACCTTCTCATGACCTGGAGCTTATCATAAAGCATTGTTCAGGAAGCATCAACACATCCACCTGGCACCTACCCCTAACTCTATCCCAACACCTTTTTTCCCTTCTATGGAATTGGTAAAGAAGCAATGAAAGACAGGTGGTTTGGAGATCGATCCATCCCATGGCTTCCCTTCCATGGTGTCGACTAACGTTTTCGTTAGGAAGGCAGAGGTTTCACTGCATAGGCAGAGGCCCAAGCATGCATAGATGGAGATGCACACATTCATTCATTCCTGAGTCTGAGTAAAGGCTTTCAAGATGCAAAGGAAGGTGAATGTTGTTTACGCTAGTTTGCTCTCCTTGCTGAGGCTCGCTGGTTAAGCTCCTTGCGGATGGATAACTATAGTTGACGAATGTTGACCTAACTTCTGAAAGGTTGTTTAGAGACAGGATTGATGCTCGGACCGTGGGTGCCATCCTTGATAACTACTTGACCAGAGGTGGGATGAGAGCCAAACCCTAAGAGGGCTACAATGTGCAAAATCTATTGGCATAAAAAATCAATATGGAAGGGGAAAAGGAATTGGTAGTGTGTAAGAGGTGGTAAACATACACAATCTCATGAGAATTAATCTTTTTTGTTTTTTTCTTAACTGGAAATAAATTAGAATATTGCAATTGAAATTTGTAGAGCATGGATCTCTAGCTACCTAAGGAGAAAATGTTGCATGAAGAATGTGTAAGCTACAACCACCTTGTGTGAAGACTTCTGTGTGCTCACGTGGAGTGGGATTTAACAAAATGGAATTGAGCATTAATATGTTTAGTGTTTTTGTGAAACACCGGATTGTTGGCCAGCTTGATTGAACTTTGATTGTCGCATCTGATTGTTGTTGCGACTGTCTGTTCTTCCCCAACATCCTAGAGAAGTCTCCGCAACCAAACTGCCTCGCACGTTGTTGCACACATGGCTTGATACTCTGCTTCTGCTGAGGACAAGGAGACTATGTTTTGCTTCTTGCTACTCCAAGTGATCACCTCGGATCCAAGACTGAATGCATAACCTGTTATAGATCTGTGATCATCTACATTTCCTGCCCAATCTGAATCTGCAAATCCTGCTAGTCTAACGTCAGAAGAGTTAGTGTAAATAATTCCATAATCTATAGTACCTTCTAGATACCTCAAAACATTCTTCACTGCATTCCAGTGGCTTTCAAGTGGCTTAGACATAAATTGGCTTAACACACTGAATGCATAAGCCAAATTAGGTCTAGTGGTGGTTAGGCAGATTAAACTCCCAACCAGTTGTCTGTAAAGTGTTGCATCCACCGCTTTTGAGCCATCCTCACACTGCAATTTGATATTCTGTTGTAATGGTACTGGTGCAGACTTGCACTGATCCATTCTAAACTTCTCTAACAGGCCTTTGACATACTTTTCTTGAGACAGAAATGTTTGACCTGAATCTCTCCAGATCTTGAGACCTAAAATGCATCTGAGTTCACCGAGATGCTTCATCTCAAACATCTGTGACATATGCTTCTTGATTTCATCAATTAGATATATAGCATCACCTGCAATTATCAAATCATCTACATATAAAGAAATCAACACTACACACCCTTGTTCATCTTTCATGGTGTAAAGATTAGGGTCATTCTTACTTCTATTGTAGCTAGCTTGTAGAAAAAATGAATCAATTTTCTCATACCATGACCTGGGAGCTTGTTTTAGTCCATAGAGTGCTTTCTTCAACCTACAGACTAAATGTTCTTTTCCCTTCTGGACAAACCCTTCCGGTTGCTCTAAATAAACCTCTTCTTTCAGTTCTCCATTCAAAAATGCAAACTTTACATCTAGTTGGTGCATCATCCAATGTTTCTTAGTAGCTAAAGCAATTAACATTCTGATGGTGTTCAATTTAGCTATAGGGGTGAAGGTTTCTTCATAATCTATCCCTTCTTTTTGTGTATACCCCTTTGCAACCAACCTAGCTTTCAATTTTTCTATAGTTCCATCTGCATTGATTTTCAGTTTATATAACCATTTGCAACCTATGACCTGTTTTCCTCTAGGGATTTCTACCAATTCCCAAGTGTTGTTTCTGATTATTGAATCATATTCCTGTTCCATGGCTATTTTCCATTCATTACTTTCATTTGCTTCTTTATAACTAGATGGTTCAACAACATTCATCATACTAGTTATAAATGCATTTTCCCTATCTCTTGCAGGCATTTGAGCTTTCCTACCTGATCTCCTGAGTGGTGGGGTGGTGGTTTCAAACCTTATTTCTTGCTACTGCTGCTACTGTTGCTATTGCTACTGTTGTTCATCCTTTGCCTTTGTTTGCTACTGATCCTGATTGTTCTCTGCATCCTCTTCTTCAGAGTACGAAATGTCCCATCCATCATAGTGCTCGTCAGTTTCTTCACTATCCTGCTCATGGAATTTAACATCTCTACTAACAGAGATCCTGTGAGTAGAGGGATTAAATAATCTGTATGCTTTATATGATGAACAATACCCTATAAAAGTGCATGTGATGGCTTTTGAGTGTAATTTCTTTCTATCTTCCTTGGGTATGTGGGCAAATGCTTTACATCCAAATATTCTTAAGTGTTTTACTGCAGGCTTATATCCATACAAAGCTTCAAAAGGAGTTTTAAACTCAAGAATTCTTGTAGGACTCCTATTTTTTAAATAAACCACAGTACTCACTGCTTCAGCCCAAAAACCATTTGAAAGATTCTTACCTTTCAGCATACTTCTTGCACATTCCACCAGAGTTCTATTCTTCCTTTCTATTACTCCATTCTGCTGTGGAGTATGGGGTACTGTAAACTGCTGCAAAATTCCATGATCTTTACAATATCTGATCAGCTCATCTTTCCTATATTCTCCCCCTTGATTAGAATGGAGAATTTTACTTGTTTCCCTGTTTGTCTTTCAATCATATTTTTAAACTGCTTAAAGTATTCGAATGTATGACTCTTCTTGCTTAAGAAATACACCCAAGAAAACTTCATACAGTCATCAATAAATAGTAGGAAATACATTACACCTCCTAATTATTTTGTCTGCATGGGACCACAAAGGTTTGTGTGCACTAACTCCAGTATATCCCTCTATTTCTTTTCTACTCTAACAGGGAATTATTCTCTATGCATTTTTCCTAAAGTACAAGCATCGTAATCATTATGTACTTGCTTTAGCATAGGAAGATCTCTTACCATTTCTTTCTTCTGTAGTAACAACAAATCATTGTAATTTACGTGGTCAAATCTTTGGTGCCAAAGCTCTTCTGTAGTTAGGCTCGCTGCTGTCAATGCTCGAATTGGTGCAGGTCTCACATCCAACTTGTACAGTCCTCCTATTCAGATTCCTGTAGCAATTGTCTTCATTCCATCTAGCAAATCCTTAATGTAATAGTTATATTTAAAGGATTCAACTTTCAAATATTGATCTGTAATCATAGATACAGAAATCAAGTTCTTTGTTGTACCAGTCACATACATAACATTATAAATTTGTTTGATATTACCATCAGGTAGAATGACAGAAACTTTCCCACATCCTTTGATTTGATGACTTCTGTCATCACCTAGGTAAATCTGTGCGCCTTCGTTGATTTCTTTAAAATCCTCTAGCCAATGCTTGTTCCTGTCATGTGTGTTGACGCTCCTGAATCTACATACCAGATATCTGCATCAACATTTTCATCACGATCTGCCATGAACAATCTTAAATTCTGCACCTGATCACTGTTCGCAAGATGACCTGCATGTCTCTTTGGCTTCTGCTGTTCTTCATGATACTTCTTTTTCCTACATTCCCTGACAATATGACCCAATTTTCTGCAATAAAAACATTTAGTTTCAGAGTCGTTTTATTTGGATGCATACCTTGGGTCAGATTTGGCCGTTTATGTGAACTTTCTCTGTTTTGCTGTTGTGAACCTCCTTTCCTTTTGTAGAAGTCTTTCCCTGCCATCAATTTAAGATCGGCACTCTGGGACTTCAGTGTCGATCTCCTCTTTTCTCCCTGCATCAATATACCTGTCAGCTCTTCAAAATGTGGGATCTTTTCTCTGGCATTAATCCCAGTGATGAACATCTGATAATCATCAGTGACACCATTCATTGTAATGGTCACAAGATCTGTATCGTCCATTGTATGACCAATATCTGATAATTTGGTTTTCAGATCCTTGATCCTCGCTACAAATGAAGCAATCGTTCCATTCTCCTCCATCTTCATGGACATGATCTTACTCTTGAGGAATAGAAGACGATTTGAATTTCTGATATCATACAGTTCCTTCAGAATTCCATAGATCTCGTTAGCTAACTTACCTTCTCTGATGTGCGGTATAATGCAGTCTTTCACTGACATCTTTAAAATTGTCCTTGCTCTGCTTTCTCGTTTCTCCCAATCAAGGACTGTTGCTAATCTAGCTGCGGGCCTCGGCTCATCCCCATTCACAATCGTCCAAGCACTCTGCACTTCTAGTAGAGTTTGCATCTTAAACATCCAATTTGCATAATTGGAACCATCGAGCTTGTTATGCTCGTTCATGCATGCTTCAAAAATATTGTTATTCATCCTGGTGATTTGAAAAAAAAAAAAAATCGACAGGTAAAAGATGTTAAATTTAACCCAGATCTATGATAGAGATAGATCATTGTTGTTTGATCTTGCAACACACATGCAGATCACCGTGACTTTCTTCTCAGCGTCCAGACAACCTCCTGTTGTTAGCTACAGCCTTGTTCTTGGCTTCCCCACTCAGCTTCTCTGACAACTACAACCTTGTTCTTGGCTCCCTTTGCAATTTCTTTGATTTACATGATCGCCGCATATATACGCTCAATATCCGAGACTGTTATAGAAATACACCAATTTTCTGAGACTAGTTGCAGATATACGCCTAATATCCGAGACGGTCACAGAAATACACCAATTTTCTGAGACCATTGCAGCTGTACACTGGAAAACTGCGACGATCAAAAAATAAAAAATTCGAGAAGTGTAATAGTGTTATCATCGTGGCTATCCACTCAAAACCTACAATGGTTTTAGTTCAAAGAACCACCCACCATCCAGCGTACAGGTTCCTCAACCCTGACGCTCTGATACCATGATAAAAATGGCAATGCTTGTATTAAAAATAAAACCAACTAGTTAGCTCTACAAAAGAGAGTTTGAACCAGGAGAGTCTGGCTCTATAGAATGCTCTACATTGTTCATCAACATTACACATTAAATAGAATACATGGTTTTAGGGAAGTTAGAACAACATCCTAAGAAATAGAAACTAATTCCTATCCTGAGGCTACGTGAACCAACTCTACCTATTCTAGGATATTCTCCATTATCTTCAACAATATAATATATGTCGTTCCATTTCAGAGTGGATTGATTCACTCAGTGAGTCCGAGAAGTTCCTTCAGGTTTTCTCGCATCTTAATTTATTTAAGCTTAATAACCAGTCAACCGACTTCCATACACTCTTCATAACCTAGCTTCTTCTAGTTTCATAACTAAAGCCCAGGGGTCATTTCTTAAATTATTGTTATGGTGATATCTAATCAATTTTATAGTGAGATCTTAGGATTTTCTTCTTTTATGGTATTACAACTGTCTCCCCTATCAATTCCTAATTCCCCCTCTCCATTTGCATTTTGTTGGACAAGGAAGGGCAATGGATGCTCAATTGTTTTCTAAACACTATAGATCTATTTCTTGTTTTCTCTCTCACAGATGATGACTTTTGATCGATTATCAAATACATCAACACATTTCTCTCACACAAGTTTCTGGTTTTAATTTTATTTTGTGTTATGTTTGTTTGTACATCTGTAAAACTATTCATGGTTTAAGCCGTTGGAGGAAGTCCTGAAGAAATAAATCCAGTGTTGATTATTCTCATCACGGGCTATGGCCATATGCTTTAGTTTGGGTTGTCGTTGGGTTTTCAATAAATCCAATTGTTCATTCTAATTTCAAATTAGAATTTTGTAGCTTCAGATAAATCTGCAACACTATTTCCCATTCCAAATTGTATGAACAATTTAAATAAATCCAATTGTTCATTCTAATTTCAAATTAGAACAATGTAGACTATGAATTTAGAATTCAAGCAAGAGCACCAGAAATGAAGGGATGTAAATGCAGAAATAAAGTGATGTAAATGCAGTATATTATGTTTTTATATCATTTTTTTTAATCAAATTAACTAAAAATAAAACAAGAGTATATTAATTTAATAAATTTTTAGATGAAATCAAAAATTCATTAACGAATAACTCGAATTACCTCAACATTAATTATTATCATTATTATTCTTTGTATCAATTTGTCTTCATCTTCTTCTGTACAAATGCTCAGCTATATTTTTAGCTTAGAATATGGGATACTCATGTGGATCCCCAGCTTGTGACGTTCCTAAAATTCGGAAAAACACACTCTCGGTCCTTCTAGAACCAATACAAAGTGACTCTCTCCAATGTCTTTCACATGAGTGCGAGACTTCCTGGCATTGAGAAGGCAATCAATAATAAATTAGTGCATGGAATGTTATTGTTGAATTGTTATTTTGAGTTGAGCAATTAACAAAATCTTACATGAATGCCAAACTTCCTTCCATGGAGAAGGTAGTGAATAATAAAGTAGTGCATGGAATATTATTTTTGAATTGTTATTCTGAATTGAGCCATTAACATATCTTTAGATACATTATTTTCATGTTTATATTAAACCCAATAGTATACCTACGACTTTCTGTAGTGTCTCGTTGTAGATGGATTTGTATTGAAAATTAAAAAATTATTTTCCAAGAAACATAAATTTTAATAAAAATAAGATGTTCTGAATTTTAATGGATTTGGGTGACATCCTGTTATTTTGCAGCTGTGCATAGAGAGATTCTCCCGTTAAACTAAACTATTTGTTGTTTGTAGTCCCTATAGTGTCTAGTTGGTATTATAAATATCATCATTTTTTCTTTTAATAGAGCAAGGATGAATTTGTATAGAAAACTAAAAAATTATTTTCCAAGAAACATAAATCTTGTTATTTTTGGGTGAGATCTTGTCATTTTTGCCATTTGTCTCGTTAATTCAAAGTACTAGTAATTTATGTTTATAGTTTTTATTGTTTTATGTTCATATAGTCTCTTGCTCGGTTATTTGAATTTGTTTATTTAGGTGTTACTAGTAATTTATGTTTATAGTTTTTATTGTTTTATGTTCATATAGTCTCTTGCTCGGTTATTTGAATTTGTTTATTTAGGTGTTAGTTTTACTATTTTATGGTTATATTTTTTTAAGTAAAAATGTAAATTTTCATTATTTAAATTGTATTTTTTAATATATGAATTGATTATTTTAAAAACTTATATTTTGGAAGATATAAATCGATTATCTTAAAAGAAATTTTCCATGTTTCTTTTTCTTCAATATTTAGTAGAAATTTACAATGAAGATTTATAGGTTGTCCTCATATTTTTTGTTGGCATTCCAAAACATTCAAAAACAGTTAAATTTGTTATTTTGATTTTGGCCACAACACGATAATGACTAGAATACTGCAACTTTTTTAGTCCGACAGTAGTGAGAGCAACCTACTTTGTGGGAAAATTGCAACAAGTGTTTAAGTTGTAAGTCAATTCATATATAAAATTCTTTTATGTTTAATATGTGAGAAAAAAAATATTTATATATGCCTTTAATACAATTTAAACCAATAAAAATTTAGTGTTTTTTTCTTTTTTTTTTTAAAGTGAATAAGAGAGAAATAATAACTCAAATAAAAATTGGAATATGTCCACTTTGAACTCCAAGAAACGGTGTTGTTGAAATCACCATTATTAAATGCAAACATAATATGTAATTATGCTAAAACATTCAGTTTTTCTGCCTGTACAAATGACTGAGATAGATAGAAAAAATAGACAATTATTGTAAATATTGAAAAAAGTTATTATAAAGAATTACTAGGTATATTATTAAATATTATAAAGAATAAATAGGTATATTCCTTGGTTAATACCCTTTCTTGAAAGAAATGCAAGATTAATTTTTTAATATGGTTTTAATTGATGAAATGAAATTCATATATACTACTTAATTTATTTTTATTATATAGGTATTATATATCAAAAATGTCTTCAAAAAAAGGGAATCAACTTTCGATCAAAAAATTCTTTGGATGATCTACAACATATCAAGCTTCATTGCCCGATAAATAAGATCATGATTTTGATCTAAATGAAGATTTAGATGTCTTGGGGCATAATGAAGAATATGATATCTTGGGGCATAATGAAGAAAGTGATGAAGAATTTCAAGAGGGCGAACCTAGCACCCAAAAGAAAAGAAAAATGAAAGTAAGAAAAGAGTTTTGTGATCAGTGGAAAGCTAGGTATAAGTGGTTGAGAGAGGCAAAGCATGAAGGAAAACATTTATGAAATGCATATATTGTGAAATGCATAACGTATTGGGGCCATGGGGAATTGAGACTGTTTGCTCTATATTGCAAAATGATTATATAGTTGTTCATGCTAGTTCAAGAATCCATAAGCTCTCATAGGAAAAGTGGATATGTGGAAATGAGAAGAAGGAAAAGTCTATTACAGAACACATTGCATGCATTGATGATATGAACAAAGAAAGAGTCATCACTACTATGAAATTAGTATATTGGATGGTGCAAGAGGATCTACTGCTCTCAAAATATGAATCTCTTTGTTTGTTTACAATGTCCTTACACACTATAAATATGCCAAAGAACAAAGATTATACATAATATACAAATCACGTGGCTGCAAAAGAATTCATTTTTGCTATATCTCAATAGCTTGAAGAGATACAAATTTCCAAAAAATGCTAGATAGCCCTTTTTTTTCATTTATGCTAGATGAAAGTACAAACCGTAGCTTATAAAAACATCTTGTGGTTTATGCCACATTTTTAAACTCAAAAGGATTGGGTCCTCCAATTTCAAAGTTTTTAAAGCTCAAAAATGTTTGCAATGGAAGAGGGAAAACAATTTATGATGCAATCAAACATTTAATGGAATCAAGGGGCCTTTCAAAAGAAAGATTGATAGCAGTTTCCACAGATGGTGTTTCATCAATGGTTGGTAATGAAAATGGGTTTATTACTTTCTTGAAGAAAGATGTACTTATTCTTGTAGGTGTTCATTGCATTTCTCATCGTGAAGCTTTATCTGCATCAAATGCTTAAAAAAAATCCCTGAATTATTGTTTGTTGAGAAATTAACAAATAAGGTATATTCTTGGGTGCAAAATGCTACGAAAAGAAATAGTCAACTTATTTCTCTACAATAACTTATGCAACTTGAAACTCTTCAAGATCTTCAAATCTATGGAGTTATATGGATTTCAAGGGGACAAGTCATTGAAATACTTGTTGTACTTATGCCTCCCATATTAACATTGTGGAAAAATGAAAGAAAAGACTCATGGTATGATAAGGCAAGAATCTTTTTAGTACAATTTTGTTTACATATGCTTGCAGATATAATGTGTGAATTAAACAAGTTGAACAAACAATTCCAAGAAGAGTACATTGATGTCAGCTCTTTAGGGGCAACCATAGATGTCACGGTAAACACTTTGAAAAGGTGGTTTTTAAGAAGCGACACATTTGCAGATGGCACATGTTATTTATCTAAATTTATAGATGCCTCTAAACTTGGCTTTCTAGAAATTTGTGATAAGAAGGGGCTTGTTCACAAGCATGAATTATGATTTGTAGCAATTACACATGCATATGATGATTGTGTTGATATACAAAAACAATCATGGAAACTGTATATTGAAGGTTCAATAGAAAGTTGCAAACAACTTGCAAAAGATTATGTTCAAGCTCTTGTAGAGAATTTGAACGGAAGATTCCTTGATATCACATTTCTCAACTTAGCAAGGTTGTTTAGCCCTTGCCATTATTTAGGGGATGTTCGTTGTAGAGAACGAAATTCAAAGCGTTGGCTCGAAAATATTTTTCAACACTTAAAACATCCTTATTATCAAAGTGAAGAAAACAAAACTACATTTGATTTTGAGGCTTATTTGAAAAGGTTGCATCCATTTGTTGACACTCTTCGTGTAGATTATGAGGGATCATCCATGAAAGATGCATAGAGGATTTTTTATGTTACAGGGTTGCATACAAATTTTCCTAACATGTCAAAATTATGGCAGGAAATACTTACTATTCTTGCAAGTACACTTGCTTGTGAGAGTTCTCAAGGCAAAACATAATAAAGGATGTTCGAAGAACAAAGCTATCATTAGTTGCATTGGATGCCTTGATGCGAGTGTCTCTAACTAGGCTTGATTCATCGATGGTGGAATGGGATAGGGTATATGACATCTGGAAAGATGCTAAAGAAAGAAGAATCTTAAATATTTAAAGTTTTTGCTTTTATGTTTATGTTTGTAATGGTGGTGTTTTGACAATTACCTCTTTTGGTGAAACTATCCAAAATTTAGTTTGTGTACATGTTGATATTGAATCTACTTTTTGAACATTTACATAGTTCATGCACATTATGTTTTTGGTTTGAAACTTATTTCACAACTATTGTTCTTTTAATGGGATTGACATTGTAGTGACTTAAATGGAAAACATGGTATGTGTGTTTCAATTTCTGTTAAGTGAATTTTTTTTGTCTAATTTAGTTGCAACAATATTTACATTCACTATTTTCATGTGAGAGTAATTATGAATATATATATATATATATATATATATATATATATATATATATATATATATATATATATATATATATATATATATATATTTGTTCACTTTATAATATTAATTTTTGTTATTTCTTAGAAATAAAAAAATTATAGATATGCAGATACATATTTTCCATCTATTTTCTCACTATTTCCATCTTTCAAAAAAAAGGCTGAACATTTCAACAACCTGGAAAAATTGCAGAAAAGTTTCATCAACATGTCTCAAAAGAAAGTGTAGCAATGAGACTTGAGTGGACTGGTACAACAAAGAATGGAAAATTTGGAACAATTATGAATACAATTTGTAGAAATTAGATGAAACTTGTACAAATAAATATTAAAAGTCATGTGATGGGCAGTTTAAAAGTAAAAATATCATAAAAAAATTCCTTGATGGGTAGGGGTACCCGTGAAATTTAACCCCTGATCCACACCCTTAAATACCTACGATGGAAATTAGTCTCTTCATGTAAAACAATTTGATAATATGTCTCTTGGATTTGGAAAACACATTCCTATATCTAATCTTTTTACTGTATTGATGTGATATTATCAGTGTTAATAATTAAATAATAGAGGAAAAAATAAAATTAAAATACAAGAGAGTAAAATATAAATGGAAAATTACATTTATATTTATTATGCATATTTACTTTTTCATTCAACCACTTTATCATAGATAATTTTTAGTTTATAAATAGACCTTATAATAATATTATGGGTCAATACCATGGAATATCAATACTAGGTGCTCTAAAAAAACTATAATTCATTTGACAACTTTAGTCTCACATATAGCAATACGTCAATATATTATCTTTATTTATTTGACTTGATTTGGTTTCATGTATAGCAATCTCCTACTTGAGACCCAATAGAAGCTTGAGTGAATATTTTGCTATTATTTCTATCTCTATGCTATTAATCCTTTTTCCAAGATGCATTTTATCACATTTATGTTTGCGTAGCAAAGGATGTGCAAAAAACATGTTTATCCCTTGGAAAAATATTTGTTAACATATCAACTCGATTATCTTCATTGTGTATTTTCTCCAACTATAGTAGTCTATCATCTATCACTGATGAATCCAATCATACCTCGCATTAATGTGCTTTGTCTTAGAATGATATGCTAGGTTTTTAGCTAAATGAGTGGTGCTCGAATTGTCACAATGCAACAAATGTTTGTCTTGCGTTATTCCCATCTCTCCCAAGAATCATTACATCCACATCTTCTTGCAAGCTTCCATGGCAACTTTGTATTCTGCCTCTATTATGGAGTGGGCTATTATGAAATATAGACACCCAAGACATTTTTGCACCTACAAAAGTGTATAGATAACAAGTGGTGGACTTTCTAGTGTCCACATATCCAGCTATATTTACATGTGTATAACATCTAAGGGTGAATGCAATGAGCTGGGTTACATTTTTTTGCAAAGGGAGGGCGTGTTTAGGTGGAAAAATGGAGCTCGATCGAGCGATTTCAAGGGCTTGATTGATTCACTTTTAAGCGCTCAATCATGCTGCTTAAGGGCTAAGAGATAGCTCAATTGAGGGTTAAAACAAACCCTCGATCGAGCTCTAGGGCTCAATTGAGTTTTTAAGTCTTATTAAATACACTGCTGCTATCTGCATAACTCATTTTGCATAGACTGTGAGGGAGAAGTAGCTCAATTGATGGTTTTTGAACTCGACTAAGGGTTTAAAGTTTGACCGAGGATTTCTTAGCAATGGAGGAGCTCAACCCATCTCTCTAGTGACCCCACCAACATACCAAAGGCTCAAGCCAAGGTAGCTTTCTTATGCATTTTGCCTCTTTAATTTATTTTTTCTTGCAAAATAAAAGAAATTAATTTGAAATAAAAGCCCACCATACAAAACGACAAAAAAACTACGAAAACCACCATGAAAACAACGAAGAAAACCCTTGAAAACCACAAAAAAAACTATGGTTTAGGTTTCAAATTTGTTTCATTTCATTGTCTAAGTTTTCAATAATTTCAATGGAGCTTATTTATTATGATTCTTTTTTTTGAATGGTAAAAACTATATTTTAAAAATTATTTTAGGTTTTAAAGTTTTTTCTTAGCAATTTGGTGAAATAATTTTCCTTTTTTTTTTAAATTTTTGTTATTTAAAATGTATTTTAAATTTCGAACAAATTTGACCAAAAATATGCTCAAAAAACTCCAAAACAGAAAACAACCAAACTATAAACAATAAATAAATAAATTAGGAGATTGAGATTGACATGATGAATATAGTTGCTCATATTGAACCTCTATTTATCAAATATTTTTCTTAATTTTAAATTAAAATTAATTTGTATTTTAAATATTTTTTAATAATAAATATAGTTTAAATTGTTTTAAAAAATTAATTTTATTTAAATAAAATATTAACTGAATTATATATATATATATATATATATATATATATATATATATATATATATATATATATGACATTTAAAATGATTAACTAAGCCCCAAGGGTTAGCTCAGTTGGTCGAGTTCCCATTGCTAAGTATCTCACCAGTTGGGAGGTCACGGGGTCAAATCTCCTCGATGCTCTTGGGGTTAGGCCCTACTTGTTTGGCTGACAGGTATATCCGTTTGGGTTGATTTGCCTAGATTTCCCCGTGGATGTAATGGCCACCTAGTGTCCGTGAACCACCCTTAAAAAACATAATTAACTACATATATATTTAACATAACTAAATCAATATATATATATATATATATATATTATAACTATAATATCATAAAACTATATAAAATTTAATATGGTAAATGATATGCCTTTCATAACCCTTATTAAATTTATTAGCTGAGTAATGATTTTGTAATTTAATTTTATTTAATTAAACCCTACATCAAAATAATCTAATGTGGCCAAGGTATGGTAGAATAACTCATCATGAACTATAAGTAATTATAATAGACACTAATAAGACACTTGGAATAACAATTCCAAGACAAAAATTGTAATTTAAAACTATATCTAATTATATGTTAACTAAAATTAACAATTACTATATATATATATATATATATATATAATATGTTATATACTAGATATAATTATGTTATTGTTACATAATAATTTAACATAGCTATATATATATATATATATATATATATATATATATATAAATGATACTAGATATATATATAACTATATACTATACTAGATATATATAACTATATACTAGTTTAGTTATGTTATGTTAATTATAATTATATAT
Source organism: Pinus tabuliformis (assembly GCA_031772625.1). Lineage (NCBI taxonomy): Eukaryota > Viridiplantae > Streptophyta > Pinopsida > Pinales > Pinaceae > Pinus > Pinus tabuliformis. Next base: position 587,348,862 of record CM062815.1, read on the forward strand.
ATTTAAACGTTATAATTATAAGTAACTAATTATAATCATAAACTTGTGATCTAAAGCTATATCTAGTTATGTTGACTAAATATAACACACATACACATATAAAACATAAAGTTAACTATATAATTATACTTAATTATGTAACAATACTATATATAACTATAAATGTATAGCATAACATTATAACGATATGTATGTATATATATATATATATATATATATATATATATATATAAACAATGCATTATTGATACATACATTAAACAATAATGAAAAGTGCATTTAAAGTGAATAAAAATATTTTAACTCTCTTCTAATTTGTACGATATTGCTTCATTATGTAGTGTGTTGTACCAAAAACCTTGTCTTCATGTGTTTGCACATAGTACATGTCATCTGTCAAAGTCAAACATTATAAGAACTTGTCTTATGGAGTATTTGGTTGACATGAAATTTTATTAGTTTTGCAAATATGTTTATTTTAATTTTTTACATATATTTACATATTTATGCTCTATGAATAAAATGCATTATTGAGACATCAGAAAAAGTGTGAAGTCAGATTTGATTAATGGAGTATTTGGTTGGCATGAAATTTTATTATTTTTGCAAATAGGTTTATTTTAATTTTTTACATATATTTACATATTTATACTCTATGAATAAAACACATTATTTAGAAATGGGGAAACGTGTGAAGTTAGATTTTATCACCTCTTTCAACTCTGCTTACATGGAATTTAATACTTTGGTTGATTAATTATCAAAAAAGGGACTCTAAAGTTTAGGACTTCAGGCTAGATTATTCTACTTGAGTTTAAAAATAGTTTTCATGTCAATATTCTTTCTAAGTCAACATTTTTTCTTGGATTAGTTTATATGTATTATATGTAATAGTTTAGTTAACATTTTTTTTCTTGGATTAATTTATATGTATTATATGTAACATGTAGAGGCATCTCCTATACGCCCCCCAAGAACAGGCTATCAGAGTGTGGGGGGATCTGCTATACATGGTTGGGCTTGTGATAGATCATGTAACCCACCTAGAGTGCATGTTCCACTCATAGATCCCACCTCTGACACTGGTCAGAGTATTAGAGGCAGTGTTTCTGTCTCTATTGATGATCATGCTATCGATAATGGACCTTATTCACTTGTGCGGGTACCCCTGTTATATTTTTAAATCATCTTTAAACTTTGTGTGTCTATGTCTTGAAATTGTCTTTAATTGATGTATTTGAATTTAGTGTATATGTTATTATGATTAGTTTGTTATATATGTTATTAAATTATGTTTATGATTCGTAGATCCTCAGCAGAGTGAAGTCGAGGATCATCTTGCAACGTCGATCTCTCCGTTGAATAATTCTACAACTACTATTACACTGGATTCTATTAGGGCTCAACATACATGGAATACATGAGATCTAGGTAAAATCCCTACTAGGTCTCCTAATAGGCATAGTTTGACTTTAATGCTAGAGAACATCGAGAGATTCATCGATGCATACCAGAGGGCAGGCCCATAGAGCTACCTCCTACATTCCATATAAAGGATGAGGAGGCATCAAGGACATTGATGTTCGTGGGGCATTGTTTGACATCCCTCCAAACCACCGTACTAGACATGCTAGTTTGATTCCACTCAAATTATTTACCATTGTTGATGCGCCCCCTATGTTTATGATTGATTCATTGGAGCTTGGAGATAGTTCCCCCACCATGACCAGATCCCCATTTACTTCGTGAAATATATATATGTGGAGTTTGTGTTACATATGAGGCCGAATTACACTGATACCATATCTTAGCTTTATGGATCTATCTTGGGACATAGATATGATCGTGCCAAGGCTTGTAGGGACCCTACGCATGTACCACCACCTTTGAGAGTGTTTCCATTACTGTCTCAGAGCATGGTATTGCCGACAGAGCTAGAGGATTCATCACAAGTTGATGCTAAGACCAGGCATATCATTGCATGTATCATGCAAATGACATTGACTAGTGTGTAGGTTGCATTACATGGAGAGATGAGAAGACCACCAGCGTTGCCTCCTGACCCACCAGTGCCATTATATGATAATGCATATCTTAAGAGTCTACTTGTTGACCAACTTTTGTCATATGTACATATGTTTCGTGATGCCATTTGTGACACTTGGAGCTTACACAACTTGCGTGACCCAGGACAAGTACATATATATAGAACTTTTGATTTTTATAATAAAATTATACATTATTTATATTAATTAATAAGTTTTTACTAGATTGAATTTATATTAATAAGTTCATTATAATATGTAGACACAACCTGGATACATGGATGAGGTTCCGAGGTTATCCGAGGGGATAGTTGATCATCCAAAGTAGCCTCCACCAGTGTATGTTTCCATGGATTCTCCTCCACCTCCACCTCCAATGCCTGAGGACACTCATGTGGAGGTAAAAATTTTTATTCCTAAGATTTAAACATTTTCTTTTTTTTAAAGTTACATGCATGCTAATTAATTCGTAGACTAATTATAATTTTTCTTTACCATTGTGTACAAAAGCCCATATGCAAAGTGGTCTCAATGTCGTAGTTATGTGGATGCATTAGTTGGATGTTAGGTATCTCTGCATTGGCAATATGGGTCCATGGATGCAAGTCCCAATTGTTGAGCCACAGGCATGGGAGCACTAAACCTAGATTGATCAGACCCCCATCCTACCTGAATTGAATTTGGACTCAAATGAGAATAGTAGATTCATATGTGATTAAATTTGGTTCAAAATCATTTATTTACAAATTGTTTATTTTGTACAAATAATGATCTAATTAATTTAAATTTGAATGTGTTATATTGCAATACGATATTATGGACACTTGCTTTGGGCAACAGAACTCATATAGGAGTTCTAATGAGAGCTTCTAGAGTTGATAGTTTGTATATTTTCAAATCCATTTCACCGGGCACATTCACATGTGATATGTAAAGACTTTGTATATTTTCATGCATGGACAATTTATGGATATATTTGAATATATTTTCATATGGACAATTTATTGATACATTCATTATATTTTATTTTATGGATGTTTATTAATCTTATTTATTGATGTTATAAATTTCAGTTGATAAATCTAATTTATTATTTCACTAGTTTAAAAAAATTCTATATAGTATAATTTTATTAAAAAAAATAAAAATTTTGGTCTCTAGTTTTGTAGACTAAGAAAATAAATACAATCTTACTATGATGCAAGTCACTTTGATACTTAAAATGAACCAAAATCTGTCATGGTTCAATTAAAAAACACAAATGATAGGATTTAAATTTAAGTTTTAAATTCAATTTTAAAATATGTCTCATAAACAATTCAAATATATTTTATTCAATTTTATTTATTTTCTGAGGTCATTTACAAGATAAAGTAGTCATAAAATGATATAGTGATATGTAAATTGGAGTTTAATATACCAAAAAACAATTAATAATGTGTCTATATAATTTTATGGTATGTCCTAAATTTACTTGGATATCCAAATTTTCAATCAACTCCTTATCTTAAGAACTTTAATTAAGAACATTCAAGAAGTAAAATTTTACATAATAACAATTTTGATTTCTAGTTCCATAGACTAAGAAAATAAGTACAATCTTAATACTATGATGCAAGTCACTTTAATACTTAAAATGAACTAAACTATATCATGTACATTAATTTAATATTGAACATGGAAAGAATTACAAATATGCTTCATTTTGGCTCGTAAAAAGTGTCATTTAGTGTACTCAATGTATGTTAATTTAATCAATTAATTATATGTTTCTATAATTTTATATAATTTTATGAACTTTCCTAAATTTACGTCGGTATCCAAGTATTTCAATCAATTCCTTATCTCAAGGTTCAATTAAAAAATAGAAATAGGATTTGAATTTAAGTTTTATTCAATTTTAAAAGATGTCTTGTAAACGATCTCTTGTTTCTACTCTGATTTCAGAAGTGGAATGTTTCTTCAAAAAATAAAATTGGTTATGATTTTGAATATCATTGTAGACCACCTGTTGCTGGAAAAACTTGGAGGCTCTACAACTTGAGCTAGGGTTGAAGTTGGCGCTAGGGTTTTGACTTTGGGTACCATGGAGGGACGCGCAAGGGGGGAGTGCTGCTCCCTCCTATAGTCAAGTAGTTACAGATAGAAGTAAGGACACGGGAAAGCAACATTTTAAAAAACCTCTGGAGAAGGTATCAGAGGCAAGAGGCAAAGGAACATTGGGAAGAAATGGACTTCAGGAACACGAAGGGGATCAATCGAAAATGAATAGGGAGAAGGAGAATGGAGGTAGTAGTGGAAAAGCTCATTCCATAAGGACAACTAGGGTCTGCAAACCCAAGTCGAGCATTATTTCCCGGGTCATATTGAGCGATCCAGCGCTGCAAGCACATAGGGATCATATGGCGGAACATGCGATCATATGCAAATTTATGGGATTATGGCCGATGGAGAGGGCGTTACACATCTAGATAAGGAGCCATTAGAAGCCAAAGGGGGAAATACACCTACATATAGGTTCTAAGGGCTTCTTCACAGTGGTGTTCACGAGCCTAGAGGATAAAAATAGAGTGTTCGAGGGAGGACCTTATTTCTATGCTGCTGTAGGGCTCTATATGTAGCCATGGATGATGAACTTTATCCCAGAACGTGAAACATTCACATCGGTACCAGTATGGATTAGAATATACTCCCTTCCTCCGGATTATTGGCTACCAGAATCTCTAAAAACAATAGGCAACAAACTGGGGCATTTTCTAAATATCTTAGAGGCGACTCTGAAAGAAAAATATACCTCCTTCACCCGAATATGTGTGGAAATGGACTTATCTAGAACCCTTCCAGAAGAGATAATTTTAGAAGTGTATGATGAAGAATGGGTGTAGACTGTGGACTATGAGCACATCCCATTTAGGTGCTGCAAATGCCATGAACATGGGCATTTATTTAGAGACTGCCCAGCAAACAATATGGAAGGAAATGTGAAAACTACTAAGGATAAAAATCACGAGGGTTTCACCAAGGTTGGGAGCAAAGGGAAAGGTGGTAAATGTCCACAAAAGAAGATGAATGAGGATAGACATTCAAGACACAATCGTTTCAAGATCCTAGAGGAAGAAGAGGGGAACAAGGAAACAGTCTAGGATATGGAGAACATAATCAATGAGAAGGAAAAGGAAGCTGACATGGAGGATATCACAGTAAACAACCAAAAAAAGGATGATCTACCAAGCTGTATGGAGATAAGTAGGGACCATGAGATGACTCCAAGTGAAGCAGGAACGGAGGACCATGAACTACAGGAGATTCTAGATAGGGAAAATCTAGATCTAGAAATTTTTTTGGAACAAGGAATGATCACAGGAGTGGACTCCCTGCCAAAAGAGGATTATGACAGGGTGCAACAGCTCTTTCTATGGAGATCACAATTGAAGGGATCTGGAGTCAAAAGAAATCACGAAAGCCAAGAGCACAGTGGGGTCAAAATGATGGAGAATGTATAGGCATATTCTCCAAAGAACTCTGGTAGGAAAAGAGGAAGAAAAAGAGAGAACGAGTTGCTGAACGAATGTGGAAAACTACTGATTAATTCAGGTGAGATGAAAGATCTTACCAATTATTCTTTTATTAACCTTTCTTAATGAAGCTCACAACTTGAAATATTAGAGGCATAGGAAATAGAAGGAAACAAAGGAATCTTAGTAATAGAATTAAAGAAGAAAAACCATATATGGTTTTTATTGAGGAGACAAAATGTTCGATGGATAAGATTAGAGAAATTCATAATAAGTGGCTAATCAAGTATGAGTATCTAGAGGTTAAAGCAAGCAACTCGACGGAGGGGATTCTCACTTTGTGGGATACACAAAAATTTGGAATCCTGGATGTTGAATGATCCAAGAACTATCTTCCTTTGGTATGTCAACCTATAGGAGATAAGGAAATATACATGATCACAAATTTTTATGGACCTCAAAAGCTAGTAGACAAACTCAAGCTTCTCATCTCCCTTGAGGATCTAAGAGCAAGACACCCCAATATGCCCTGGATCATTGCAGGAGATTTCAATATGATAAGATCTCTCTCAGAGAAAAAAGGTGGTATTAGATAACTAGGAAGAGACTCCATGGCCTTCCAGAACTTCATAATGAACATGGGGCTTGTTATGAAACCAGCTCAAAAAAATATAGAAAAGATAGATCAATGCCTTAGAATTCAGCCTCTTCGAGGGGGCAACCTCCTTTACATTACATAAATGAATGATTCTTTTATGATTCAAATGGAAAAACCTCCTTTCTATATATAGGAGTCTAAGGAGTCACAATATAACCTAGCCGACCTAACAATAATAATATAAAGGCACAAAAATAACAATAGAGGGATTCTATGGGGCACAGTAATAACAATATGGGGACAATAGGGGCACAACAATATTAATAAGGGATACAACTACAATAGTAATGGGGTAATCACTAGTATTATAGGGACCTAACATGCCCCTCTCCTTCAAAAAAGTGTTGTCCTCAACGCTTGAGTGGTTTTGGATGCTTCTGTATAAAATTCTCATCCTTCCATGTGGAATCTTTAGCGGATAAGTTCTTCCACTTGATGAGATACTTCGAAATTAATCGATTTCATAGCTGTCGAGTTCTTGTTTCTGTGACTACTTCCGGTTCCAATATAATTTTTCCTTCCTCATCAAGTTCTGGCAATATTGTTTGAACTGGGAGCTTGTCGCCTATAACCTTCTTTAAACATGAAACATGGAAAATTGGGTGCACTCAAGAAGCTGCAAGAAGCTCCAATTTGTATGCCATAGTACCAATCTTTTGCAACACCTTATACGGACCATAATACTTTGGTGATAATTTATTATCCTTCTTAGCTTACTTGAGGTACATTTGTTTATATGGTTGTAGCGGTAGGAATACCCAATCACCTGCATCAAAAATTCTTTCGCTGTGATGTTGATCTGCCTGTTGTTTCATTCTATTATGCGCCAACACAAGGTTATCGTTTAAGAGTTGGAGGACTTGTTGATGATGTTCGATGTGATGTTCCACTACTTGAACCTTAGAATTTTCTCTTAAATATGATGTGATGGATGGTGGCTGATATCCATAAAGTGCCATAAATGGGGTCATTTTTGTTGCTGTATGGAAGGAAGTGTTATACCACCATTCAGCCAGAGGCAACCATTTGACCCATTATGTCTGTTTATGAGATACAAAGCAATGAAGATATCCTTCCAAGCATTTTTTTACTATCTCAGTTTGCCCATCAGATTGAGGATGATGAGATGAGCTATGAGCTAACTGAGTACCGAGATAAGAAAATAATTTTGTCCAAAAATTTCCAGTGAAAATGGGATCTCTATCACTTACAATAATCTTTGGGTTTCCATGTAGCTTTTGAATTGTTTCCATAAATGTAGTAGAAACTGTACTGGCTTTAAATGGATGTGACAATGCACAAAAGTGTGCATACTTGGTAAGTCTGTCAACTACCACCATGATGTCACTCTTTCCCTCAGACTGGGGTAAACCTATGATAAAATCCATTGAAACCTCCTCCCAACATTGGCTTGGAATGGATAAAGGTTGTAATAGACCCGATGTCTTAATTGTTTCAACTTTATTTTGTTGGCAAACCAAACATTCCGCCACAAACTTTTGAATATCCGATTTAAGGCTGTCCCAAAAAAATTCCTTCTTAACCCTGTGGTAAGTTTTTAAAAATCCTGAGTGCCCTCCTAAGGGAGAAGTGTGCAATTCCATAAGAACATTTTGTTTGAGTTGGGAATTCTTACAGAGGTATAAGTGATCTTTCTACCATAACGAATCATTTTGCCAGCTAAATGTATTGGAATCTTGTTGTAACTTTCGAATAAGTGCCCACACTTCTTCATCATTCTTCCATTCCTCCATTGCTTCGTTTATCCAATCTAGTTGGATAATAGAAATGGCAAACAACAATGCTTCCACATCGTCATCCCTTCTTGAGAGTGCATCTGCCACCACATTTTGCTTCCCTTTTTTGTAGATGATTTCAAAGTCATAACCCAACATCTTTGTGACCCACTTTTGTTGCTCTTCAGAGGATAATATTTGTTCTAAAAAGTATTTAAGGCTATCATGATCCATTTTTACCTTGAAGTGTCTTCCCATTAGGTAGGGTCTCCATTTCTTAAGTGCATGTAGTATTTCTCATAAATAGCTTTGTGTAAAAACTTTCCCTTGATTGGACGACTTTCAAAAGCAATGGGTCTTTCATCTTGCATTAAAACAACACCAATTCCATTTCCTAAAGCATCACATTCCACAATAAAGGTTTTTGTGAATTCCGGTGTAGCTAAGACCGGTGCTTGGCACAATGTCTCTTTAAGATGTTCGAAGGCCTTTGTTGCTTCTAGAGTCCATGAAAATGCATCTTTCTTCAATAATGTTGTTAGAGGTGCTACTATTCTCCCATAATTCTTAACAAACTTGCGATAATACCCTGTCAACCTGAGAAATCCTCACAGATGCTTTATGTATGTGGGGATTTTCCATTCCTTAATGGCTTTAATTTTGCTAGGGTCTACCTTAACTCCTTCATGAGATACAATATGACCCAGATATTCCACCTCTTGTACTCAAAGAAACATTTGGATCTTTTTGCATATAATTGTTTCTCCTCCAATAGTTGTAGCACCCTGTCAACATGTTCAACATGATCCTTCCAAGACTTGTTGTAGATTAGTATATCATCAAAAAATACTAACACAACTTTTCTAAGGAAGGGTTTGAAAATGGAATTCATCAAACCTTGAAATGTAGAAGGTGCATTGGTAAGGCCAAAAGGCATGACCAAAAATTCATAATGACCCTCATGAATTCTAAATGATTTTTTCAAAGTGTCTTCAGTCTTAATTCTAGTTTGATGATATCCTGAACGAAGATCCAACTTGGTGAAGTAAATTGATCCATGCAATTCATCCAGTAATTCATCAATGACAGGAATGAGAAACTTATCTTTAATAGTGAGCTTGTTGAGCTCCCTATAATCTAGACACATGCACCATGATCCATCCTTCTTATGCACCAATACTACTGAAGCAGAGAAAGAACTTTGACTAGGTTGAATTACACCAGCCTCTAGCATTTCTGCAACCATACATTCAATTTCACTCTTTTGGGCATAGGGATATCTGTATGGCCTGATGTTTGGAGGATCACTTCCTAGAATTAGATGAATAGCATGATCATGTTCATGAATAGGTGGGAGACCTTTGGGAGTCTCAAATACCTTGGAATGATTGTCCAAGACTTTTTGGAGATCTGGGGAAATAGATGATTTTTATGTGGAAATATCTGGTGAACATAATTGTGCAATTACACCTATTTGTTCCTTTTTTAGAATCTTTGTCATACCATTAGAGCTGATTATCTTTCCCGGTTTCCCTGCAATACCCCTTCATTCAACTTCCTTTCCTTCCGTGGAAAATTTCATGAAAAGTTCTTGAAAATTAAAGCTATTGTACACAAGGATTGTAGCCATTAGACTCCTAGTACAACATCAACACCTCCCATTGGAATGGAAAGCATTGGGCTAGTCAATACATATTCTCCCATGGATAGCTTGATATTATGGCACTTTCCAGAGAAATTTATCATTCCTCCACTTGCAACCATCACTTGACACTCTGGTGCTGGATATAGGAAGCAATTCAATTCTTTTGCTACCTTACAATGAATAAAATTGTGGGCACTTCCTGAATCAATCAACATTATTACCTTTTTCTTCTTGATTTGTCCTTCTATCTTGATGGTTTGAGGAGTGGTAATTCTAGCCAATGTATTACAAGATATGGTCTGATTCATTTCTTCTTTATCTAGGCTTTGTTCCTGGAGTATATCCTCTTCTTTTGACCTTTCTTACTCCTTTTCTTCTTCCTCTTCACAATCTATGTAGAATAATTTCTTCTCAGCACACTTATGACCTTCAATGTATTTGCTATCACAACTGTAACAAAGCCCTTTTGCTATTTTTTCTTCCAATTGTTGTGGTGTCAATCTTATAGGTTGTGGAAGACTAGGGGCAACAAAATTTCCATCTTTATAGTTGTGAGTGGTATGCTTCTTGGTTGCCATAATTTTGCTTTCCATTTTTATTGCTAACCTGAATGCCTTCTCTAATGAATCAAGTTCCCAAAGGCGAACATCATGTTGGATATTATCCTTTAAAGTCCCTATGAACACATCAATCCTATGCTCCTCTGGAATATTTTTTACCCTTATGTTTAATTTTTGGAACTCCTCAATGTGCTCTATTATTGAACCCTTTTGTTGGAGACTTATCAATTGGCTAAAAAAAGTGTTGCTTTCTGTATCCTCATAATGTTCTGTCAATTCTTCCGTAAAAATTTCCCAAGTGATAATTTGTTTACAAGAGAAAAGCCATTGATACCATACAAATTGATTTGGTTCCAAATATAAAGTTGCAATACATACCTTTTGTGTGTTTTGCACATTATTGAGATCGAAAAATTGCTCCATCTGTAATATCCATGTTGCGAGATCCTTGCCATCAAAATTCCTCATATCGATTTTTGGAATATGGTGGGTCTTTGATCCAACATTAGAGTCTATGAAATCATGTTTAACATTTCTTTTATTCGCATCATGAGTTTCCTTTACTACCCTTTCACCATTAGTAAGTATTTCTTGTAGAAAATTTATCAAATCTGTCTTCAAATCTACCATGCCTGTCTTCAAATCATCCATCTTAGCTTCCACGTCATTCATATTAGCTTCTACATCTTTCTTTAAACCATCCATCTTAGATTCTGTTACTTTTTGTGCGAGTGACATTTTTTGCACTTGGTCTCATAATTTTGATATATCATGTTGCATTTCTTCATCTTCTTCATAAGTCATGCTAGAGCTTTCAGGTTGCTTACTAGGTGTTTGAATTTTCTTTCCTTGGGGCATCAGTTACCGATAATAATGCTCTACTATGCCCTTTGAATTCCTTCAAAATAATTTTTCAAACCAAGCTTAAGCAAAAATTTAAAAAAATCTACACACCTTTTTTCACTTTGAAGGAGCTTGATATTGCCTCTGATGTATCTCTGTAATTTCGGATCATCCAGTTCTAAAATTGTGACCTGCAGTAGTCCTTTGTGTCCTCTTTCCAATGCCACCAGCCTGATCCAAATTGGATTCTCCAAGGAAGAGTTATGCCAAATCTCCCACAGTGACTTGATTATAGACTAGTTCAGTAGATTGAACTTGTACGACGTGACACATGTCCCTATTTCGACCTTTGGCTCTAAAAAATATATACAATAAAATAAAGTCCGTCCTCTTTCTGTACATTCTTATGAAATTCCAATGCTCAGAGAGAAAGTTATGACAATTTTCCTTAGGTCACTTGTTTGGAATGTAATTCAGGAGTCTGCAAAAAGACCAACTTCCTCAGATCATATCTCCACAAATATAGCGTGAAAAGCTCTAAAATTCGGACCCGAGGTTCAGTGCGATTTCGTCTCAAATGAGTTTTTTTTTTTTGTTTCGGTTCTGAAACATCGCAGAAAAAAGGTTATAGCGAAAATTCCATGATGACCTATTTGGAGCAGTGAAACCCTAGAATCCAAAGCTCTGATACCAAATGTTATGAAACTAGCTCACAAGAAGATAGAAAAGATAGATCAATGCCTAATTCAGCCTCTTTGAGGGGACAACCTCCTTTACATTAAACAAATGAATAATTCTTTTATGATTCACATGACACAACCTCCTTTCTATATATAGGAGTCTAAGGAGTCACAATATAACCCAGCCGAACTAATAATAATAATATAAAGGCACAAAAATAACAATAGAGGGATTCTATGGGGCACAGTAATAACAATATGGGGACAATATGGGCACAACAATATTAATAAGGGATACAAATACAATAGTAATGGGGTAATCACTAGTATTATAGGGACCTAACAGGGCTAGTGGACACTAAAACAATCAATGGAACCTTCACCCAGAACAACAAGAGGGGAGGGGCTTCTAAAGTTGCCTCCAAACATGATAGATTTATTATTTCAGAGGACCTCCTTCTCACAGGCCCTACCATGTCAGATTCTATTTTGCCTTTTGGAGGATCGGATCACTGGCCGGTACAGCTGGAAGCCACCTTTATGGGCACACCAAGAAATAGACCTTTCAGGTTTGAAAATGCCTGGCTCTCTCACCCTAAATTCACCAGTAATATTGACAAATGGTGGAGAGAGGATTTGAACATCCAAGGCACTAAAATGTTCATGCTCCAACAAAAACTCAAGCACATCAAATCCAAACTTAAAGATTGGAACAAAAAGGAATTTGGTGATATCTTCAAAGCCAAAAGAGAAGCTGAGTAGAAGCTCCAAGAGATCAATCAGATCAGCATCATAGATGGCTTTACCGAGGAGTGGCAAAAGCTAACTGACTCTTTGCAGGAAGTATGGGAAGAGCGATGCCTGCAAGAGGAAATTTTCTGGAGACAGAAATCAAGGATACAGTTGATTACAGAGGGAGAAAGGAATACAAAATTCTTTCACAAATCCACCATGGCTCACAGGGCACACAACAGAATCACAAAACTCAAAGATTCTCAAGGGATAGAGCTTGTCTCTCACAACGATATGGAATCAGTCCTTGTACAACACTTCCTCAGTATAGCATAGGAACCTTCGGAGCATAGATCCAGGTTCATTAACCATTTCACTTAGTATATCCCTCAACTAGTCACCAGAGAAGAAAACCACAATCTTAACAGGCCACTGTCGGAAGAGGAGGTTAGTGGAGTGATTAATGAAATGAAAAATGGAAAAGCCCCAGGCCCAGATCGGTTCAGTGTAGACTTCTTCAAAGCCTATTGGGAAACAGTCAAACAGGATATCCTTGAGGTTGTGGAAGACTCAAGAAAATCCAAAAAGGTTCTGAAGGCTCTTAATGCTTCCTTCATAGCTTTGATCCCAAGAAAGGAAAATGCCATGACTCTGGATGGCTTCACACCCATAGCCTTATGTAATGTGGTGTACAAAATTATTTCCAAAGTGATAGCCAATAGACTTAAGACCCTTCTACCATCTCTCATCTCGGAGGAGCAAATGGGCTATGTGGAAAGAAGACAAATCCTCAACAACATCATCCAAGCTCATGAGGTGGTACACTCTCTCAAAAGCAAAAAACAAGCTGGTATGATAATTCAGTTGGACCTAGCGAAAGCCTATGACAAGCTAAGTTGGTCTTATATAAGAGCAGTTCTAAGAGCCTATGGCTTCGACAAAAATTTGATAAGATGGGTTATGGCACTTGTAATCATGACTAGTTTTTCCATACTACTTAATGGAGCTCCTTCAAGAACTTTCACACCCTCCAGAGGTCTCAGACAGGGAGATCTGCTCACCTTTCCTCTTCGTTCTCATGATGGAAGTGGAAAATGCTGAAGGATGAATCCAGGGTATCAAACTCACCTTGGATGGAGCAGCAAACACTCATCAACAATTTGTGGATGATACTATGTTGCAGGGCATACCCACAGTCAGGGAAGCCAGAGAGATCAAACACATATTAAATGTCTTTGCTATGGCGGTAGGAATAGAGGTAAGCCTCAACAAATCAAAAGTTTTTTTCTTTAACACTAACATTGCTATTCAGATAAATATTACCAGAATTCTTGGGTTTCAAAGGGAATAGCTACCTTCCAAGTATCTAGGCATACCACTTACTGATAAACCTCTAATCAAGAAAGTGTGGGAGCCAATAATAAAAAAACTTCAGGATAAGGTTAGAAAATGGACATGCAGGTGACTAAATTTGGTAGGGTGCCTTGTGCTCACATAGGCGGTCCTGCAGGTAATTCCCATTTTCATGTTCTCTGCTCTTCCTACTCCTCAAGGTATTAAGCAACAGATTAGGAGCATTCAAAGGGATTTTCTGTGGGTAGAGGAGAAGAGAAAAATAAGTGGGCTTTGGTTGCCTGGTGTTAGTGCCTAGATTTACCTCAGGCTGAAAAGGTAGGATCGAGGGCCAACATCAAACCATGCTCAGCCTGGTAACTAGCCCTACCAGGTCAGGAGAGGGCTCTCTCCAGGTCAATCTCAGAAAATTATGATCGATGAGGGCTTGAGATGACTGAAATATCTACTGATCTTAGGCTAGGTATATGTGTGAAAACGTTTGATTGAATAAAATAATGTTTTGCTGGCTCAGATAGAAAGATAGATTTTGGGTGCGGGGATTGAGGCTCAGTCCTGCAGAGATCTCAATGGGGCAAGGTAGGCAATTGTTTTTGGCACTTAAAATTGAATGGGATGAAAGGAATAGACTGATGAGGTGTTGAAGAGGGCAAGAGCAACCATGGATCCTCCCCAAACACCTGAAAACATCAAGAAACTAAAGTAAACTTCAAGTAGAGCACTGCAATTTCAATGGATTCTACTTACACTCTTGTTTGTTTAGTTCAGAAGAAACAAGATAGAGAATGGCATACATGACATATAAGAAAATTCACAATTACAGAAAAAAGCACTTTACCAAGACAAATTGCCACATGAATCCCAAAGAGTGCTGCAAATCCTGGTCTCAATTCCTTAGCCAAAATGTTGATATGAGTGTACAATGAAGCTCAAGGCTTTCTCAAAAGTCCAACCATGCTAATGACTGAAAAACTACATAATATGACAAACAAAAACTCATCCTAGCCTCTAGGGGTCGAGCTCATGAGTTTAGGAGCTGTTCCAACTAATTCTAAACAAATTAGGCAACAGAAAAGCATGCCTCTAGAAACAAGGGAACTGATTCATTCAGTTTCAAACAACTTTTAAACTGATGAATCTACCTCTACAAGTGAAAATTTAACATATTTACATCATGATCCATCAATGTACATTAATTACATCACAAATTTGACATTAAGAATGTGAAAAAGTCAAACTGGCAAAAAGCTAGGCAAAAAACAGAGTATACTTGGTTAAACTGGCAAAATTTTCCCTATGCACTGCGCCTGATTTCTCTATGCGTAGCGCCTGTTTGGAGCCACTTTTGAAGGCCTTCCCAATGTCCAAATTCACTCCAAGTGTGCTTGTTGGAAAGGTCTACCTGTCTACTTTCCAACCCAAGTAGAATTTTTCAATTTGGCCTTCATTTCCCCTCCAAAATTCAGTTATCCCAAAATTGCTTCCTGTGTGTCAAAATAGGGGCAGTAAGATCATTTTTTGAGTGTTTTTGACCTTTTTGTGGGCTCAAAAGCTGTCCAAATTTCTTGGCCATTGGTAGGAAAACATATTTTTCCATGCCAAACCCAAAAATGCTGAGTTTTTCTCAAAATGATGCCTCCATCAAAAGCGAGCGCCGGGTGGTGTGGCGCATAGAGTAGAAATTTCTGTGTTATAGTGCCAAAAATTCCCAAAAATGCAAAAAGTGTCCCAAATTTTTTGAAATTTGGGCTGAGTCTTTTCCATCAAGTGTTGTGATGGGCCAAGGAAGCCTCAACCAATATCTGAAGTCTATCATGCTCCTTTCGCCTCCTCGATGCCCTTTTCAACTTTGCTTTCAAGCTCCTGATTCTTGCCTTGCAACTTTTGTTTTTCGCCAAGTAATGGTAGGCCATGTGCCTCAACAATGTTTTCTCTTTGTTGGCCTTCTCTAGCATCCTTTCCCAAGTGCAAGTTTGTCCTCTCAAGCCAAGATTCACGCTCAACTTGAATTTCCCTTTCAAGTGTTGTCGACTTGGTTTTCCTTCTCTTAGCAACTTGCCGGTTTTGCCTTCATGTTTTTGAGCTCCATGGATGAGTGGGACTGATGAGGGGAGGGTTTGAGGATAGCTGTAGGGTTTCAGGGAATGAAAGGGTTTAGGGGATGGTATTTAGGGTTTGGGATGGCAATTAGGTATTAGGGTTTTTAGTTTTAGGGATAAGGGGATAGGTGAGTGTGAATGAAAGGGGAGAGGGAAAGTAATATGAGTGAAGTGTAGTGAAAAAAAAATTAAAATGGGGATACAATGGAAAAACTGCAATTTAGCAAACCTTAGGCAATTTTCTCAACACAACTTTGCAAGGAACTAGGGTTTTGTTTTTAATCGATTGAAACACCATAAACACTGATAGAAACTCATACATTGGAAATATGGAGGTGTTAAATTACTTGAAAACAATAATATTGAGCAAATTTTTCAATTTGGGAGAGTTTGTGAGTGAAATCAAGCTTCCAGCTCTATGCGCCACGCCACAAACCCAATGCGCCGCGCCACCAAACCCTATGCATAGCGCTTTTTGTAGGAGACTTTTGAAGGCCTTCCCAGTGTCAACATTGGGCACATGATAGCTCGTTGGAAAAGTTATTGAGTATAATTTCCAACCAAATTGGAATTTTTGAATTTGGAGTTCATTTGCCCTATCAAAAAGAAAATCTCCCAAGACTGGTCAAAATGTGCAGAATGAGGCTGCCTAAAGGCAGAGTGCTATTGCAGTCAACTTCTGAAGGTCTTCCTCAACTCCAAATTGAGATAATGATAGCTTATTGGAAATATATTTGTGTCTAGTTATCATTTGATTCATCAAGCAAGTCATTTGACTAACCAAGCTAGGATAAAACTTGATTTTCACAAGGTCACTTCAGAGGTATATCAATTCTCTCGAGGCAACTGTATTTTTGACATTTCTCTAAAACCATGACACCTGTGTAAAACTTGAAGGAGGTTTTTATTTCTTGGCGTATTATGGACAAAAACCCCTCTCAATTTTCCCAAATTCATCTTTTATTGCTCAGAAACATCATTGGAGTAAAACCTATCCCGATGTGTGGAACAGGGGATTTGTCGAAATGAAGTGAAATGAAGGGGATAAGTGGCTTCTAAATTCTTGAGAAAATTTTGGGAAGTAGGGAGGGATGTTAGGAAGTAAGGGAAAGTGGAATTTCAAAAATTGAGTGAGGGGAAGGGGTCCAAAAGGGCAAAACACAGGCCTAAATAGAAAATTGTCAAGTTGTAGCAAGAAACTAGGGTTTGTGCAAAAATGAGGAATTCAGGGGATCACAGTGATGGGAAGTGTTTAATAAGGTACATTAAGGATAGGGGAAGGTTTATGAACATTAGGATACAAGTTTTGCTGATGATTTGACCATCCAAGATAAATTACCTTCAAAAGCCTAGGAGAGGGAAATGAACTTTACCTAGACGCAACTGAAGCATGAACAAGGTGTAAAATGACCCATTGGACCCTAACATGATGATGACAACCCTCTGAATTATGGTGCACTCAGCTGAATGGTGACATGGACCGACATTTGGACAACTTTGAAAGGAGTAAAAGCAAACCCTAGACCTAATGCCTAGTGACCAAATTTTGCTTGAAGACTCACTGAAATGACAAAATTTGACCTTGACACCTTAAAATCACTTTGTAAGAGCATGTTTGATCACTGGAGGAAGGCTGCAAAAACTGACACTAACACCTGGGATAAGTTATGCAAGCTCAAAAGCCATGGTGGCTTGGGGCTGCATGACCCTAAAACCATCAGTAGAGTTTCGGGAGCCAAACTTTGGTGGAGATGGATTAAGGAGTCGACAGCTCCCTGGGCTAAGCTTTGGAAACAAAAATATGCCAAGTATTGGCAAGAGAAGGATCACATTAGAATTTCAGGGAAAATTAGGGGCTCCCATATTTGGAACCTTTCCTGGGAAAATTAAAGTATTGTTCAGAAACATAGCTTCTGGGAAATTCGAGCAAGGAACCTAGCACAATTTTGGGAGGATAATTGACAACAGGAACCCAACCTATATTAGGATGAATTAGCAGCTCTCAAGAGTGACACAGTTAACAAAGGTCTTCTTATGGTAAAAAAATTTTGGGACCATGAAAGGAATAATGGAAAATGGAGGAATTGGAAGGATCTAGGCCACAGTGATGAAAGTCCTCTAAAGGCCCAGGCAAAAGCTCTCACCTGGGAGCTAGAGCATAGAAGGATTCTAGTATCCTCCTCATCTGACCAATTAAGATGGGGAAAGAACATTGAAGGTAAATTTAAACTCAAAGAAGCTAAACAGGAAGTAACAGGATTTAACTATCTAAATCCTGATCAAGTCTGGAAGAAACTATGGCAGAGCCCCCATTGGATGAAAATAAAGTTATTCATCTGGCTAGTGCATCAAAGGAAAATATTAACTTGGGAGAATCTCCTAAAAAAGGCTTTATTGGCCCCTCTAAATGTTACCTTTGTGGCTCACAAGAGGAGATGATGGATCACCTTCTCAACCTCTATCCTTTCACATCCAATGTGTGGGACTGGGTAGCCTCAATCTTTAGACAATCAGATAGGGATAGTCTCAGCATATCCAATACTTTGAAGAATTGGAGGAGCAACTTCTCAGAGAATGAAATTATTAATAAAGCCTGGATTCTGGTTCCAAGCTTTGTTATCTGGAATGTTTGGAAAGAGTGCAACAGTCGGATCTTCAAAAACAAAGTAAGCGAGACACAACACATTATTGACCTAGTTTAAAGGAAACTCAAAGACACAATAAGAAGCTTGTTGAGGACACTTCCTAAGGATCCTCCTCTGCCCCAAGAGGCAAGAATTATACTTCATTTGGGTTTTTAGTCCATAAGACCACAAGGCATAATCAAGGGAGCAAGCCAAATAAATGCAGATAGTGACATTTGGCAGCCTTGTCCTTATGGTTTCTTAAAGGTCAGTATAGATAGAGCATCTAAGGGCAATCCAGGGTTAGCTAGCTTTGGGGGTGCTATAAGATATGAACAGGGGAAAATAAAGAAGATCTTCCACGACCACTTGGGTAAGGCCACTAATAACATGGCGGAGCTCATGGCACTAGAGCAATGCTTGGAAATCCTGATGGATTCAAATTCGCATAATGTTATCATTGAAGCAGACTCAAAATTGATTATTAGAGCAGCCAAGAAAATATGTAATGGCACTTCTCCAGATAAAGTATCAAAGCATTGGAGGCTTTTGCAGGTCTTTCACCATATCCACTCCCACCTGCAAACCTTAAAAACTGTTAGCTTTGTCCATGTGAAAAGGAAAGCTAACATGTTAGCGGACTGTTTGGCGAACGAAGGAGTCACCAATAGGGATCGAGATTCTTGGTATGCTTGGGATTTGTTACCACCAGGCAAACTGTTGGAGGATTTTCTCTGTCAGGCGGACAAAGA
This sequence comes from Pinus tabuliformis, assembly GCA_031772625.1. Lineage (NCBI taxonomy): Eukaryota > Viridiplantae > Streptophyta > Pinopsida > Pinales > Pinaceae > Pinus > Pinus tabuliformis. Next base: position 587,368,104 of record CM062815.1, read on the forward strand.
TATGGAGTTGTGGTTTCATAGGAAGGATCGAAGTGGTTTAGGAGATAGGTGGGAGGACAGGGAACCCTAAACTGTCTGCCCTTTTTGGATACTAGCCACAATCCAAAGCTCAGTATTCCATCGGATGTGTGGTGAGAGGATCGACTCTGGAAGTATCATCCATTGACAAAAACGTTATGTGAAAATTTTGATGGTGTTTGGGGTTTGGCAGAGAATCTAGGAGGAAGGCACAAGAACCATCCGATGTTCTTGATTAAAGGCCATCGCTTGGTAAAAGAGCACACTAGCTATTCCGCAAGGCATCGATTCTAAAACCATAAGTGGTTTATCGGGCGGGGTCCAAGTGGTATCTGGTTTTTCTGAGGAAGGCCTGTATTCCACTCTTCATGTGACACGTAGCAACGAGAGGTGAGAGAATACCACTTTCATCGAGTGGTTATCCCTCATGCTACTTGTCCATTCGATATCTGCGTATATCGTTGGATCCTCGTCGGGTGATCAACAGTGTAGGTTTGATCGTGCATGTTGGTTTGGCATTTCGGACTCAAAAGAGTTTAGAGAGTTGGCCTAAAGTTTTCATCGGGTCCGTAAGACAGGTTTATGTGTGGGTCTTCAGTGGGCCTGTTCTAAGAGCGTGTACGTTGAACATGGTAGGTTGGATTGTACGGTCTGTGGCTCTACAGGCTTACTATTGTTTCTAGCTGGTCTTTGGTGGCAGTCTTGTGGACCCTCGGTGGGTCACTTGTGGCATTTTTGTGGGCCCCGGTTCTATGGAACCATCTTCCAAGGCATTCAGGGTTCTTTTGGTGCTCGACAGTACGACCAGAGGGTCTACTGCTTGCTTTTGTCCAGAGTGTCTGGAGGTAACTCCTCGGTTTTCTTGTTCGAGCTTCTCATGGTTTTGGGTGCGTGGTTCGGAACTTTGCTTGCCCAGCTGCCTGTTGAACTCTCACAGAGCTGGTGTGGCTTCTTGTAAATTATGTATTATTGGCTAGATTAATAGAAGGTCCTACTCTTACTTGATCAAAAAAAAAAGAAAAAAGATGTCTTGTAAACTATCAAAATAATTACAAACTTACTAGATGATGAAAGTCACTTTGATACTTAAAATAAACTAAAGTATATATCATTTATCAATTTAATATTGAGCATGGAAAGAATTACAAATATGCTTCATATTGGATTGTAGAAAGTGCATTTTAGTGCAATCAATGTATGTTATTACAATGATTTTAATAATAAATTATTTGAGTTCTAAAGTCATCCATATTATAATAAAAAATCTAAATATGGAAATTTTTGTGACCCATCCATATACCATTGCATGGTAAACTCTTACAAGTATTTTAATCAATTCCTTATCTCAGGTTCAATTAAAAAACACAAATAGGATTGAAATAAGTTTTATTCAATTTTAAAAGATGTCTTGTAAACAACAAATAAGTTTTATTCAATTTTATTTCTTTTGAGATTATCTACAAGAGCTTAGTCATAACATGATATAAGTCATATGTATTGGAATTTAATATACCAAAAAATAATATATGATAAAATTTCTATAATTTTATATAATGTTATGAACTTTCCTAAATTTACTTTTGTATCTAATTATTTTCCTTATATCTTAAGGTTCAATTAAAAAACTCAAATATGGTTGAAATAAGTTTTATTCAATTTTAAAAAATGTCAAGATGTAAAGTTCTACAAATAAGTTTTATTTGATTTTATTTCTTTTGAGGTTATCTACAAGAGTTTAGTCATAACATGATTGATATATATATATATATATATATATATATATATATATATATATATATATATATATATATATATATAGATATATATATATATATATGTTCTATTTGTTGCACCTTTTACAATCCAATATGAAGCATGTGTATAACTCTTTCCATGCTTTATATCAAACAAACACATGACATTTATTAATAGCATAAAAGCATTTCAATGTTGTTGATAACCTAGATAGTTGAATTTCTATTTTAAGTACAGTGATATTATATCAACTTGGTTGTTAGATACTGGAATAGATTTTTTAGAGCCCATTATGATGTACATGTTTATAAAATTTCTTCCATGCTCAACATGAATATTATAAATGATATTTAAAAAAATAATATAATTTTTTTAATTAAATCTAAATTTAAATCAATATTGGTGGTTGACGAGGGCTTGATTGAGCCACTGATTAACCACATAAATGGCTCAATCAAGGGTTTGTTAAACCCTCGATCGAGCTATTTGAATTATATATTTCTAGCACTCGATCGAGGGCTTAAGTGCTCGATTGAGCTTCTAATGTCCATAAAAAATAGATTTAACATATATTCTGTAGATTTCTCTACAACACCATTTGGTATTCTGGTAGACTTAGGGTAGAATTTATATTTAAGTGGAAAAATTGATCATGTTGGATTTATGAAGAAATCCTCTATGAATTTATATTTAAGTGGAAAAGTTGATCATGTTGGATTTATAAAGAAATCCTCTATCCAGTGACATATGAGTTTGACATTTTTAAACTCATAAGATATTTTTCATCTATTTTCTTTTAAACATAATGTTTGAATTTTTTTTGAACAATTTCAAAGGGACTAAATAAAAAATCAATAACATAAAATATAAAAAATTCAAACATTCAAAAAATACTAGCCTCTTAGATTTACGAGTCCTCTTCAAATGGGTACTCTTGGTTTTTGAATTTTTTTAAGCAATAGAAAAAATCTTACTGGAACATAGGTGTATGAAAATTGCAATTGAAATATTAATTCACCAACTTTAGAAAATAATAAAAAATGTAATTTTACATATAAAAATAAAGTTTTAATATCCATACCCTAGTTCTCTCCATGTATATATATATATATATATATATATATATATATATATATATATTAGACTAAGTTATGCTACTTGAACACACAAATACCTGTTAAGACATGTGAAAACTTGCAAGGGCAAACATTTCATTTAATGGAAAATTGATATATTAATAACACTAGTTTTTCTTGCAAAAAATATCATTAGGAAAAAAAACATAATTCTCCACAAATTGTCTTTTTACTCTGAAACAAAATTCACAACGCTTTTATGAATTTTGAGGTCTTCAATTTGATAAAAGAGTAAAATTTTGAAATTTTATCACCACATTTGGCCCAAAAATGTAACCCATATTCATGCAGTGACTCCTAAATATAACATTATTATTACCAAAACATAAATAATATTGACTAGTACCCTTGAGATATCTTAAAATCCACTTTATTGTTTCCCAATGTTGTTTTTATAAATTCATAAAGAATTTGCACACTACTCCTACTGCATGTGCAATATTTGGTCGGGTACATACCATCACATAGATCAAGCTACAAATTATTGAAGCATAATGTATTTTACTCATCTCCTCGTTCTTGTTATCACAAAGGCACAAATCAACACTGAGTTAGAAGTGGTGTTGTGGGGAAAAATGCCTATGCAGGACGATCCTATCCACCTAAGGTGTGACAGCGCCTTAGCAACAAACAGATACAGCTACTTCGGTTTCTTCCTTTATGAAATGTGAAAGAGGGGAGATTGGTAGACTTACCGTTATCTTCCGGTTGTCCCTCGATCTAGATCCTCTTCTCTTTGGGTGTCCACAGCTACTTGCCTCCTCGCTTGCTCAAGAGAACAGCTACTTGATTCCCACGAGATCACAAGAGAACAGCTACCTGTGACAAGAGAACAGCTACTTGCGACAAGAGAAGAACACAACACAAAGGCAAATATACATATTCATAAATGATTCAGGATTAGAAGTAAATCAAATATACTATTGCAAATCATACAAAATACACCAGCATATAGGAAAGAACCAAGATAGCTTTATTGATTGATAACAAGGTTCAGGAAGAGATACAACCCATAGGGCTCCAATCCAGCATCTCCTTCCCAGCAGAATAGAATTCCTTCTTCAGCTCCCTTCAAAGCATTAAGCACCCAATGATTCCAGTCTCAAACCAACAACAATTCTTTGCAATAACAAAATTCCAACCTCCCTTGACCTCATGGAGAGAGATCTATATATAGGAGTTTTGGAGAGAGGATGAGTCAGCTTGAGGCTGGTATGAAACTGACTAGTGTCCTCTCCCACTTCAGTTCTTGAGTCCACTTGGAGGTTCTTGCTTCCACTTGGAGATTTGGAACCTCTTACTCATCACCAGTCGAATTCCTTGATGCAAGTGTCATTTTGGAAGCTTCCTGAGCATTGACACCTTGAGAAATGAGCCTGCCACTTGTCCAGTTACGCTCAGCGCAGGTAGCCTTTGTTGCAGTTGACATTCAATGCAGGTAGACAGTGGAGCAGTTGACATTCAGCGCAGATGCTCAGTGGAGCAGTTGACATGATCCAGAATTGCCTTGTTTTTGAGTGTTTTCAGGTGGAGAACTTTTGTGAATTGCTGTGGTTTGCTGGCCTTGTTCCTCTAGGGGTAGGAACAACATGTTTAGGGACTTTGGATCCCTTGATTATTGACATTTCATGCTCAGTGATGCAAGGCACAAAAATGTCTATAACAGTTGCCCCCTAAAGTATGAGGCCGTTTATCGGGTGAAATGCTTTATCCAGGAGGGTCCGAAGTTCATCCATTTGCTGGGAGGAGACCTGTAATAAGATACAATACAATACATTATGATTCATATTGTTTTCATGATCTAGCTGAGGCGGGCATTCCCATGCTCAGCTTTATAAATTCATTTTTGTACATAGCACAGGCAATCGTCTGATGGTAGACTGATAATTTTGGCGAAATTATCATCCTTTGAGTAGGATGATCATCTGCTGCAATGATGTACATGACAAATGTTTTCATCTTTCCTGAATATATATCGCAGCCCGGATGGATGAAACTAGATCCGGGGTCTTCAAACTCGTTCAATCTTCACTCTAAGTACAAGTCGATCCATGTGAGAATTGCGCTGAAGTCGAACATGGAAAGACATCGCTTGATTACCGGTCAATGATGTAAACCGTTAACAAGCACGAGAGGAATCACCGATAATGATAATGACCCTCAAGGTACTGCAGTACAATTCACGTGGTGTGAATACAGGACTTGGTGTCGAACACCACGCAAAATCTTCTGGTCGAAGGTCATTGATGTATACCTGTCGCCGGAAGTGAGAAACTTGCCATTGAGGCATGCAAGCTTCAAAGTATTGAGGGGGTGTTCCTAGATCAACTTCTTGGATAATGAGCTGATGTCGACAAGAAGCGATCCGTCAAAGGAGGGCCTTAATGAATCCCACATCAGTGACACGGAATGGAGCTAATGATTTTAATGGAGGTGAAAACAATCTGTGACATATGATTCAGGGTGGCGGTCATGAATGGATGAAGGATAATGTATGGCAGTGGATGGGACCCGGTTGACTCTTTCTGAACGACTTCTCTTGAACATATGGCGACACTGATGTGATGGGTCGGTAGCATTACCCCAAATATGGATGGTATGGCGAGACCATGGTGATGTGACCGGTGAATGAAACAACCCAACCCGATTGTGGTACGGAGGAAAGGTGTCATGTTCAAGAGCGACTTGCTACCATCAAAGTTTTCTTTAGTTTTCTCCCAATTTTTCCCCAGTCATTGCTGACCAGTACCTCTTTATTTTTGTCAAGCTTGAGGAGGATAACATATGCTTGTTCTATAACCTGCCCTTCGGGCAAGCCCATCGCTATGTTTTAACGAGCCTAGCGATAGTGAAACTCGTTCTCGTCTAAAGACAAGTTTGTTGCTATTTAGTGATTTTAACGAGTCTAACGACAAAGACAACTCGGTCCTTTTCATTTTTAGAGAGTCTGAAAAGATACATAAAGTTAACTCCAAAATTCCTTTTTCGTCATCTAATCCCTTAAGTTCGAAAAAGTATAAAACAATACAGAAGGGATGAGTTTTCGATAATTTTAACGAGCCGAATAAAACAAGCGCTCGACCTTTTTGTGTAATAATCCCTCAGGTCCAAAAAGATTAAAATCTAGAGGAGGGATAGCACTTCCGGTCCTTTAACGAGCTGGAAGGCCAAGACTTGGCAATCTTTTCATATTTTACGAGTCAGTTGAAAAGAGCTTAAAGAAGACTCGTCTTTTGAGGAACGAGTGATAAACAGGGATAGCAACAGATTCCAGGTACAGGTTGGAATTTTCCAATCATGGCAGCGTCACAAGGATGGCTAGGTGAAATCACTCTTCGCAGCTGTTCCTCAAAATGGGTAAACAATCATATGGAGGTGAATGATCGGCCAAATGAAAAGTGGAGGTGGCAGGTGCAAACACGACCAAGGCTTTTATGGCTGATAAATTTACGATCACAGTGGTTATTTACCGGGATAGGTTCATTTTTTATTTAAAAATGAGCTTAAACACTGGAGGAAACATTGCTCACTGCTTTTATTTATTTTTTAACGAGCATGAAGACCACATTAAAACTGCTCGAATCTTGCGTTTATTTTTTAACGAGCATGAACTTTATGCTAAAACTGCTCGATTACCCAGTCATATGATAAGAGTGTCTCTTTTTATAAATGTCGCAAATGTCTATCTAACACGTAGTTTGCTAATGAGTCGGTTAATGTGTTTAAGTTCCTGGAAATATGTTGGTATTGAATTAAATCAAACTGTCTTTCCAAAATCTTAACCCTTAGAAACATGCGATAAATAGCTGGATTGCGGACAGAATATATACCATTGAGTTGTAGTATCACGAGTTGTGAGTCTAGCCTGACGATTAGTCGACGTATACCATGGGTGATGGCATCAGAGAGGAGTTCTATCAACGCGCTATACTCAGCGATATTATTCGTTGATTGCCCAATACACACACCTCTGAAACTCACTAACTCGCCGCTTGGATCAAAAATGGCCCAGGCCGCGGAGGACAGGTTCCGCGAACTACGACTCGCTCCGTCGGCATATCCCACACATGTCTCAGAAAGGTTCGACATCTGCAATGAATGTAAAAAGGTGGATTACTCGACCAAAACAAACACTTTAGCAAAAACAAAATACAACAAAAGCACACAGGTTACTATTTAAGCATAGTAACGCTTGAGGTACAACCCATTGCGGGGTTGCGCCAGTGGAATTCCGTCATAATCCATTAACTCGTAGGCTCCTTTTGCTAACACTCGTTTAACAATATAGGGACCCATCCATAAAGAATTAAATTTACCTGCTCCCAATTTGTCGGATTCTTGGTCGTAAAGCAAGACCAAGTCACCTTCTGAGAAGACACGGGGTTTGACATTTTTGTCGAACTGCGCCTTGAATCATTTCTTATGGGCTTCATTAGCTAAAGCGGCGTCACGACGGGTTTCATCCAATTGGATTAATTCCAAGAAACGGGTCTCTTCTTCCGAAGTTCCGGGGAGGAGATCAATTGCGAGTTTAAGCGATGAAATTTCACACTGGACTGGTAAGACTGCCTCCAGGCCATACACCAGTTGGAAAGGTGTGAACCCAGTCGCATTCTTTACCGATGTTCGGTAAGCCCACAAGGCTGAGTACAGGATTAGGTGCCACCTTCTTTTGTGAACCCCGATCATCCTTTGCAACATACGCTTCAGGACTTTGTTGATTGCTTCAACTTGTCCATTGGCTTGCAGATAATACTGGGTAGAGCTGTTGTGAGATAGACCTAGCTTGGCAGCTAATTCAACCATCATGTGATTACGAAAATGCGATCCATGATCTGTAACTATAGCCTGTGGTACGCCGAACCTGGCGATTACATGATTAAAAAAGAAAAGGGCAGCTGTTTCACCAGTGTTATCCAATGTAGGCATCGCCTCGGCCCATTTGGTAAAATAGTCAACGGCGACTATAATATACCCATGCCCCCCGGTCGAGGTGGGGTTACATTGCATGAAATCGATGCCCCATTTGGCGAAAGGCCCAACAGCAACTATTGGCTGTAAAGGTGCGGGTGGTCTTCTGGTTTTGCCATCAAAAATTTGACAAGCATGGCAACTTCTGACTGCGATTATGCAATCTTTGAACATGGTTGGCCAGAAGTATCCTGCTCGTAAGATTTTTTGTGCTGTTGCATATCCAGATTGATGCCCCCCACACGCACCTGAATGACACTCATTCAGGGCTTTTTTGGCCTCCTCATGGGTAAGGCACCTCCTCAGAACTGTATCGATACCACGATGGTAAAGCGTATCACCGACGATCATGTAGTCTTTAGCTTGGTATCGTATGCGTTTCTGTTCAGAGTGAGAGATGTTAGGCCTGAACTTTTGTGTTTGGAGATAAATTATGATATCTCCATACCACTCATTGCTTGCAGATATCAGAAACAAACTCTCGTCCACGATTGATTCTTCGTATGTTTCATCATTGGATGACGATGGGAGATCATACAATAATTCTGCGAAAACTAGAGCTTTCTTCGATTTGGATTTTACAAATTCCAGATCAAACTCTTGAAGGATTGCTATCCATTTTGAATATTTTCCCCCCAGCAACTGTCGCGACAGTATATAAGTCATGGGGTTGCAATCCGATAAAATGGTAGTTTTCCGAAAGAGGACATAATGTCGAAACCTTTGAATCGCTTGAACAGCCGCAAGCGCTAGTTTTTCAACATAAGAATATTTACTTTCTGTATCATTTAAGTTTTTACTTAAATAATATATAGGATGTTCAATTCCATCGACTTCTTGAACTAAAACCATCGCAATGGTCGTATCCGCTGCAGCCAGATACAGGTTAAAATCTCTTTGATAATTCGGGGCATACATTAATGATGCTCTTACTAGAGAATCTTTCAGAGCGTCAAAGGAAGCTTGCGCGACTTGATCCCAGACGAAAGGTACATCCTTTTTCAAAAGACGAGTATAACCTTTAGCAAGTTCTGCGTAATTTGGAATGAACCTCCTCAGAAAGTTTGCTTTCCCTTGGAGTTTCTAAATCTGAAGCAAATTTGAAGGTGGAGGCAAATTAATGATTGCCTGAACCTTGCAAGGGTCGAGACGAATCCCATCCTTAGAGACTACAAAGTCAAGTAAACGACTAGAACTGACGCAAAACACACATTTGTGTGGATTGAGTCTTATCTTGTAGTGTCGACAATGTAGAAATATCGCTCGTAAATTCTGCGGATGATCAGTCCGCTTTCGCGAATGAGCTGGAAGGTCGTCGAGATATGGTTGAATGATGTTCTTGATGTCATGGAAAGCATAATTCATTGCTCTCTGAAACATCGCCCCTGCGTTCTTTAAACCAAAGGGTAATTTTCGATAAGCGAATGTGCCCCACGGACAAATAAATGCAGTCTTTGACTGGTCTTGTGGGCGGATATTTATTTGATTATACCCGGAAAATCCATCCATAAATGAAAAGATTTCACATCCGGCGCATTCATCAATTATCTGGTCGATGAAGGGTGTAGGGTAGTTGTCCTTCGGACAAGCTTGGTTTACATCCCTATAGTCGACACACACTCTAATTGTCCCTTGTTTCTTCATAACAGGGACGATATTCGATACCCAATCGGTTAGAGGAACCGGGTAGATAAAACCAGCATGGAGAAGCTTTTCAACTTCTGCCTTAATGGCAGCGGCTTTCTTGGGGTGCACCTGCCGAAGCCGTTGTCTTACTGGTTTGACATCAGGATACATCTTGATTTCATGTTCAACAATACTCGAGTCAATGCCTGGCATTTCATCGTATGACCAAGCAAAGACATCTCTGAACTCGCGAAAAAGAGCGTTATATATTTCCAGTTCTGAAGGGGAACAACCTTTGTCGACATAAATATTCTCTACAACATTTGGTTTAGTCGAGATATTTATGGCTATAGTCTCTTCAATATTGGATAGGTTTCGCTCGGAATCCACCGTATTTACAATATTTGATAGGAATTCAAAAACTGAAGGGTGATACAGGTCGTGGTGAGTATCTTCTTCATATTCTGGAAGAAGGGAACGATGGTGGTGATCATTCCATGGTGCCCCCTCAATCAACATTGATTGTAAGATTCCTTCGTCAGTCCCATGCAATTTCGACCAAGGATCTAATGGGGTACCATATTCTCTAGACCTATCTACCCAAACGCTTGATGAGCGTTGATTTGGGTTCGCCTCCCATGCCTGAAACATTGATTGCTACAATATTTCTATAGGGCTTGGGGGCAAAACCATTGCATGATCCATGTCTTGTTTTTCTGCGACCTTCGTGGAAGATATCATGTTGCAGGTTGCTACCAACGCTATATTTCCTATATAAATAGGAGGTGGTAGCGCGAAAGTTCCCATCAATGTGGGGTCTTTCAATAGGCCTACTCCGATATCTTGAAGCGAATGGTTGCTCTCATGGATCATGGGAATGCTTCCAGTAACTTGTGAACCATTAAGGAGGAAGTTCTGTTGGTCGACGACCGTAATCCCTCCTTGAAAAGGGAACGCGATCTTCCTAAAATAAGTCGATATACAGCCGCCATGGCATATATCCATGGTCTTCCCAGTAGGATGTTATAGTCAAGATTTCCATCAATGACTTCAACATCTATTTCTACTGTTTTTCCTCCTAGTTCAATCTTCAAGTTATTGAGGATTCCGTACGGGGTGTACGTCTTTCCGTCGAATGCTTTTAGTGTTGTTGAAGATCGTGACAAGGTTGGAGATCCTAGAGTTTTCCAGCAACTCATCGACATGATACATGTAGATGCCCCCTCATCAATAATCGTTCGGTGAACAGTTTTTTTGAGGGCTTTCACTTGAATAAGGAAAGCTAGTTGAGCTGGTAACTGAGGATCGTATCCTTTGTGGTCGAAGGATACAAGATTGGAATCCTTGGGATCAACCCCACCAATAGCTGATAACAACGCCTGCCTTTGGGATGGGCAATTTTGTAGTACCTCAAGAGTCGACATAGCGGATGGCGATTGGGCCAAATCTTCCACTATGTTATAATGCTGTGCCGCCCTGGCGCGAGGATTAAATGTCGACTTGTGTACTACTCCCTTCGGTGGTTTTATTGTTAATTTGGGAATGATGGGTGGTACAACTTCTGTCGAAGTTGTTGTCGAACTACTTGGTTGATCTTTACCTTTGTCGTTCGACAGCGGAGGATTCCCGTAATCTTTGTTCCTTGTCGAAATCAAAGCATCATTTTGTTGCTTGAAGATCGATAACATTAGCACTTGCGACGAGGAAGCATTTCCATTATCAACCAGATTTTGACCTGGGTTGGGAAATGGATCAGTTAACACAGCTGAGGTTTGTGAACTTTTAAAGAACCTCTTCAACTCAGCTTTGAATGGACAATTCTTTGTATAATGATCCTCCTCATCACATATTTGACATGGATAAATTTGTTTCCCTTTCCGAGGAGGGTTTGAAGAAGTTTTTCCAGGGGATGACTCACCCTGTTTCTTCTTCTTCCCTTTGTTTTGCTTCTTCTTGCTTCCTGGTTGATTGGTTTCTTTGCCCTTATCTTCTGATACGGCATTTACTTCCGAAGCAAGAATTTCTTGATTTGCATTTTGATTCGAAGTCTTACGGGCTTTCTTAGATGAATCCTTTGTCGACTTCGCGTTTGTGGTGCCAATCACACCATCGCCGGCATGAGAGTCACTATTTGATTTAGGAGGAGGAGGAATTGAAAATTCCGGTCTAGGGGCATCGGGTATCTTGTCGTAGAGCGTGCCAGACTGAGTATATACTAAGTCTAGATATTGTGCACGAGCAATAACCTGCTCCTCTGTTACGACTCCCCCCTTGGCCACATCTTCCGTTATGGCAGGAAGTAACGACTTTATAAACCATTCAGCTAATAGCTGATCGGGAACGTAAGTCTTCACCATTCTGCGACGACGACACCACTCATGTATATGATCGGATATATGTGTGGCCGTTGTCTGCTTGAAGTTGGTTAAGATTTCTGTTCCAGTTTCATACCTTATCGGTAATTGAAAATGGGTTAAGAAAGTCGTGGCTAGGGAACTGAAATTGTCGAAAGAGGCTCTAGGTAATTCAATATACCATTTAGCCGCTGGACCTGTCAATGTCCTCTGAAAAAGGCGAAGCCTTATTGAATCATCGTTCAGGGTGTTTGATGAACACCACAGATGAAATGTCATCACGTGATTCGATGGATCTTCTCCTGGATTTCCATTAAATTTAGGAATGTCCGATGGAAGTTTGTGAGGAATCGCTGGCCACCAAGGGGCGTAAGCAATTGGATCGTTCGTTAATCGGTGTAAATCCGGTAATTCTAAAGTTGCCACGAATGGTAACTGTTGATTCAGGTTAGGTGAGGCGTACCCAGGATACGATGGAATCGCCTGAACAGTTGGTCTTTACATACCAGCATAATGTAATTGATGTTGGTATGACTGATACGATTGGTGGACTTGACCGCTGTAAAGCGGTTGGTTTTGACCGTTTTGAATATACGGTTGTCCACTGTTCGCAAAGATCTGCTGCTCAGAACCTTGGTACACTTGCTGGAATTGTGGTTGTTGGTATTGCACCAGCCATGGTTGTGAAGCCATGCTCTGTTGTGCTATACTAACCGACGGACAAAGATGTGGGGTAATTGTACCCGTTTGGACCTGTGTCGCCCCTCCAGTTGGTGATTGTGGTTGTGCCACAGGGTCAAGGGGCTGTTGCATTACAACCTGAGAAATCTGAGGTTGACACACAACAGGCATCGTTTGAACTTGTGACACTGTTACAATAGCTGGCGTTGTTGGGATGTTCGACACAGGTACACATTGTTGCATAGAATACACAACTCTTGGCTGTTGAGGTAGCATAGGTACCCAACCACTTGTCGTAACTCTAGTATAACCTGAATACTGTTGAGAACTGCCGTATGGATATCCTCCCGAAGGGGATAATGAAAGGGCATACTGCCCCCCATACGGTAGCAATCCGGAACTCAAGGGCATTGTTTGCCCTTGGGGACTAGATGGCCCAAATTGACCTCCATAGGGATCAATTTGTCGAGTCTCAATATAAGAATTACCGGGTGTTATCCCGGAGGAACAAACTGGAATAGACCACACTATCGAAATAGTCCCTGGATGGACTCCTTCTAGCGGTTGAGAGCTAGTTGGGATAGATGGTACACCGGCAAACATCGTCGGAGTGACGGCAGGGAGTTCTGCTGTCGTTGTGTCATTTGCCACAGTCCTAGATGTCGACGGTTGTTTAGACATTTTGATTCTATCCAATAGATCGCCTAGCGATTCTACAGGAACTTCCACTGGTGATGGACTAACTTCTGATGTAGAAGGAAAAAGAGTGACCCCTACTCCAAAATGGGTTGGAGTAGTTGCTTGCGGATCCTCTACAATTTCCTCTATCGCAATCAAACTAGGTGGAAGAGGAAGACCGTCCGGTCCGTAAAAAATTTCTGGTGCCGAAGAAGGGGTTGTTTCGACAACGACAGTTGTTTGAGGAACAAGACCCTCTGGACCGGTTGCAGATGGAACTGGTTCAGTAACGCAAGTACTTGTTCTCAGACTAGGATCAGTGCTACTGTCCCTCTGCGGCTGTTGAACTTCTTCAATAGAGGCAGGGTTTCCAGAAATGTTTGGAGTAACCGGAATCTCAGATGTTGTCGGAACACTTGTTCTAACTTTGATAGGAGATTTCGAACCAGTTAAGCGAGTTCGCTTTGTCTGTACTATTTTCGATTCCGGAGACAAAGACGGTTGACTCGCAAGCCTCCGCGAACGACGGGGTTTCAATTGACTTTCTTCCATGATTGCGGATTACTCGATCAACTAAAATACAAAAGGGGAAAGTGTGTTTCCGAACTGAATGAATTTTATTAGACGCTTTAGACACAACTTGCTTTTTCACTTTTAAAGAGTCGAGAAAAAGCTAAAGATGACTCTAGTCTCCTTCGATGTTTTAACGAGCCCGAAGTGACAAATGCTCGGATGGACTTTTTCTGTTATAGAGTCTGAAAAAGGCCAAAAGAAACTACTCTGGAGATCTAGGCAGAGGGTGTGCCAAACTTTTCGCAAAACCACAGAATACTTTTTACGGTACGGGTGGTCGATCTTCGTGAATGCTGTGTTCATTGCATTGCGATTAGTAGGGCGGCTGACACGGCTTCCTAAGGATAAAAGATATATGCCTATAGGGGTCTCCCAATATATACGCGACGGTACGTGGGAGCACAATCCGTACTAGCGCTATCGTCCCTCAGGAGGAATCACCCACCTTCCACGAGATCGACAGTCACTAGGCTTAACGACGCCGGAACACGTCTCTAGCCTAGACCTCTATGTTGTGCGTTATGTTGCAAAGCTTTGTTAGGTTCATTCAGTTTATTTTAAGTTGATCTTTTTAGAAGTTTGCCTTTCAAGGTTCACCACGAGATGTATGATACAAATTCCTAAATGCAGTCTAAAGATGATAAGCAAGCTTTATATCTTTTCAACTTTGAAAATCCTAGCTACTAAGGGAAAAGAAAGACACCATCTTTTCTCAAAGAGCAATCAGCACACTCTAATGCACTCTTCCTAAATCAAGCATGCAAACTTATCAAAATGCAAATGCACAATGCAGGTGTTTGTTTTCCACTTTCTTAGTATAAATGCCTACAAAGAAAGCTTTTTGCACAATTTTGAATTTGCTTTTAAAATGATCAATACAAACAAGTTCACTTTTTCGAGAACAACAAGGGTAGAAGAGATTACAATCACTTTGCGATTTTCGAAATAAAGACTTGTTTTCACACTTAAAAGAAACAAATTCAAACCAATAAGCAAAAGTAAATCTATAATCAATCTGCAAACAGCCAATGAACTCTCTTTCAAGATCACAATCAATCAGATCTGAATCAAAGGCTACAGGATGATTATTTCACTCATGCAAAGGAAAACTGTAAATGACTCCACAAACACATAAAAACATTCACAGTCTTTTTGTACAAAAGAGAGGCGGAATCTAAGCAAAGAAAAGGAATTATCAGACTGGTACCTATGCTGGTTAAAGGCTGCAAAAAACAGAGATCAAAACAGGGCAACAGAGGACAGAGAACCCCAGCTGCACAAGGCTAAACTGGTTCAGCGCAAGTCCAACACTGTGGAGTTGACATTCAGCGCAGGTATCCTTCACGGGACCTGCGTTGAAATGCAGACTGCCTTCACAGCAGTTGCGCTGAAGAAGAAACTCTCGTTTCCCTTGGGTTCTGGGTCATAAAATGCTCAAAAATCAACTGTTTCAGGCCAAATCAGAAACACAAGCAAGGTATAAACAGAGGGAAGCTTTGAGAGGGTACTAAAGACTATCACAAAGGATCATCAAATCATTTGTGGATCTAGTTTATATCATAGACAAGTCCAGCAACTGGATCAAAACAACAACTTTCTACTTTGCATCCGGGAAAGATGCAGTTTAATAGTTGCTGTCAAGTCTATAAAGTAAACAAATGACGGAAACACAAATGAAATGAATAAACAAGTTCTTTCCCCAGCGGAGTCGCCAATTTGTTGTGGGGAAAAATGCCTATGCAGGACGATCCTATCCACCTAAGGTTTGACAGCGCCTTAGCAACAAACAGATACAGCTACTTCGGTTTCTTCCTTTATGAAATGTGAAAGAGGGGAGATTGGTACACTTACCGTTATCTTCCGGTTGTCCCTCGATCTAGATCCTCTTCTCTTTGGGTGTCCACAGCTACTTGCCTCCTTGCTTGCTCAAGAGAATAGCTACTTGATTCCCACGAGATCACAAGAGAACAGCTACCTGTGACAAGAGAACAGCTACTTGCGACAAGAGAAGAACACAACACAAAGGCAAATATACATATTCATAAATGATTCAGGATTAGAAGTAAATCAAATATACTAATGCAAATCATACAAAATACACCAGCATATAGGAAAGAACCAAGATAGCTTTATTGATTGATAACAAGGTTCAGGAAGAGATACAACCCATAGGGCTCCAATCCAGCATCTCCTTCCCAGCAGAATGGAATTCCTTCTTCAGCTCCCTTCAAAGCATTAAGCACCCAATGATTCCAGTCTCAAACCAACAGCAATTCTTTGCAATAACAAAATTCCAGCCTCCCTTGACCTCATGGAGAGAGATCTATATATAGGAGTTTTGGAGAGAGGATGAGTCAGCTTGAGGCTGGTATGAAACTGACTAGTGTCCTCTCCCACTTCAGTTCTTGAGTCCACTTGGAGGTTCTTGCTTCCACTTGGAGATTTGGAACCTCTTACTCATCACCAGTCGAATTCCTTGATGCGAGTGTCATTTTGGAAGCTTCCTGAGCATTGAAACCTTGAGAAATGAGCCTGCCACTTGTCCAGTTACGCTCAGCGCAGGTAGCCTTTGTTGCAGTTGACATTCAACGCAGGTAGAC
Source organism: Pinus tabuliformis (assembly GCA_031772625.1). Lineage (NCBI taxonomy): Eukaryota > Viridiplantae > Streptophyta > Pinopsida > Pinales > Pinaceae > Pinus > Pinus tabuliformis. The sequence continues at coordinate 587,384,496 of CM062815.1, forward strand.
AGTGGAGCAGTTGACATTCAGCGCAGATGCTCAGTGGAGCAGTTGACATGATCCAAAATTGCTTTGTTTTTGAGTGTTTTCAGGTGGAGAACTTTTGTGAATTGTTGTGGTTTGCTGGCCTTGTTCCTCTAGGGGTAGGAACAACATGTTTAGGGACTTTGGATCCCTTGATTATTGACATTTCATGCTCAGTGATGTAAGGCACAAAAATGTCTATAACAAGTGGGATATTAGTGGTGTACCAATTTTTTTGGCTCTCTTCCTGCTGAAAATATTTAACACCTTCTCAATATATTTTTGTTGTGACAACCACAACTTTTTGTTCTTTTTGTCATGCATGATCCTCATGACCAATATTTGTTGTGTTGGATCCAAATATTTCATTGCAAATTGACTATTGAAATCCTTCTTCAACCTAGTGATCATGTTCTTATCATGCCCAATTATTAGCATGTCATCCACATATAACAATAATATGATATACTCTTATTGTTCATACCTCCTAATGTAAATACAATGATCAAACTTTAGTCTTTTAAAACCATTCTCCAACATAAATGAATCAAATTTCTTGTACTAATGGTTGAGGTGGGGGGGGGGGGTGTGGGTGTTTCCTATTTAAACCCATTAAACTTGTGTTTCAACTTGCAAACTAGGTTCTCTTTATGTTTTTACTTTGAATCCTTTTGGTTTCTGCATACAAATCTTCTCCTTTAATTCTACATGAAGAAATATTGTCTTTGTTGGGTCCCTATAATACTAGTGATTACCCCATTACTATTGTAGTTATATCCCTTATTTATATTGTTGTGCCCCTATTACCCCCATGTTGTTATTTCTGTGCCGCATGGAATCCCTCTATTGTTTTTTTTTTTTTTCTATGTTAAGACTAACATAAGTACCCACGGGGGATTTGAACCGGTGACCTATCGCAAGGAGTGCCTTAGCAAGGCACCCATTCACCGTCAATCCAAAGCCCCATGGGCTGAATCCCTCTATTGTTATTTTTGTGGCTTTATATTATTATTGTTAGGTCGGCTGGATTATATTGTGACTCCTTAGACTCCTATATATAGAAAGGAGGTTTTGTCATTTGAATCATCCAAGAATTGTTCATTTATGTAATGTAAAGGAGGTTGCCCCCTCGAAGAGGTTGTATTCTAAGGAATTTTTCTATCTTTTCTATCTTTTCTTGAGCTGGTTTCATAACATTTGGTATCCGAGCTTTGGATTGTAGGGTTTCGCTGCTCCAAACAGGTCATTGTGGAATTTTCGCTATAACTTTTTTTCTGTGATGTTTCAAAAGTCGCAAAGAAAAACCCATTTGAGAAGAAATCGCACTGAACCTTGGGTCCTAATTTTAGATATTTTCGAGCGATATTTGCGGAGATATGATCTGAGGAAGTTGGTCTTTTTGCAGACTCATGAATTACATTCAAAACAGGTGACTTGGGGAAAATCGTCATAACTTTCTCTCTGGGGATTGGATTGAAATTTCGTAAGAAGGTACAGAAAGAGGACAGACTGTAGTTTCTCTCATGCATGTTTCAGATCCAAAGGTTGAAACAGTGACTCGTGGCACGTCGTACAAGTTCGCTCTACTGAACTAGTATAGAAGCAAGTCACTGTGGGAGATTTCACATAACTCTTCCTTGGAGAATCCAATTTGGGTCAGACTTGTGGCATTGGAAAGAGGACACAGAAGGCTACTATAGGTCGCAATTTCAGAACTGGATGATCCGAAATTACAGAGATACATCAGATTCAATATCAGGCTTCTACAAAGTGAAAAAAGGTGTGTAGTTTTTTTAAATTTTTGCGTAAGCTTGGTTTAACGGAATTCAAAGGGCATAGTAAAGCATTATTATCGGTAACTGATGCCCCGAGGAAAGAAAATGCAAACACCTAGTAAGGAACCTGAAAGCTCTAGCATGACTCATGAAGAAGAGGAAGAAATGCTACATGATATATCAAAATTACAAGAACAAGTGCAACAAATGTCACGCTCACAAAAGCTAACAGAAGCTAAGATAAATGGCGTGGAATCTAAGATAAATGGTGTGGAATCTAAGATAAAGGGCATGGAAGCTAAGATGGATGATTCGAAGACAGATTTGAAGAGAGACATGGTAGATTTGAAGACAGATTTGAAGACAGACATGGCAGATTTGAAGACAGATTTGACAAATTTTCTACAAGAAATACTTACTAATGGTGAAAAGGTAGTAAAGGAAACTCATGATGTGAACAAAAGAAATGTTAATCATGATTCCATAGACTCTAATGTTGGATCGAAGACCCACCATATTCCAAAAATCGATATGAGGAAGTTTGATGGCAAGGATCCCGCCACATGGATATTACAGATGGAGCAATTCTTTGATCTCAATAATGTGCAAAACACACAAAAGGTACGTATGGCAACTGTATATTTGGAACCAAATCAGTTTGTATGGTATCAATGGCTTTGCTCTCGTAAACAATTTATCACTTGGGCAATTTTTACGGAAGAATTGATAGCACATTATGAAGATACAAAAAGCAACACTTTTTTTAGCCAATTGATAAGTCTCAAACAAAAGGGTTCAGTAATGGAGCACATTGAGGAGTTCCAAAAATTGAACATAAGGGTAAAAGATATTCCAGAGGAGCATAGGATTGATGTGTTCATAGGGTCTTTAAAGGATAATATCCAACATGATGTTCGCCTTTGGGAACCTGATTCATTAGAGAAGGCATTCAGGTTAGCAAGAAAAATGGAAAGCAAAATTATGGCAACCAGGAAGCATACCACTCACAACTATAAAGACGGAAGTGTTGTTGCCCTAGTCTTCCACAACCTATAAGGTTGACACCACAACAATTGGAAGAAAAAAGAGCAAAAGGGCTTTGTTACAGTTGTGATAGAAAATACACTAAAGGTCATAAGTGTGCTGAGAAGAAATTATTCTACATAGATTGTGAAGAGGAAGAAGAAAAGGAGCAAGAAAGGTCAAAAGAAGAAGATATACTCCAGGAACAAAGCCTAGATGAAGAAAAATAAATCCGACCATATCTTGTAATGCATTGGTGGGAATTACCACTCCTCAAACCATCAAGATAGAAGGACAAATCAAGAAGAAAAAGGTAATAGTGTTGATTGATTCAGGAAGCACCCACAATTTTATTCATTGTAGGGTAGCAAAAGAATTGAATTGCTTCCTATATCCAGCACCAGAGTGTCAAGTGATGATTGCAAATGGAGGAACAATAAATTGCTCTGGAAAGTGCCATAATATCAAGCTATCCATGGGAGAATATGTATTGACTAGCCCAATGCTTTCCATTCCAATGGGAGGTGCTGATGTTGTACTAGGAGTCCAATGGCTATAATCCTTGGGTACAATAGCTTTTAATTTTCAAGAACTTTTCATAAAATTTTCTATGGAAGGAAAGGAAGTTGAATTAAGGGGTAGGGAAACCAGGAAAGATAATCAGCTCCAATGGTATGACAAAGCTTCTAAAAAAGGAGCAAAGAGCCTGTGTAATTGCACAATTATGTTCGTTAGATGTTTCCACATCGGAATCATCTATTTCTCCAGATCTCCAAAAAGTCCTGGACAATCATTCCAAGGTATTTGAGACTCCCAAAGGTCTCCCACCTATGCGTGATCATGATCATGCTATTCATCTGATTCCAGGAAGTGTTCCTCCAAACATCAGGCCGTACAGATATCCCTATGTCCAAAAAAGTGAAATTGAACGTATGGTTGCAGAAATGCTAGAGGCTGGTATAATTCAACCAAGTCAAAGTTCTTTCTCTGCTCCAGTAGTATTGGTGCACAAGAAGGATGGATCATGGCGCATGTGTCCGGATTATAGGGAGCTCAACAAGCTCACTATTAAAGATAAGTTCCCCATTCCTGTCATTGATGAATTACTGGATGAATTGCATGGATCAATTTACTTCACCAAGTTGGATCTTCGTTCGGGATATCATCAAATCAGAATGAAGATTGAAGACATTCCGAAAACGACATTTAGAACTCATGAGGGTCATTATGAATTTTTGGTCATGCCTTTTGGCCTTACCAATGCACCTTCAACATTTCAAGGTTTGATGAATTCAATTTTCAAACCATTCCTTAGAAAATTTGTGTTAGTATTTTTTGATGATATACTAATCTACAACAAGTCTTGGAAGGATCATGTTGAACATGTTGACAAGGTGCTACAACTATTGGAGGAGAAACAATTATATGCAAAAAGATCCAAATGTTTCTTTGGAGTCCAGGAGGTGGAATATTTGGGTCATATTGTATCTCATGAAGGAGTTAAGGTAGACCCTAGCAAAATTAAAGCCATTAAGGAATGGAAAATCCCCACATCCATAAAGCATCTGCGAGGATTTCTTGGGTTGACAGGGTATTATCGCAAGTTTGTTAAGAATTATGGGAGAATAGCAGCACCTCTAACAACATTATTGAAGAAAGATGCATTTTCATGGACTCCGGAAGCAACAAAGGCCTTTGAACATCTTAAAGAGGCAATGTGCCAAGCACCGGTCTTAGCTACACCGGACTTCACAAAAACCTTTATTGTGGAATGTGATGCTTCAGGAAATGGAATTGGTGCTGTTCTAATGCAAGATGAAAGACCCATTGCTTTTGAAAGTCGTCCAATCAAGGGAAAGTTTTTAAGCAAAGCTATTTATGAGAAGGAAATGTTGGCAATACTCCATGCACTTAAGAAATGGCGACCCTACCTAATGGGAAGACACTTCAAGGTAAAAACGGATCATGATAGCCTTAAATACTTTTTAGAACAAAGATTATCCTCTGAAGAGCAACAAAAGTGGGTCACAAAGATGTTGGGTTATGACTTTGAAATCATCTACAAAAAAGGGAAGCAAAATGTGGTGGCAGATGCACTCTCAAGAAAGGATGAGGATGTGGAAGCATTGTTGTGCGCCATTTCTATTATCCAACCAGATTGGATAAACGAAGCAAGGGAGGAATGGAAGAATGATGAAGAAGTGTGGGCACTTATTCGAAAGCTACAACAAGATTCCAGTACGTCTGATACATTTAGCTGGAAAAATGATTCGTTATGGTACAAAGATCGCTTATACCTCTGTAAGAATTCCCAGCTAAAACAAAAGATTCTTATGGAATTGCACACTTCTCCCTTAGGAGGGCACTCAGGATTTTTAAAAACTTACCACAGGGTTAAGAAGGAATTTTTTTGGGATGGCCTTAAATCAGATATTCAAAAGTTTGTGGCGGAATGTTTGGTTTGCCAACAAAATAAAGTTGAAACAATTAAGACACCGGGTCTATTACAACCTTTATCCATTCCAAGCCAACGTTGGGAGGAGGTTTCAATGGATTTTATCACAGGTTTACCCAAGTCTGAGGGAAAGAGTGTCATCATGGTGGTAGTTGACAGACTTACCAAGTATGCACACTTTTGTGCATTATCACATCCATTTAAAGCCAGTACAGTTTCTACTGCATTTATGGAAACAATTCAAAAGCTACATGGAAACCCAAAGATTATTGTAAGTGACAGAGATCCCATTTTCACTGGAAATTTTTGGACAGAATTATTTTCTTGTCTTGGTACTCAGTTAGCTCATAGCTGATCTTATCATCCTCAATCTGATGGGCAAACTGAGATAGTAAACAAATTTTTGGAAGGATATCTTCGTTGCTTTGTATCTGATAAACAGACACAATGGGTCAAATGGTTGCCTCTGGCTGAATGGTGGTATAACACTTCCATACAGCAACAAAAATGACCCCATTTATGACACTTTATGGTATCAACCACCATCCATCACATCATATTTAAGAGAAAATTCTAAGGTTCAGGCAGTGGAACATCACATCGAACATCAACAACAAGTCCTCCAACTCTTAAAGGATAACCTCTTGTTGGCACAAAATAGAATGAAACAACAGGCAGATCAACATCGCAGTGAAAGAAGTTTTGATGTAGGTGATTGGGTATTCCTATGGCTACAACCATATAAGAAAATGTCCCTAAAGCAAGCTAAGAAGGATAATAAATTATCACCAAAGTATTATGGTCCGTACAAGGTGTTGCAAAAGATTGGTACTATGGCATACAAATTGGAGCTTCCTGCAGCTTCTCGATTGCACCCAATTTTCCATGTTTCATGTTTAAAGAAGGTTATAGGCGACAAGATCCCAGTTCAAACAATATTGCCAGAACTTGACGAGGAAGGAAAAATTATATTGGAACCGGAAGTAGTCACAGAAACAAGAACTCGACAACTACGAAATCGATCAATTTCAGAGTATCTTATCAAGTGGAAGAACTTATCCGCTGAAGATTCCACATGGGAGGATGAGAATTTTATGCAGAAGTATCCAGAACTACTCAAGTGTTGAGGACAACACTTTTTTGAAGGAGAGGGGCATGTTGGGTCCCTATAATACTAGTGATTACCCCATTACTATTGTAGTTATACCCCTTATTTATATTGTTGTGCCCCTATTACCCCCATGTTGTTATTTCTGTGCCCCATAGAATCCCTCTATTGTTATTTTTGTGGCTTTATATTATTATTGTTAGGTTGGCTGGATTATATTGTGACTCCTTAGACTCCTATATATAGAAAGGAGGTTTTGTCATTTGAATCATCCAAGAATTGTTCATTTATGTAATGTAAAGGAGGTTGCCCCCTCGAAGAGGCTGAATTCTAAGGCGTTGATCTATCTTTTCTATCTTTTCTTGAGCTGGTTTCATAACAATCTTTACATCTAATTATTCACATTCCAAATCTAACGCAATAACAAAACCAACAATAACTCTTACGGATGAAATATTAACAACAAATGAAAAAAATTCAATGAAGTCAATGCTTTCTCTCTATGTAAATCCTTTCACCACCAACCTTTCCCTGTATCTTTGCTTCTTCCCTTCACCTTCATGTTTAATCCAATATTCCCATTTATTTTATGGGGCATTTCTTCATCTTGGAAGCCTTACTAATGCTTAAGTTTTATTTTTCTATAGAGTGTTTATTTCTTCGTCCATTGTTTTTTTCTAATTTCCTATTTATAAGCCTCTTAAAAAAAATGAAGTTCATCTTCATAAATTAACAAAATATAATTTGATGGTGGATACCTGTCTGAGATCTTATGAGGCCAAGTAGACCAACAAGGCAACTATGGTTTTGTATTTTCTAGTTGGATCTCTTGTAATGGTTGTTGCAAGGTTTGTTCCTTCTATTGTTCATCAAGTTCTTGAATTTGTTGCCCCATTTCTTGCGGTGGTGGGATACTTTATTGCTATTAAACAAAATTGTTAACAATTTTCTTGACCTCCATATCACTTGTTTACCTTTATATATATTTAATCCATTAAATATAATACCCCTACACTAACAATTTTGTGTTTAACTAGACCCCATAAATGGTAACCAAACTCACCCACTATCCCAGAAAAATATGTCTTGTGGATTTACTATCTCTTTTGGTTCTACGCTCTTTGGGAATATGTATAGATGCTTCATGGTGGGCCCCAGTATTGCAGCAATAATGCTGCAGCTCCTGAGACTCCCTTCTTTAATTTTATCAACCCGGTAGTTCGTAACAAACTTGGAAGCGACGGTGTTGTATGCACAAGTACTAGCTCTTTCCGCAGCTGTCACTTGGTTAGCTGGCACAAGTCCACTAGGAGCTTAAGCCAACTTCTATGAGCTCTTAGAAGAAGCTTTTTAATTGATGGATGAAAGCTAACTCGAAGGAAGCTAATCTAATTGCGAAAAGAAACTGAAAGCCAAAAAGAAACACAAACCCTAGCAAACCCTAATTCTACCAGCTAGTCCTATTGACGCAAAGGAGAGCATGAAAACTACTGAAAGAGATGACATTACTTCTATGAAGGTAAAATGCATGTGTCTAAGTTATCACTATCTGAAGAAAACATCTTTTTGTATTTTTGATTAAGTTGTTGGAATTATCATGCATGTGCTTCTAACTATTTTTGACTGTGCAGAGGTGGATCAAGGAGGAGAAATGCTTGGAAGAGGTCGGGAAGGTTCGGAGAGGGCCTAAGGGGTCCCTAACACCCTTCTAGAGAGTTTCACAAATTTTGGCTGCCAAGAAACCGCGTTTATGAGCTTCTACAGGAAGTCTGCAGGGGTTCTACAGGATGTTCTGAAATTTCTACAGGATGTTCTGCGATTTTCTACAGGATGTTTAAAAATTGGATTTTGGAGGATGGGTGAGTGAGGGTAGATGCATGAATGGATATGGAGGTAGGATAGGGGTCTGAAGTGGCCCAGGAACTGGTGGATGGAGCTAAGGAATGGCGAGGATGGTTCGATTTGTTCAAGGGAGAGATGAAACGATGTTGCACAAGAAGATGAGAATCATGGCAAAGTAAGCGAATGAGGCAAATGTAAGGTAAGGGTTCTAAGTGAAGGGTGAAGCAGGTAGGTTGGATGGAGTATGGGCAGGTAAGGAAGGATAACAGGTACTCTGTAAGTGGTTTTTCAAACTGACCAAACAAACACTTATAAAACCTATGACCTAGTTACTTTACTCTATTCTAACCTAACAGCAAAAGGAAATGAACAGAAGTTTATTCGAAATGAAATACATGAAATGACTATGCAACTAAGCAATCATAAACTGAAGCATGCAATCAAAACTGATATCAAGTTCGACAACTAAGAATCCAACACTATTAATTGCATGGTGAAGCAAAGAATGTGTTTTTGTGGGCAGCAAGGTTACATTGGTCCCAGCTCATGATTCCACTGAAGGGGAGGTGAGATCCAAAGTACTTGGTAGCCTTTTTCTGAATATATTCCCTGTGATTAACCTATCAAGTAAATCTGAACATGAAGAACCTTTTTAATCATCAAAAGCAACCTAAATAACAACACAATATTTAAATCTAAATAGCAGATTTTATTCTAAGAATGCAGCAAAAACACATAAAGATAATCAAAGGAGGTATTGGGCGCTTGAGATGGGCCCAACCCCAAGAGCTATAGCCTCCTAAGAGAGATTTAGAGCTGGTGAAAAGCTGGATTCATCTTTATTGAGCAAGAAAAGAAGAGTTACATCAAAACTGTCCACAAGGGAAACTTGAAAATGTGCTGAAAGCAAAGCTAATCTACTGCCTAAAAATCGAACTACAGACTAGCTAACTTCTGCCTACAAAATGACTAACCATTGGCTAACTACTAGCTACAAATTGACTAACCACTAGCTAACCCAAAATGAGGCCCTAAGCCTTCTTATTTATACAAATTGAGGACCCCAACGGTCCTCCTAAACTTTAGGGACTCGGCTGCCCAAGACTTGTAGTTAACAGCAGTCCTACTTGACTTGCTTGGCTTCCCTTGTGCTGATTGATTTGGTGGCCCTTGAACTCCGAGCTGATGGTGGAGAATTTGAGGTAAGGGCCCATAAATGAAGGGGACACCTTCCTACAAATCCTCTCCCTTGTTCTCCCACGAATTTGGCTGCCAAGTGCTCATTTACACCTTTGATTTTGTCTCCAAATGGACCAAAAAGGCTACACAAAGCACACATTAGACTTGTTGGCATAATGACTAACCCAATTCACTCTATTAGCATAAATATAATCAAAAACATGCAATAAACTAATGAAAATGGTGGATTAAGTCGAATTAGGAGGTTGAATGAGCCCAAATAATTATCCATTTTTGGGGTTCATCATCACCCCCCTACTGAAAGTGTTGCTCATCCTCTGAGCAACCAATATATCTCCTCATCTTTGATGGCCCTGGTGGCCTCCTTGTCATGCCAAGTGTTGTAGGGAAAAGTATCCAATACGGAATGACCCTATCCCACTCTAAGGGTGATAGTACCTCAGCAACAACTGAATACAAAGCTATTCAAGATTACTTCTTTATGAGATGTAAGAGAGAGGAGGAAGAGATCCACTAACCGTTATCTCCCGCTAATGATTGATCCAATCTTCCCTCTTTGCTGCTTGCTCCCAGCTCCTTGCTCTTTTGCTGGCCCAGCTACACAAAGATCCTGCAAAAGCACAAGAAAGGGAAACTACAAGAAGCATACATCCATAACTGATTCAAGGATTAGAATAAATCAAATATACAAGCATCGATACACCATTAAGATACATGCATATAGAAGAACCTCAAATGCTTTATTAATGGAAGAAGTAAAGTTCTGAGAGTGTTACAACCATAAGAGGCCCAATCCAGCAACACTTCCCAGCAGAAAGAAATCTCCTCTTCACCTCCTTCAAAGCAATCACCCAATAGTTCTATACACAAACCAACAACACTTCCTTACATTCACAAAATTCCAGCCTCCTTAGACCTCATGAGAGAGCTCTATATATAGGATATTTGGAGAAAGGATGAGTCAGCTTGAGACTGACATGAAGTTGACTTGTGTCCTCTCCCTCTTCAGTTATACTCCAGTTCTTGAGTCCACTTGGAGATCCTAGCTTCCACTTGGAGTTTAAGGACCTCTTACTCATCATAGGGCGAATTTGCTGATCCAAGTGTCATTTTAGAAGCTTCCTGGGCACCTGACACCTTGCAGAATGACTGTGCCACTTGGCCAATCTCGCCCAGCGTAGGTAGCCTTCATTAGATTTGACATTCAGCGCAGGTACAGAGTGGAGCAGTTGACATTCAGCGCAAATGCTCAGTGGAGCAGTTGACATGATCCTGAAATTGCTTGTTTTTGAGTGTTTTCAGGTGGAGAACTGATCTGAAGTGCTGTGGTTTGCTGACCTTGTTCCTCTAGGGGTAAGAACAACATGTTTAGGGACTTTGGATCCCTTAGATTATTGACATTTCATGCTTCATGCTGTGAGGCACAAAAATGTCTATAACAGTTGCCCCCTAAAGTATGAGGTCGTTTATCGGGTGAAATGCTTTATCCAGAGGATCCGAAGTTCATTCAATCGCTGAGAGGTGTCCTGTAATAAAATACAATACAATACATTATTTTTCATCTTGTTTTCATGATCTAGCTAAGGCGGGCATTCCCATGCTCAACTTTATAAATACATTTTGGTACATAGAACAGACGATCGTCTGATGGTAGACTGATAATTCTCTGCTAAAATTATCATCCTTTGAGTAGGATGATCATCTGCTGCAATGATGTACATAACAAATGTCTTTATATCCTGAATGTATATCGCAGCCCGGATGGATGAAACTAGATCCGGGGTCTTCAAACTCGTTCGATCTTCACTCTAAGTACAAGTCGATCCATGTGAGAATTGCGCTGAAGTCGAACATGGAAAGACATCGCTTGATTACCGGTCAATAATGTAAACCGTTAACAAGCGCGAGAGGAATCACCAATAATGACAATGACCCTCAAGGTACTGCAGTACAATTCACGTGGTGTGAATAAAGGACTTGGCGTCGAACACCACGCAAAATCTTCTGGTCGAAGGTCATTGATGTATACCTGTCGCCGGAAGTGAGAAACTTGCCATTGAGGCATGCAAGCTTCAAAGTACTGAAGGGGTTGTTCCTAGATCAACTTCTTGGATAATGAGCTGAAGTCGACAAGAAGCGATCCGTCAAAGGAGGGCCTTAATGAATCCCACATCAATGACACGGAACGGAGCTAATGATTTTAGTGGAGGTGAAAACAAACTGTGACATATGACTCAGGGTGGCGATCATGAATGGATGAAGGATAATGTATGGCAGTGGATGGGACACGGTTGACTCTTTCTGAACGACATCTCTTGAACATATAACGACACTGATGCGATGGATCGGTAGCATTACCCCAAATGTGGATGGTTTGGCGAGGACCATGGTGATGAGACCGGTGAATGAAAACAACCCAACCCGATGTGGTACGGAGGAAAAGTGTCATGTTCAAGAGCGACTTGCTACCATTAAAGCTTTGAGGTTCTCCCAATTTTTCCCCAGTCATTTCTGACCAGTACCTCTTTATTTTTGTCAAGCTGAGGAGGATAACATATGCTTGTTCTATAACCTGCCCTTCGGGCAAGCCCATCGCTATGTTTTAACGAGCCTAGCGATAGGGAAACTCGTTCTCGTCTAAAGACAAGTTTGTCGCTATTTAATCATTTTAACGAGTCTAACGACAAGGAAAACTCGGTCCTTTTCATTTTAGAGAGTCTGAAAAGGTACAGAAAGTTAACTCCAAAATTCCTTTTTCGTCATCTAATCCCTTAAGTCCGAAAAAGTATAAAACAATACAGAAGGGATGAATTTTCGATACTTTTAACGAGCCGATCAAAACAAGCGCTCGACCTTTTTGTGCAATAATCCCTCAGGTCCAAAAAGATTAAAATCTAGAGGAGGGATAGCTCTTCCGGTCCTTTTAACGAGCTGGAAGGCCAAAACTCGGCAAACTTTTCATATTTTATGAGTCAGATGAAAAGAGCTCAAAGAAGACTCGTCTTTTGAGGAACGAGTGATAAACAGGGATAGCAACTGATTCCAGGTACAGGTTGGAATTTTCCAATCACGGCAGTGTCACAAGGATGGCTAGGTGAAATCACTCTTCGCGGCTGTTCCTCAAAATGGGTAAACAATCATATGGGGGTGAACGATCGGCCAAATGGAATGGAGGTGGTGAATGAAAACACGACCAAGGCTTTTCATGGCTAATAAATTTACGATCGCAATGGTTATTTACCGGGATAGGTTCATTTTTTAATGAGCTTGAACTCTGGAGGAAACTCTTGCTCATGCTTTTCTATTTTTTAACGAGCATAAATTCCGCGATAAAACTGCTCGAATCTTGCGTTTATTTTTTAACGAGCATGAACTTTATGCTAAAACTGCTCGATTATATGGTCAAATTTTGATTTTTACCATTACTAGCTTTTCTCTTTTTCAAAAATAGTACTGCATTTTCAATTGCTGCAACAAACTTCGTTAGAAATGAATAATATTTGCATGAAAATGAGATTATAACCCTTATATTTCACTTTAAACTGTGTAAAAAGCCATTAAAAGGTGTTTTTACCTCTCATTTACCATTTCATTTGCATTTGGTTTGTTGGAGCTCTGGAGGTGCCTCTTCCCCCTTGATTTTCACCAGCTGATTCCGGGAGATTCTGCGGACGATTTTCGGCGCCGTCTGGACCAGGTAGGAGCTAAACACTAGCTCTTTCTTTTCATGGTTTCATTTTCCAGTTTTAGGCCTATTTTTCAGTGTTTCTGAGCCCCAGGGGTTTTGCAAAATCGCCCTAACTTCAGCGCAGGTTCCCCTTTTGAAATCTGCGCTGAATGTCAAGCTGCCTTAAGGCAGCCTGACCTTCAGCGCAGGAGGGACACTCTTTGCCTGCGTTGGGCTCAGAAAACTGAGTGTTCAGGTCATTTTTTGATGATTTTTCGCCAGTTTTTCATCAAAATCAGGAACTTACTCTTTCTCTTGTTTGCCTTGCAGGGAACTTTGAACAAAATGTCTTTTACATGGCGAGAACGAGAACATGAAGAGGAGGACATGATTGCCCTCCATGACCCGGTCACGGTGAACGCGCTGCGGAACTGTGGCCTGCTGAAGTTCTTCCGTATCTCTAGCATGAGAGCACAGATTTCTTTACTGCAGTATATGCTTGATGCTTGGGATCCTGTTAACCAAGTGTTCCAGATTAGGGGGAAGACCATCCCCTTGACCATAGAGGACATGTACTTCTTGACTGGACTGTCAAGACGAGGTGCCCCCATTTCCTTATCAGGTACGGCCCGGGGGACTGATTCCACCAGAGATTATGTCCGCCAGTACTGTAGGGAAGGTTCTCAGCCGAGCAGAGACGGCAAGATTGTTTTCCTAGAGATTACTGATCGGGCTCTCAGGTCCATTCTGTTCACTATTGGTAGGATGGCCGGTAGCGCAGCTCTACATGTTGCCAATAGGTCTTATATGCAGCACGCCTTGGAGTGTCTCCAACCGAAAGTATTCAACTGGTGTGATGCGGTACTTGTTCAGATGAAAAGTCAATTGACCAAGGTAAAGGACGGGAAGCTGAAGAACTTTGGATTTGGTTCTATTCTGACTGCCTTCACCTTGGAGAAAATCCCATTGATGCAGCCTCAGTACATCATACTTGACTTGCCTTCTCCGACCGAGCCACGCATGCAGAGGTGGGTTGACCACATGTCTAGGCATGCAGGTCAACCTCAGATTACCTTCACTGAGGCCTTCTTTAGGTGGTTCGAGCACCAGGAGATGGCGTTTTCTGAGTATCCATATGTGGGTATGGATTTCCGAGGTGATCCGGATTTGGTGTTACCGGATGGCGAGCAGTGGGGTGCCATTGGTAAACTCTTTGACCATATTACTGTTTATTGTCCTTACTCATAATGTTGTCGTGCTTTATTCTATCAAGACTTTTAATTGTACTCTTGGGTGCATGCAGATATTGGTCCTGTTCGTCCAGCAGTTCGTCCGAGATCGCCAGCTGCTGCCACGGCAGGGGAGCCTGCTAGGAGAGTTGTTATTCGCGATCTTGACGACACCGAGACCCTTACAGCTGTGCAGGAGCAGGTTGAGAGCCTTACTCGTGGCCTTCCGGATGTACAGATTGATGAGTTACCTTTACAGATGCAGCGGCATACCATTGGTGTGCCTAGACGATGGACTTGTCTCTTGCGCATGATTGCACAGGCCGTGACGTACTATCATGAGCACCACTAGGCTAGGGTGCCCCCTAGCATCTTTTGAGTTCTTAGGTCATATGACCAATTTTGTCTTGGTTACAGAACATTATGTATGAACTTATATAAACAACTTATATATTTTGATTTTCGGGTTTTACTCTGGTTGATTTACGTGATCCATATGTACAATTTTTTGATGATGTGTCCTTTTTATAATTGTTGCAAATGTCTATCTAACACATAGTTTGCCAATGAGTCAGTTAATGTGTTTAAGTTTCTTGAAATATGTTGATATTGAATTGAATCAAATCGTCTTTCCAAGATATTAACCCTTAGGAACATGCGATAAATAGCTGGATTGCGAACAGAATATATACCATTGAGTTGTAGTATTACGAGCTGTGAGTCTAGCCTGACAATTAGTCGGCGTATGCCACGTGTGATGGCATCAGAGAGTAGTTCTATCAACGCGCTATACTCAGCGATGTTATTCGTTGATTGCCCAATACATACACTTCTGAAACTTACTAACTCGCCGCTTGGATAAAAAATGGCCCAGGCTGCGGAGGACAGGTTCCGCGAACTACGACTCGCTCCGTCGGCATATCCAACACATGTCTCCAGAAGGTTCAACATCTGCAACGGAAAAAGGTGGATCACTCGACCAGAACAAACACTTTAGCGAAAACAAAATACAACAAAAGCATGCAGGTTACTATTTAAGCATAGTAACGCTTGAGGTACAACCCGTTGCGGGGTTGCGCCAGTGGAATTCCATCGTAATCCATCAACTCGTAGGCTCCTTTTGCTAACACCCTTTTAACAATATAGGGGCCCATCCATAAGGACTTGAATTTACCTGCTCCCAATTTATCGGATTCTTGGTCATAAAGCAAGACCAAATCACCTTCCGAGAAGACACGGGGTTTGACATTTTTGTCAAACTGAGCCTTGACTCGTTTCTTATGAGCTTCGTTAGCCAAAGCGGCGTCACGACGGGTTTCATCCAACTGGATTAATTCCAAGAAATGAGCCTCTTCTTCTGAGGTTCCGGGGAGAAGATCAATTGCGAGTTTAAGCGACAAAATTTCGCACTGGATCGGTAAGACTGCTTCCAGGCCATACACCAATTGAAAAGGTGTGAACCCGGTTGCGTTCTTAACCGACGTTCGGTAGGCCCACAAGGCTGAGTACAGGATTAGGTGCCACCTTCTTTTGTGAACCCCGATCATCCTTTGCAACATACGCTTCAGGACCTTGTTGATTGCCTCAACTTGTTCGTTGGCTTGCGGATAATATGGGGTAGAGCTGTCGTGAGATAGCCCTAGCTTGGCAGCTAATTCGACCATCATGTGATTGCGAAAATGCGACCCATGATCTGTGACTATAGCCTGTGGTATGCCGAACCTGGAAACTACATGATTGAAAAAGAAAAGGGCAGCTGTTTCACCAGTGTTATCCAATGTAGGCATCGCCTCGGCCCATTTGGTAAAATAGTCAACAGCGACTATAATATACCCATGCCCCCCGGTCGAGGTGGGGTTACATTGCATGAAGTCGATGCCCCACTTGGTGAAGGGCCCAACAACAACTATCGGCTGTAAAGGTGCGGGTGGTCGTCTGGTTTTGCTATCAAAGATTTGACAAGCATGGCAACTTCTGACTGCGGTTATGCAATCTTTGAACATGGTTGGCCAGAAGTATCCTGCTCGTAAGATTCTTTGTGCTGTTGCATATACAGACTGATGCCCCCCACAGGCGCCTGAATGACAATCATTCAGGGCTTTTTCGGCCTCCTCATGGGTAAGGCACCTCCTCAGAACTGTATCGACACCACGACGGTAAAGTGTATCACCGACGATCATGTAGTCTTTTGCTTGGTATCGTATACGTTTTTGTTCGGAGTGAGAGGTGTTAGGTCTGAACCTTTGGGTTTGGAGATAAACTATGATATCCCCATACCACTCATCGCTTACAGATATCAGAAACAAACTTTCGTCCACGATTGACTCTTCCGATGTTTCATCGTTGGACAACGATGGGAGATCGCACAATAATTCTGCGAAAACTAGAGCTTTCTTTGATTTGGATTTTACAAATTCCAGATCAAACTCTTGAAGTATTGCTATTCATTTTGAATATTTGCCCCCCAGCAACTGTCGCGACAGTATATATGTCATGGGGTTGCAATCTGACAAGATGGTAGTTTTCCGAAAGAGGACATAATGTCGAAACCTTTGGATTGCTTGAACAGCTGCAAGCGTTAGTTTTTCAACATAAGAATATTTACTTTCTGTATCATTTAAGTTTTTACTTAAATAATAGATAGGATGTTCAATTCCATCAACTTCTTGAACTAAAACCATTGCAATGGTCGTATCTGCTGCAGCCAGATACAGGTTAAAATCTCTTTGATAGTCCGGGGCGTACATTAATGATGCTTTTACTAGACAATCTTTCAGAGCATCAAAGGAAGCTTGCGCCACCTGGTCCCAGACAAAAGGTACATCCTTTTTCAAAAGACGAGTATAACCCTTAGCAAGTTCTGCGTAATTTGGAATGAATCTCCTCAGAAAGTTTGCTTTCCCTTGGAGTTTCTGAATCTGAAGCAAATTTGAAGGTGGAGGCAAATTAATTATTGCCTGAACCTTACAGGGGTTGAGACGAATCCCATCCTTAGAGACTACAAAGCCAAGTAAACGACCTGAACCGACGCAAAACACACATTTGTGTGGATTGAGTCTTATCTTGTAGTGTCGGAAACGTAGAAATATCGCTCTTAAATGCTGCGGATGATCAGTCCGCTTTCGCGAATGAGCCGGAAGATCGTCGAGATAAGGTTGAACAATGTTCTTGATGTCATGGAAGGCATAATTCATTGCCCTCTGAAACGTCGCCCCTGCGTTCTTTAAAACAAAGGGTAATTTTCGATAAGCGAATGTGCCCCACGGACAAATAAATGCAGTCTTTGACTGGTCCTGTGGGCGGATATTTATTTGATTATACCCGGAAAATCCATCCATAAATGAAAAGATTTCACATCCGGCGCATTCATCAATTATCTGGTCGATGAAGGGTGTAGGGTAGTTGTCCTTAGGACAAGCTTGGTTTACATCCCTATAATCGACACACACTCTAATCGTCCCTTGTTTTTTCATAACAGGGACAATATTCGATACCCAATCGGTTAGAGGAACCGGGTAGATGAATCCAGCATGGAGAAGTTTTTCAACTTCTACCTTAATGGCAGCGGCTTTCTTCGGGTGCACTTGCCGAAGTCGTTGTCTTACTGGTTTGACATCAGGATACATTTTAATTTCATGTTCAACGATACTCGAGTCAATGCCTGGCATTTCATTATATGACCAAGCAAAGACATCTCTAAATTCGCGAAAAAGAGCATCATATATTTCCAGTTCTGAAGGGGAACAACCTTTGCCGACATAAATATTTTCTACAACATCTGTTTTAGTCGAGATATTTATGGCTATAGTCTCTTCAATATTGGATAAGTTTCGCTCGGAATCCACCGTGTTTACAATATTTGTTAGGAATTCAAATACTGAAGGGTGATAGAGGTCACTTTGAGTATCTTCTTCATATTCCGGAAGAAGGGAACGATGGTGGTGATCATTCCATGGTGCCCCCTCAATCAACATTGATTGTAAGATTCCTTCGTCAGTCCCATGAACTTTCGACCAAGGATCTAATGGGGTACCATATTCTCCAGACCTATCTACCCAAACGCTCGACGAGCGTTGACTTGGGTTCGCCTCCCATGCCTGAAACATTGATTGCTACAATATTTCTATAGGACTTGGTGGCAAAACCATTTGGTGATCCATGACGACTTCGTCTTCTGCGACCTTCAAGGAAGATACCATGTTGCATGTTGCTACAAATGGGATATTCCCTACATGGATAGGAGGTGGCAACGCGAAAGCTCCCATCATTGTGGGGTCTTTTAATAGGCCTACTCCGATATCTTGTATTGAATGGTCGCTCCCATGGATCATGGGAATGCTTCCTGTAACTTGTGAACCATTAGGGAGGAAGTTCTGTTGGTCGACGATCGTAATCCCTCCTTCAAACGGGAATGCGATCTTCCTAAAATAAGTCGACACTACAGCTGCCATGGCATATATCCATGGTCTTCCCAGTAGGATGTTATAGTCAAGATTGCCATCAATGACTTCAACATCAATTTCCACTGTTTTTCCTCCTAGTTCAACTTTCAAGTTATTTAGGATGTCGTACGGCGTGTACGTCCTACCGTCGAATGCTTTTAATGTCGTCGAAGATCGCGACAAGGTTGGAGATCCAAGAGTTTTCCAGCAACTCATTGACATAATACATGTCGATGCCCCCTCATCAATAATTGTTCTGTGAACAGTTTTGTTGAGTGCTTTCACTTGAATAAGGAAAGCTAATTGAGCTGGTAACTGAGGATCATATCCTTTGTGATCAAAGGATACAAGATTGGAATCTTTAGGATCCACTCCACCAATTGCTGATAACAATGCCTGCCTTTGGGATGGGCAATTTTGCAGTACCTCAAGAGTTGACATAGCGGATGGCGATTGGGCCAAATCTTCCACTATGTTATAATGCTGCGCCGCCCTGGCGCGAGGATTAAACGTCGACTTGTGTACTACTCCCTTTGGCGGTTTTATTGTTAACTCATGCGTGATGGGGGGTACAACTTCTGCCGAAGTTGTTGTCGAACTACTAGGTTGATCTTTACCTTTGTCGTTCGATACCGGTGGATTCCCGTAATCTTTACTCCTTGTCGAGATCATAGCATCATTTTGCTTAGAGACCGACAACATAAGCACTTGCGACGGGGAAGCATTCCCACTGTCAACCATATTTTGACCTGGGTTGGGAAATGGATCAGTCAACACAGCTGAATTTTGGGAACTTTTAAAGAACTTCTTTAACTCAGCTTTGAACGGACAGTTCCTTGTGAAATGATCCTCTTCATCACATATTTGACATGGATAAATTTGTTTCCCTTGCCCAGGAGGGTTTGAAGAAGTTTTTTGAGGGGATGACTCACCCTGTTTCTTCTTCTTCCCTTTGTTTTGCTTCTTCTTGCTTCCTGGTTGACTGGAATTTTTGCCTTTATCCGTAGATACGGCATTTACTTCCGAAGCAAGAATTTCTTGATTTGCTTTTTGATTCGAAGTCTTACGGGGTTTCTTATTCGAATCCCTTGTCGACTTTGTGTTTGCAGTGCCAATCACACCATCACCGGCATGAGAGTCACTGTTCGATCCAGGAGGAGGAGGGATTGAAAATTCCGGTCTGGGGGCGTCGGGTATCTTATCATAGAGCATGCCAGACTGAGTATATACTAAGTCTAAATACTGTGCACGAGCAATAACCTGCTCCTCTGTTACGACCCCTCCCTTGGCCACATCTTCTGTTATAGCAGGAAGAAGCGACTTTATAAACCACTCAGCTAACAGCTGATCTGGAACATAAGTCTTTACCATTCTGCGACGACGACGCCACTCATGTATATGATCTGATATATGTGTGGCCGTTGTCTGCTTGAAATTGGTTAAGATTTCTGTTCCAGTTTCGTACCTTATAGGTAACTGAAAGTGTGTTAAAAAAGTCGTGGCTAGGGAACTAAAATTGTCGAAAGAGGCTCTAGGTAATTCAATATACCATTTAGCCGCCGGACCAGTCAATGTCCTCTGGAAAAGGCGAAGCCTTATCGAATCATCATTCAAGGTATTCGACGAACACCACAGATGAAAAGTCATCACATGATTTGACGGGTCTTTGCCAGGATTTCCATTGAATTTAGGAATGTCCGAAGGAAGCTTGTGAGGAATCGCTGGCCACCAATGGGCATAGGCGATTGGATCGTTCGTCAATCGATGTAAATCTGGTAATTCCAGAGTTGCCACGAATGGCAACTGCTGATTCAGGTTTGGCGAGGCGTACCCAGGATACGATGGAATCGCTTGAGCAGTAGGCCTTTGCATACCAGCATAATGCAATTGATGCTGATATGACTGATATGGCTGGTGGACTTGGCCACTGTAAAGTGGTTGATTTAACCCGTTCTGAGTATAGGGTTGTCCACTATTCGCAAAGATCTGTTGCTCAGATCCTTGGTACACCTGCTGAAGCTGAGGTTGTTGGTACTGCACCATCCATGGTTGTGAAGCCATGTTTTGCTGTGTTATATTAACCGACGGACCAAGATGCGGGGTTATTGTACCCATTTGTACTTGTGTCGTCCCGGCAGTTGGCGATTGTGGTTGTGTTGCAGGGTCAAGGGGCTGTTGCATTACAACCTGGGGTTGACATACAACAGGCATCGATTGAACTTGCGACACGGTTACAATAGCAGGCGTCGTCGGGATGCTAGACATAGGTACACACTGTTGCATAGAATACACAACTCTTGGCTGTTGAGGTAACATAGGTACCCAACCACTTGTCGTAACTTCAGTCAAACCTGAATGTTGTTGAAAACTGCCGTATGGGTATCCTCCTGGAGGAGGTAATGAAAGGGCATACTGCCCCCCATATGGTAGCAATCCGGAACTCAGAGGGATTGTTAGTCCTTGAGGACTAGATGACCCAAATTGACCTCCATGAGGATCAATCTGTCGAGTTTCAACATAAGAATTACCGGGTATTACTCCGGATGAACAAACTGGAACAGACCATACTGTCGAAATAGTCCCTGGGTGGACTCCTTCTAGCTGTTGAGAGCTAGTTGGGACAGCTGGTATGCCGGCAAACATCGTTGGAGTGACAGCAGGAGCTTCTGCCGTCGCTGTGTCATTTGGCACAGTCCTAGATGTCGACGGTTGCTCAGACATTTTAAGTCTATCCAATAGACTGCCCAGCGATTCTACAGGAACTTCCACTGGTGGTGGACAAACTTCTGATGCAGAAGGAAAAAGAGTGACACCTACTCCAAAATGAGTTGGAGTATTTGCTTGCTGGTCCTCTACGATTTCCTCTATTGCAATCAGACCAGGAGGAAGAGGAAGACCGTCAGGTCCGTAAAAGATTTCTGGTGCCGAAGAAGGGGTTGTTTCGACAGCGACAGTTGTTTGAGCAACAAGACTCTGTGGACCGGTTACAGATGGAACTGGTTCAGTTATGCAAGTACTTGTTCTCAGACCAGGATCAGTGCAACTGTCCCTCTGTGGCTGTCGAACTTCTTCAATAGAGGCAGGGGTTCCAGAAATACTAGGAGTGACCGGAATCTCAGATGTTGTTGGAACTGTTGTTCTAACTTTAATGGGAGATTTTGACCCGGTCAAGCGAGTTCGCTTCGTCCGTACTACTTTCGATTCCGGAGACAAAGACGGTTGACTCGCAAGCCTCCGCGAACGACGGGGTTTCAATTGACTTTCCTCCACGGTTGCGGATTACTCGATCAACTAAAATACAAAAAGGGGAATTATGTTTCCGTATTGAATGAATTTTATTAGACGCTTTTAGACACAACTTGCTTTTTCAGTTTTTAAGAGTCGAGAAAAAGCTAAAGATGACTCTAGTCTCCTTCGATGTTTTAACGAGCCTGAAGTGACAAATGCTTGGTTGGACTTTTTCAGTTATAGAGTTTGAAAAAGGCCAAAAGAAACTGCTCTGGAGATCTAGGCAGAGGGTGTGCCAAACCTTTCGCGAAACCACAGAATACGTTTTACGGTACGGGTGGTCGATCTTTGTGAATGCTGTGTTCACTGCATTGCGATCAGTAGGGCGGCCGGCACGGCTTCCTAAGGATAAAGGATAAATGCCTATAGGGGTCTCCCAATATACGCGACGGTACGCGGGAGCACAAGTCCGTATTAGTGCTATCGTCCCTCAGGAGGAATCACCCACCTTCGTAGAGATCGACAGTCACTACGTTTAACGACGCCGGAACACGTCTCTACCTAGACCTCTATTGTGAGCGTTATGTTACAAAGCGTTGTTAGGTTCATTCAATATATTTTAAGTTGATCTTGTTTAGCAGTTTGTCTTTCAGGATCACCACGAGATGTATCGGTACAAATTCCTAAATGCAGTCTAAGATGATAAGCAAGCTTTATAATCTTTTAACTTTGAAAATCCTAACTACTGAGGGAAAAGAAAGACATCATCTTTTCACACAGATCACAAAGCACACACTAATGCACTTTCTCCTAGATCAATCATGCAAACTTCTCAAAAATGCAAATGCAAAATGCAGGTATTTCTTTTCTCTTTCTTAATGTTGATGTATTACAAAAAGAAAGCTGTTGTATAATTTCGAAATCAATTTCAAGTGAAAGCAAACAAGCTTGTCTAAAATCAAAAAGACACCTTACGGTTTACTTGTTTTCGACACTAGACATATACAAATTCAAACCATATGACGAAAGCAAAGGCTTAATCAGCTATGAACAGCAATCAAACTAACTCTTAAGATCAAAACGACACTTTATCACAGGTCTAGATCCAAGAGGTCACAGCAAGACTAGTTCACTTTCGTTATGGGAAACTGTAAATGCATAAGAAATACACAAAGAACAAACACAGTTTCTTTATACAACTGAGGCAGAATAGTAACAAGGAAAGTTGGTTTCAGATAGGCCCACTGACTGGTAACAAACAGCAAAAACAAGAGTGAAAACAAGGCAAGAAACAGCAGGAAACCCCAGTAGCACAGTGTACCACTGGTTCAGCGCAGGTAAAGGACTGTCAGATTGACATTCAGTGCAGTTCCCAAAGGGGCTACCTACGCTGAAATGCAGACTGCCTTTGTACAGCCTGCACTGAAGAACGAGACTTGCGTTTTTCACAGTTTTCGGGTCACAGATTGCTAAAAAATTCACAGTTTTTGCTCAAATCAGAAGCTATCAGTCAAGGACACACTAAGGGATGACAAGGAGGATGAAAAGCTACCACTAAGAGCTTATTAGAGTCCTTGTGGATCAGCTCTTCAAATCATAAACTTGCCCAGAAACTGAGCTAGAGTAGCTGCCCTCTACTTTGTATTTGAATGATTCAAACACAGTTCGATTCGGTACTCCCTTTGTTTATGAAATGAATAGCAAAAAACACAAACAACCAACAAGATACGCTTCCCTAGCGGAGTTGCCAATTTGTTGTAGGGAAAAGTATCCAATACGGAATGACCCTATCCCACTCTAAGGGTGATAGTACCTCAGCAACAACTGAATACAAAGCTATTCAAGATTACTTCTTTATGAGATGTAAGAGAGAGGAGGAAGAGATCCACTAACCGTTATCTCCCGCTAATGATTGATCCAATCTTCCCTCTTTGCTGCTTGCTCCCAGCTCCTTGCTCTTTCACTGGCCCAGCTACACAAAGATCCTGCAAAAGCACAAGAAAGGGAAACTACAAGAAGCATACATCCATAACTGATTCAAGGATTAGAATAAATCAAATATACAAGCATCGATACACCATTAAGATACATGCATATAGAAGACCCTCAAATGCTTTATTAATGGAAGAAGTAAAGTTCTGAGAGTGTTACAACCATAAGAGGCCCAATCCAGCAACACTTCCCAGCAGAAAGAAATCTCCTCTTCACCTCCTTCAAAGCAATCACCCAATAGTTCTATACACAAACCAACAGCACTTCCTTACATTCACAAAATTCCAGCCTCCTTAGACCTCATGAGAGAGCTCTATATATAGGATATTTGGAGAAAGGATGAGTCAACTTGAGACTGACATGAAGTTGACTTGTGTCCTCTCCCTCTTCAGTTATACTCCAGTTCCTGAGTCCACTTGGAGATCCTAGCTTCCACTTGGAGTTTAAGGACCTCTTACTCATCATAGGGCGAATTTGCTGATCCAAGTGTCATTTTAGAAGCTTCCTGGGCACCTGACACCTTGCAGAATGACTGTGCCACTTGGCCAATCTCACCCAGCGCAGGTAGCCTTCATTAGATTTGACATTCAGCGCAGGTACAGAGTGGAGCAATTGACATTCAGCGCAGATGCTCAGTGGAGCAGTTGACATGATCCTGAAATTGCTTGTTTTTGAGTGTTTTCAGGTGGAGAACTGATCTAAAGTGTTGTGGTTTGCTGACCTTGTTCCTCTAGGGGTAAGAACAACATGTTTAGGGACTTTGGATCCCTTAGATTATTGACATTTCATGCTTCATGCTGTGAGGCACAAAAATGTCTATAACACCAAGCTTCTGAAGTGATGCCCTCTTCTTAGTCATGAAACCATGCTTTTCTCTTTGCTTCTTCCCACTGCCTGTGCTTCTTTTCCTAGAGAATTCTCAACTTTGGTATGATTGTGCAAGTATATTCAATATGATGGTGGCAATGGTGGTGAAAGGAGATGAAACCAGTGGAGGATGGAATAAAAGAGTGGTTGCATGCCTCCTCAACAAACTTCAAGCTTCAAATCCGTCTCCATAATTGATTCTGGCTTGCCCAAAGGCTTCTACAGGATGTTTCTGGTAAAAATATAGAACTTCCTGTAGAAAGTCCTGTAGCTTCCTGTAGAAGGTTGAACCATGACCAGATTGTGTCCGAACCTTGAAAAAATGAGTGTTCATGGAGGGGATGGATGTGCTTAGGGTGGCTAGCACAGGTGCTGCCTCCCTAGCTAAAATCTCGGCCAATTTCTCCTTCTGCTGCCCTCTCCCCAAACTTCCTTGTATGCCAATCCCAAACAACGCAAAGCCTTTGAACTCATTTGATGAAACTTCCTCAAGAGTAATTCCCTTGATGCATCATCTAATTCAACAACTGATCCATCTGCAAGTTGTTGAAAAGCACTCCTTTCAAGCAAATTTTCCATGGCGCCCTTCACTAGCAGATGATTTTGTCCCATTGGTTCCATGACAATAACACCCATGGATTTTCGATCACAATCAAACTCCAATAAAGCCCGCCTCTTTGATCTCTGTATCCACCAATCACAATTGCCCAATTTCACTGTGCCACTGTTGAGAATGGCACTTGTATCACCTGCCATTGGGTCTGGAACTCCCATTTTTTCAACCAATACCTTCAAGGCTACCTCAGTGGGAATACCAGTAGCACGGAACTAGTGACCTTGACAAGATATCCCTGCATCATTGCAAACTGCAGCAACTTCTGCTAGAGTTTCTCAATTTTCCCCCATATTATGTGCAGGCCAATCCAATATTTTTCCATCCTCAGGATTATATGTTGTTCCTTCAACAGTAAACTCCCTAAGTGAACCAGCACTATGCCCTATGGCTATAAACTCATTGACAGACATTTGATTGGTTGTAAGAGTACCTGTCTTATCAGAGCATATCACTGTGGTGCAACCCAAAGTCTCCACGCTCGGTAATTTACGCACAATAGCATTCTTTTGTGCCCTCTTACAAGTGCCAAGAGCCAAACATGCAGTAATCACAGCAGGCAATCCCTCTGGTATAGCAGCAACTGCCAGAGCAACAACAATCTTAAAGTAGTACGTACATTTCTCAAAGGAAAACCTGATATTTTTTTGGCCACCCATCTATGACTTCCCATGAAAGAAAATATTTGTAGTTCATGATCCAGACAAGAATACAAATGGCACCAATCACTGTTGTCAGTCTTTCGCCAAATTCATCTAACTTTCTTTTCAAAGGGGTATCATGACATTCCATTGAAGCTTCCTGAATTTGTGCCTGAATTTTACCTATTTCTGTAAACATGCCAGTGCTCACAACAATGCATGTGCAGCAGCCATTGGTAACTATAGTTCCTGCAAACACCATGCATTCTTTTGACTGCAACTCACAGTCACACAAGGTGGCTGGATATGTTCTTCTGACCATAGGCATGCTCTTTCTGGTTAGGGAGCTCTGCTCCATCCTAAAGGTGGATGTCTTTAGGGACACAATTCTCATGTCTGCAGGAACCTTGTCTCCCACCTTCAGTTCCACTATATCTCCTGGAACAAGTTCTCTGGAGGGAAGATCTACAACATAATGTCCATCTCTCAAGACCTTTGCATGATCAGATTGCATTTCTTTGAGAGCTTCCAAAGCCTTCTTAGAATTATTCTCTTGCCATACTCCAATAATGGCATTGAGGATGAGAATCAGGAGAATGACCAGGGGCTCTACATAGGCTGTTATGCCCTCCTCAGAAGACACATTATCATGAAAGTAGGCGAGAAGAAATGAAATGCCAGCTGCCAGCAGAAGTATTTTAACAATTGTATCATCAAATTGCTCCACTGCCAGCTTCCACAAAGGTGTACCATTTTTCTTCTGGAGCTCATTCCATCCATATATTTGACGGCGTTTTTCCACTTCATGAGAATTTAAACCATTCTCTAAGCTCACATCATATTCTTCTAAGCATTCTTCAACAGTTTTAGACCAAGCAGGGAATATCTTGTCCTCCATGGACTATGAAATAGATGATCAGATTCTGAATTCAAACAGATTGCTCCACCATTAACAGATCTATAATGCATTTGAAAAACTCCAAAATCAATACTTTCAAGAACCCTGGTAACCTTGGACACGAGCTTTAACTACTTTTCTCATTTTAAGCTTGAATTTCGACAAAAATCTCGGGTTTTCCTTCTGCAGAGCTGTTTTCTGCGTTTCCTGTAGACGACTTCTTGTAGAAACGCCAGTAGAGTGCCCTTGCACCTCTGAGCGAGCCTGATACATGGGATAATTTCGAAAACAGGTAGAAAACCTGATGGAGGACGACTAGTTAACAGATTGTGGGAGCAGAGGACGCGTACTTCGGCTAAGGACGTTACAGGTGCAAATGAATCAGCGGGTGGTGAGAGTCAGCCGAGCATTTTTCAATTACGGCGTGATTTGCGGTGAGGGAGTGAAGTGGCTAGGGGTACGTGGCCACATGCAAACTGCAATGCTATCATGAACTGCATGTTCTCTTCTAGATCAGTTGCACCGGAGTTCAAACAACCAACACTCCCTGTTTTTTATTTCCACGTGAGTCGACTATCCACGTATACTGCATGATTTCTGGCTGAGCGCTAGAGAAGGCACTGTTGGGTTAACTTTGCTAGATTCCTGGCTTAATCTCACCATTTGATTCATTTATGCACTTTTAAATCATATCGATGCAAATAGAGGAACCGATTTAGACACATACCTGTAAGTCGGCGTGCTGCTATGTCCTTTTTGTTGCTGCATGCATTTGTTTCTTTGGTTGCATGATGGCTTGGTTGATGATTCATGGTTGTTTTTTCCTTGTGCAGGTGTCCTCTGGCCGGATGCATGCTGCAAGAGTTCATTTCCACGTTCAGATCTGCACCTTCAAGCTGCTGTTGCTGAATTTTCACAGGACAAGAACTTGTTTTCGCCATTGCTCCCAAACGGTAAATCGGATCGATCTAAAACTTGCTGAGCACGTTCCTATCATCATGATGCACCTCCCATAGCAAAATCGTGATCAATGGATGCACAGATTTCAAGAAAAATGGAAAATGGCTGAAGATTTCAGAGATCAATTTCTCGGAAACCGTGCATCGGAATTGGCTAAAACTACTTGGGTAGGTTACTATCACCCATATGCATCTCCCCATGAAACAGGTTTTGAAACGGATGCACGGATATGGAGAAAATGCAAAAATGGCTGATGGTGATGGAGGCTGATTTCTTGGAAACCGTGCACCGGAATGGCCTGAAACTGCTCGAGCATGTTGCCATCATCCCTATACAATTCTCTGTAAAACGGTTTTTCAAATGGATGCATGGTTTTCAAGTTATGGCAAAAACAAATTTTGTTCTATGTATTTTCTCTTCAAAGCATTTTGCAAGTTTTTGCATGGAAAGAAAAACTGAGCTTGGGTTGTGATGCAGGTATGGAGATGATGGAGGAGGAGTTTGAAGATTGCAGGAGGACTTCTGAACCCTTGAGGAAGCTACCATGTTCGCCAAACCACCTTTTTGAAATCCATTTCTAGCTTCCTACAATTTCTACAGGAACTTCCTGTAGAAGCACAATGAAGAAGCACAATGAGGTGGAAAAGATGATGGAAAAGGGTGAGGAATGGGAACATGGATGCTTGCAGGCATAACCAATGGATTCCAAGCTTTAGATCCCCTTCCAAAATCGAATCTGGCTCGCTTGAAGGTTCTACAGGATGTTTCCTGTAGAAATATAGAACCTCCTCTAGAAGGCACAAAAACTCCTTTGTCTTTGTTTTGAGTGATCCTCCTGACCTGCAATGTCATTGCTGCAACCTGAAATTATTCAATGGAAATTAGATTTATTTTTCTTTTTCTTTTTCTCTTTTTTTTTTGAAAAACAACTAGGGCGCCTCATGGAGGTTTTCACCCTAATTGCCTGCCCTGGGCGCCTCCAAGGGAGGTTTTCACCCAGAGATCTTATTCTCTTTTCTCTTTTTTTTTTTCAACCCATTGACCGCCTCATGGAGGTTTTCAATCAATGAGCCAATCTAAGGCGCCTCCGAGGAGGTTTTCACCTTAGATTTCTATTTTCCTCTTTTTTCATTTTTTCTTTTTCTTTTTTCTCTTTTTTTTTTTTTTTTTTCTACCCTACCCTACTTGAAAAACAAAATCGTTCTCAAGTATAAGCATACTTCCAATGGAGCCATGTGCACATCGAGATTAGAGATAAACTGATGTGGAGGCTTGAAATGCATGCTTTTCCAGCTATCCAGATCTCAGAGACCAAATGATTTGACTTTGAAGGGATCAAACATAGATGAAGAAGAGAGTACTGCTGCAACTTAGTGACCTTCTGAAACCATATCTCAATATAGCTTTGATATCCTTGGTCCTTTTCTGATTTAGGTCATGTTTCATGTCACTTTCTACTATGACTTCCTCATCTTCCTCTTTTTGTTGACCTTTCTCTTGAATACATGGAAGATTTGATGGTAACCATGAGGGAGCTCTCTCGATCTCTGATTCTGATCTCTTCTCTTCATCAAGTGCAGCCCATGGTTCTTTGATCTCCTCTTTTGAATCTTCTTTTGCCGGATGTGGTCCTTCAATGCTTTCAAGATAATCTCTGCTTTGCAACACTCTTCCTGAGCTATGGTGAAGATCATCGAGCTCAAGAGGAGTCATTTGGACATGTTGTGTCTTAGCATTGCAATTTTGTTGAGCTACTCCAATGGACAGGTTTGGAAATGGTGGTATGGGTAGCTGAGTGGGGGCGTAGATTTGAGATGGATGTGGATGGGGTTGTGGTTGGGTAGGCATTTGGGGTTGCCTTGGTGGAGCAGGAGGCGATGGTTGTGGATGAGCAGGTGGTGGAGGAAAAGAAGCGGGAGGAGTGTTGTATTGGGGCCTCCACCCCTGATGAGGTGCATTCCACTGAGGCTGTGGCTGAGCATAAGAGTGAAATGAATGAGCAGCTGGTTGGGCATAATATGGATCTGTGAAGGAACAAGGAGGAGGTGTGAACCAGGAAGGATGAGCAGGGGGACCCCAAGAAGGCATGAAAGTGGCTTGATAGGGGTCATAATAGGTCTCGTGTGTCCCTTGCAGTTCCTGCTGGTAAGATCTAGGTCCATGCAGCCTCCTTTGGTTCATATAATAGAGTGATTCAGTGGCTCCTTTGGCTCTCTGATATGCAACTTTGATTCTGGGTAAGGAAGGGCACTGATTTGTAGGATGGTATTCTTCACAGACAAAACACACTTCTATAGAGTACAATGGACATTCGTTCCTAGGATGCTTTCTAGTGCACCTGGGACAAAAGATGACCAAAGTCCTCTTGGCTTCCTCTTGCTTCTTTTGGATCCACAGGGTATCCAATTGCCTGGCAAGAAATTGCCTCATATCACTCTTGAAATCTTCGATCTGATTTTCAAATTCGTCTTTGGACAAGGTGCTGCTCCCAACATTTCTGCTTGTAGCCATTTGCTCTAGAGGAATGGTTTCTTCGTCTTCTTCCCTTGAGGTTCTTCAAATATGTCTTGCTGTCCACCTAAGGGTTCTTTAATCACAGCCATCGAAGAAGAGAGAATGTTGGCTGTGTGAAGCAGTGGGGGTGTTGTGCAATCATTTTTCTAACTTATCTCTACTCCTACAAGGCATGAAAAGAAATCTTTTTGGTTGATTTTTGTATTTTTCTTCTTGTACCTGCAAAACTAAGATAGATTGAATTGCAACTAACTATCTTGCTGAAATGAAATGCGGAATTGAAATGAAAGCAGGAAAGGACTAATCTATTTTGCTCAAATGAAATTGCAGAAATGAAATGCTAGTCTACGCTTGCGGAATTGAAATGCTAATCTACGCTTGTAGAAATGAAATTGCGGAATTGAAATGCTAATCTATAAAAGCGGGAAATGCTAATCTACTTTTGCATAAACGAAATTGCATAATGGAAATGAAATAAACTACTTAGCAGAAGATTGTAGTGGAAAATAGAAGAAAAGCGGCAATCACCAATACTCTGACGCTTCCCCGGCAACGGCGCCAAAAAGATGGTGGGCCCCAGTATTGCAGCAATAATGCTGCAACTCCTGAGACTCCCTTCTTTAATTTTATCAACCCGGTAGTTCGTAACAAACTTGGAAGCGACGGTGTTGTATGCACAAGTACTAGCTCTTGTCGCAGCTATCACTTGGTCAGCTGGCACAAGTCCACTAGGAGCTTAAGCCAACTTCTATGAGCTCTTAGAAGAAGATTTTTAATTGATGGATGAAAGCTAACTCGAAGGAAGCTAATCTAATTGCGAAAAGAAACTGAAAGCCAAAAAGAAACACAAACCCTAGCAAACCCTAATTCTACCAGCTAGTCCTATTACTTCTATGAAGGTAAAATGCATGTGTCTAAGTTATCACTATCTGAAGAAAACATCTTTTTGTATTTTTGATTAAGTTGTTGGAATTATCATGCATGTGCTTCTAACTATTTTTGACTGTGCAGAGGTGGATCAAGGAGGAGAAATGCTTGGAAGAGGTCGGGAAGGTTCGGAGAGGGCCTAAGGGGTCCCTAACACCCTTCTAGAGAGTTTCATAAATTTTGGCTGCCAAGAAACCGCGTTTATGAGCTTCTACAGGAAGTCTGCAGGGGTTCTACAGGATGTTCTGAAATTTCTACAGGATGTTCTGCGATTTTCTACAGGATGTTTAAAAATTGGATTTTGGAGGATGGGTGAGTGAGGGTAGATGCATGAATGGATATGGAGGTAGGATAGGGGTTTGAAGTGGCCCAAGAACTGGTGGATGGAGCTAAGGAATGGCGAGGATGGTTCGATTTGTTCAAGGGAGAGATGAAACGATGTTGCACAAGAAGATGAGAATCATGGCAAAGTAAGTGAATGAGGCAAATGTAAGGTAAGGGTTCTAAGTGAAGGGTGAAGCAGGTAGGTTGTATGGAGTATGGGCAGGTAAGGAAGGATAACAGGTACTCTGTAAGTGGTTTTTCAAACTGACCAAACAAACACTTATAAAACCTATGACCTAGTTACTTTACTCTATTCTAACCTAACAGCAAATGGAAATGAACAAAAGTTTATTCGAAATGAAATACATGAAATGACTATGCAACTAAGCAATCATAAACTGAAGCATGCAATCAAAACTGATATCAAGTTCGACAACTAAGAATCCAACACTATTAATTGCATGGTGAAGCAAAGAATGTGTTTTTGTGGGCAACAAGGTTACATTGGTCCCAGCTCATGATTCCACTGAAGGGGAGGTTAGATCCAAAGTACTTGGTAGCCTTTTTCTTAATATATTCCCTGTGATTAACCTATCAAGTAAATCTGAACATGAAGAACCTTTTTAATCATCAAAAGCAACCTAAATAACAACACAATATTTAAATCTAAATAGCAGATTTTATTCTAAGAATGCAGCAAAAACACATAAAGATAATCAAAGGAGGTATTGGGCGCTTGAGATGGGCCCAACCCCAAGAGCTATAGCCTCCTAAGAGAGATTTAGAGCTGGTGCAAAGCTGGATTCATCTTTATTGAGCAAGAAAAGAAGAGTTACATCAAAACTGTCCACAAGGGAAACTTGAAAATGTGCTGAAAGCAAAGCTAATCTACTGCCTAAAAATCGAACTACAGACTAGCTAACTTCTGCCTACAAAATGACTAACCATTGGCTAACTACTAGCTACAAATTGACTAACCACTAGCTAACCCAAAATGAGGCCCTAAGCCTTCTTATTTATACAAATTGAGGACCCCAACAGTCCTCCTAAACTTTAGGGACTCGGCTGCCCAAGACTTGTAGTTAACAACAGTCCTACTTGACTTGCTTGGCTGCCCTTGTGCTGATTGATTTGGTGGCCCTTGAACTCCGAGCTGATGGTGGAGAATTTGAGGTAAGAGCCCATAAATGAAGGGGACACCTTCCTACAAATCCTCTCCCTTGTTCTCCCACGAATTTGGCTGCCAAGTGCTCATTTACACCTTTGATTTTGTCTCTAAATGGACCAAAAAGGCTACACAAAGCACACATTAGACTTGTTGGCATAATGACTAACCCAATTCACTCTATTAGCATAAATATAATAAAAAACATTCAATAAACTAATGAGAATGGTGGATTAAGTCGAATTAGGAGGTTGAATGAGCCCAAATAATTATCCATTTTTGGGGCTCATCACTTCACGCCAAAAAAAATCAGGGTAAAAGAAGTTAACCTTCTTATTCATCCAAACTTATTCAGAGGTGCCACGATCTAGGGTTTTAGTAGGAAATCGATTGATAGGTAATAAGCTATCATTATTGCTTCTACTATTTTTTTTCGCATTCCATAATTTGACAACATACTCAAATTCTCCATGGTAGTGAAATTTATTCTTTCTATAGTACCATTTTGTTGAGGACAATCTTTTCATGTTTTATGTTGAACCTATTACAATAATCCTTGAATGCACTAGAAAAATACTCTCCACTGTTATTTTTCCTAAAAAATTTGAGTAGTTTGTTAGTCTCTCTTTTAAAGACAGCATGAAATTTTGAAATATCTCAAACACCTTACCTTTACTTTTCATGGGATAGACTCAACCGTTCTTAGATGCATCATCTATTAGTATAACAAATTATGAATCTCTTCCTAAAGACTTAATATTGATTGAGCCAAAAACAATTGAGTGATTCAATTCTAATATATTTATTTTCCTTTCGATGGTCACCTCTCATAAATGAAACCCTTCGTCACCTACATATATATAATTCTCACAAAATTCAAGTTCATAGGATTCCAAACCTCAAAGAATTTTTTTCCAACAAGGACTTTTAGGCCTTATTCACTCATGTAACCTAAGCACTTATGCCATAAATTGCCAAGTTTCCTTTTTTTGCGACAACAACTACATCTAATATTTTTGTCATTACCCTCAATGTATAACATGCTCCTGTCTTGAATCCTTTAGCCATGACTACTGACCCTTTTACTAATTTTTTAGCGGCCTTTACCAAACCTAATGGAGCATTATTCATCATCTAATCATCCCACAAAGATCAAGCTTATACACATATCCAAGACATGCCTAACCTATTTTATCAAGATGTCACATCCATCCTTAATCTTGATTTGGACATCTCCCACTGCAATAATATTACAGAATTGATTGTTTCTCAAATGTACTTTACCAAAATAACTAACTTTATATGCAACATTTTGATTTTGCATGGAGTTGCATGGTGAGATGCCCAAAAGTTAAGTACCCAATCAATGCTAGTGCTAGAAGTATATAATCATGTATATTCTACCGAAACATTAAATAAAATATTGCCTTCTAAAACTACAGTGGTGGTCTCACCTTTTTTTGTGCTACTTGATATCTTATTTGTGCTGGTCAATTTTTGTTCTTCACATTCTTTCTTCCACACCCAAAAATCTCTTTTCTTATGTCATGGTTTTCTACAATGAAAACATGTAAGTCTTCTTGTTCTTGATTTTGATCTGCCTCTTGCTCTTGAATACCCCTATGTTATCAGGAAAACTAGTGTCCATTCAGAGCTACTAGTCCCACTAAGACGGGTAGCTATCTTAGAAACAAACAAACTAAAGTTACTTGTGTTTTCCTTTATGAGAGATAGATGAGAGAGAAGTAGAGAGTACCAACCTCAGTCTTTCGCTAGTCTCCTTGCTTGTTTCCTCTCTCCTTTGATAAAGCTTTCGCCACTCCTTTCTCACTTGTCCTGCTTCAAAGAACACCTGTAGAGTCAAGGCAGCAAAATACCATCAAAGCATAGAGATCTATAACCATAAACAATGTAGGATCAGATGTACATTAACCATATAAATGCATATACAAATACAAGATTCAGAGATATACAAGCATATGGAGGAAAACTCAAATAGATTTATTGATAGAAGTAGTAGAAGGGAGGATTACAACCAAGCTGTCTGATCCAGCATCATCCTCCCAACATGAAAGCCATCTTCACCTCATACAAAGCAAGATCACCCAACAATTTCTTCAAAGAGAAACCAATAGCACTTCCTTGCAAATTACAAAATTCTAGCCTCCGGATCTCTAGGATGAGGGATCCATATATAGATGTTTGCAGGAGAGTGAGTCAGCGTCTGGGATTTTGATTAGTGTCATTTCACTGATAGTTCTTGGTTCCACTTGGAGATTTCATGATCTCTTACTCATACTTGGGCAAATTCAGAGAGGCAAGTGTCATATGAGCAGTTTGTAGAAGATTCGTTGAGTTTCCACCTAGCAAATTGCTTCTGCCATTTGTCTTCTCTCGCTCATCACATCCTACAGAAGGGATTTTCAGTATGCATTGCACCCCCTGTGTGTAATAGGTGAGATGCATCACACCCTTAGCATGGAGCAGTCTGTATGGTCTAGTTTTGACAAGTTCTGAGCAGTTTTTCAGGGAGAACTTTTGGGAAATGATGTAATCAGCTGACCTTGTTCCTTTAGTGTATGAAACAACACTTTTAGGGGTTTAGAAGCCCTTGGTTTATGGACATATGTGATTGAGGTTGCAGTGCCCAAATATGTCTATAACAGTTGCCCCCTAAAGCATGAGGTCGTAAATCTTCTGATGTCGAGTGAAATGCTTTATAATGAGGATCCAAGGTTTTTCGAATTGGAAGGTGACCTGTAATAAGATACAATACAATACATTATCTTCATAATATTTTCATGATCTAGCTGAGGCGGGCATTCCCATGCTCAACTTTATAAATTCATTTTCATGTACATAAGACAGATAATCATCTGTGTGGCAGACTGATGATTTTGGTAGAGTCATCATCCCTTAGTTTGGATGATTATCTGTATAACTATGATGTACATTTGATGTCTTTATTTTCCTGAATATATCGCAGCCCGGATGGATGAAACTAGATCTGAGGTCTTCAAACTCATTCAATCTTCACCCGAAGTACAAGTCGATCCATGTGAAAAGATGTTCTGATGTCGAACATGGAAAGACATCACCTGATTACTAGCCAATGATGTAAGCTATTAACAAGCGTGAGAGGAATCACCGATAATGATAATGACCCTCAAGGTACTGTAGTACAATTCACATGGTGTGAATACATGAGTTGATGTCGAACACCACGCAAAATCTTTCGGTTGAAGGCCATTGATGTAAACCTATCGTCGGAAGTGAGAAACTTGCCATTGAGGCATGCAAGCTTCAAAGTACTGAAAGGGTTGTTCCTAAGTCAACTTCTTGGATAATGAGCTAATGTCGACAAGAAGTGACCCGTTATAGGAGGGCCTTAATGAATCCCACATCTACGACACAGAACAGAGTAAATGATTTTGTGGAGGTGAAAACGATCTTATGATACAAGGTTCAGGGTGGCGGTCATGAAAAATGGAGAGTGAAGGTATTGCAATGGATGAGGTGTTAGCTAGGTTGGTGAATTCTCTTGAGCTAATGTCGACAAGAAGTGACCCGTTATAGGAGGGCCTTAATGAATCCCACATCTACGACACAGAACAGAGTAAATGATTTTGTGGAGGTGAAAACGATCTTATGATACAAGGTTCAGGGTGGCGGTCATGAAAAATGGAGAGTGAAGGTATTGCAATGGATGAGGTGTTAGCTAGGTTGGTGAATTCTCTTAGCGAATTCTCTTGAACATATCGGCGACACTAAAATGGATTGGTAGCGTTAAACCCAAAATGGATGGTACGACGGACCAATGGTGATATGACCACTGAATGGAATAACCCAACCCGACTCAATCATGGTGATGGAGTGAAAGTGTCATGTTCAAGAGCAACTTGCTACTAATGAAGTTATTCAAGTTTTCTTCCCTTTTTCCCCAGTCATTGCTGACTAGTACCTCTTTATTTTTGTCAAGCTTGAGGAGGATAACATATGCTTGTTCTATAATTTTCCCTTCGGGCAAACCTGTCGCTATGTTTTAATGAGCCTAGCGACAGTGAAACTCGCTCTTGTCTACATGGACAAGTTTGTCACTATTGTTTTAATGAGTTTAATGACAAAGATAACTCAGTCCTTTTCAATTTTAGAGAGTCTAAAAAGAGACGTAAAGGCAACTCAAGTAGTCCTTTTTCGTAATATAATCCCTTAAGTTTGAAAAGGTATAAAATAATATGAAAGGGATGACTTTTCGATAGTTTTAACGAGCCGAACAAGAAAAGCGTTCGATCGTTTTGTGTAATGATCCCTCAGGTCCAAAAAGATGGCACTTCCAATCACTTTAACGAGCTGGAGAGGCCAATTTCTTGGCAATCCTTTCATATTTTACAAGCCAGATGAAAAGAGCTTAAAGGAGACTCGTTTTTTGAGGAACGAGTGATGTTTTCGGATAGCAGCTGGTTCTAGGTAAGGTTTGGAAATTTTCAATCACAACAATGTAAAGAAGGTGGCTAATAGAATCACTCATCGCAGCTGTTCCTCAAAAGGGTAAACAATCAAATGGAGGCGTATGATCGGCTAAAAAAGAGTGGAGGTGATGGTAAGAACACGACCAAGGTTCAAAAGGTGATAATTATGTGATCGCAAAGATTATTTACCAAAGATGGGTTCATTTTTTAATGAGCTTAAACTCTGGGGGAACATTTTCTCATTGCTAGGTTTATTTTTTAACGAGCTTGAACTTCGCGTAAAACTACTCATTTATAGGTTTATTTTTTAAAGAGCTTGAAATTCGCGTAAACCTGCTCGTGTCAGTCGTATAATAAGGATGTCTCATCGATAGGTTCATTTTTTAGGGAGCTTGCCCCATTCGAAACTTTTCTCTGGAGCCTTTCGTATGCAAAGCTAGGAATGACGAACCTATGAGTTTAAAGGGTTGAGAGCCTACAAGCTAAGAAAATAAATGGTCATTTTTCACTTGCATGACCCCAGGTATAACGAAATATAGTTTCCAGGTTACCATACGGAAGTTCTTGCATTAGCAAGATTGTTCCATCTGCGTAGCGGATAAAAAGCTTCCTCGGCTTTGTCCATCGAAATGGACGAAGGTGATTCAAGTTCCAATCACTTAACCTTTGATGGGGGAATCCTTTTCTAGTCTGATCCATTTTCCTAAATGGACAGGATAGTCAGACTAGTCATATTCCTACACAGAAACTTACCTTATATATGGGGTTTTCCTGCCGAAGCAGACCAGGGTGCATACCTCTTGGGTTTCAGTCACAATCACCGAATCACTCGCGCTCATCAGGTGGATGGACTGGAGATTGATGAGACATTCCTTGTGCAAAATGACCAGTTAGGGATGACATTTGACTAATAGCTGTGTTTGAACCAGGGAATGAAAGTTGGTCAACTAGGTGGACCACTCTGCCTTCATGTGGGAAACACATCACTGGAAAGAGTGAGGAAACAATAGCTCCCATGCTATAAATGTAGTCACACCCAAGGAGTAGATTGTAATCTAAAGGCCCTTGGACTACCATCACATTTAGATGAATGGTTTTCCTTCTCAAAGTTATAGGTAAATTTGGAAGGATCCCTAACGGTCGACTGGTTCCTTTATTGAAGCATGTCAGATTTCGAATCTCAGGCAGAATTGATGGCGAACCAAGCACTTTCCAAGCAGTTGAGGAAAGGATACTCACAGAGGCCCCTTCATCTATGATAGTACCAACCATGATCATTCTATAAGCTTGTACTATGATTCGGAATGGTACATTAGGTGGTAGGCAGGGTCTCCCTAGTAGATTCCAATCGAAGGAAATGACTAGATTGCTTGGAGGAGGGACCGAATAAATGACCGGATAAATCTCTGATGAGCTTCCTTCCTCCGGTAAAGGAATGGGTAGATTGCCCCCATGTTCATCGGATTCTGTGTTTATGAAAAGAATTTGAACGGTGTCATTCTCATTCTCTTTAGTTCAATTTCCGTCTCAACTTGTTGACTTTGGTCCGGTGTGGACTCAGAGGGTCTATCTTCAATGATAGGTGCTTCAACCGACAACAACAGTGTGTCAGTCGGATTTTCAACTAGCGACGGACTCGGCAAGAGTTTCTTGTATCTAGGAGGAAGTCGCTGCGGTGAAGTAGGACAGTTATCCAAGACCCTTTTAGCTTCGTCCAGGAAAGGACAACAGTGGAGGAGATGATCGTCTTCACACAATCTACAAGGAAATTTAGATCTTCCTTTCTTTCCATTGGCTTTGTTTTCACTAGTTGATGGTGTGCTCTCAACATGATCGTCAGAGGTTGAAGACACCAGATTGTGCAAGTGGGGAGACCAGTCCCTCAGGATCTGTGGGATATAGGGACAATCTCGATGATAGTGGTCTCCCTTGCAAATGACACATGGAGATTAGGTTTGGAAGGTGTAGTGTGTGGATTTTCGCCAGACGATGCATGGTTGCCCCCTTTCCCCGTTGGCTTCTTCTTCTTCTTCTCCTTCCCTTTCTTCTTCTTCTCAGTTACTTGGTTACTAGCTTCACCAAGTGAAGAGGAAGAAGGAGAGGGAGAAACAAACGAAGTAGAAGGTTGGGGGGTAAATCTAGTATCATTTGGTTGCTAATTTTATTGCTGAGTAATTGCGGTGTTTTGAACAACAGAGGTCAAGAAAATCCATACTGGCAGGCCAATTGTGAGTCCTGGAAGGGACAATGTAGCCATGTGTGGAGCACCAACATCTCCCCAAGAGGAGAAGGGACTAGGATTTCCTCCAAGGGGAAATCCTTGATTGGTAGACTCCATCTTCTCAACCTAAGACCAACGAGGGAACAATGACGTTATTCCAATTAAAATAAATTTTATGACACTTTGACACAACTTGCTTTTTCAATTTTTAAGAGTTGAGAAAAAGCTAAAGATGACTCTAGTCGCCTTTGATTTTTAATGAGCTTGAAGTGACAAGTGCTCAGATGGAACTTTTCTTTTAAGGATTCTGAAAAAGAACGAAAGTGACTTCTCTGGAAACCTAGACAAAGGGATTACCAAACCAATCACAAAACTGCAGAATACTTTTTATGGTACGGTAGTCAATCTTCCCGAATGTTGTGTTTAGTGCATTGCGATCGATAGGGCGGCAGACACGACTTCCTAAGGATAAAGGATGTAGCCTATTGTGGTCTCCCAATATATACTCGATGGTACGTGGGAGCACAAGTCCGTACTGGCACTTGTCATCTCAAAGAGGAGGAATCACCCAACCTACGATGAAAGCGATAGTTACCAGGCTTTATGACGCTGGAATACGTCTCTAGCCTAGACTTCTAAATGTTGTGTGTTAGGTTCCAAAGCATTTTTATGTTCATTGAGGTTTATTTTACAGTTGATATTTCTTAAGAAGTTTTCCTTTAAGGTTCACCGCGTGATGTAGATATACAATTCCTAAATATGCAATCTAAGATGATAAACAGTCGTTTACTTTCTTTTTGCAATGAAAATCCTAGCTACTAAGGAAAGAGAAATGAAATTCTTTCAACATAGAGCAAAGAGCACACACTAGATGCACTTTTCCTAAATCAATTTCAGCACGCAGTCTAAATGCAAATGCACATGCATGTATTGTTTTTCAGTTTCCTTAATGTGAGAATAACAAAAGAAAACTAAGTATAGATCTGAACTATCTTCTTTCAAAGCGACAATACTAACAATTTTCTCTTCAAAAAACGAAAGGACGGCTAGGACAACACTTTGTGATTTCGAATTTAAAATTGCTTTCGACACTTGAAATATTATTAATTCAAATCAAATACAATGGAAAAAGTGTAATCGACTATCTAAAAGAGGAATGCTTTACAACACTCTTTTTCTTGACTGAAAATGACACTTGCAACACTTTCAAATCAAAAGACAACAATTTGATTAAGCTACTATTTGCAAAGGAGAATTTTAAATGATGAAAAATACATAAAAAACATTCACAATTCCTTATCAGTGGAGGCTGAAATAATGCAAAGGAAGAAGGTTTCAACAATGATATACTGATCATAGACAACAAAACTACTGAATATTGAAGACAATGAAGAAAAAACCAAAATCTGGAGGTAGAAACAGTCTTAGTCAATCATCGCACCTGTAACATAGGGAAATAGGGATGCATCTCACTTGCAACACACAAGAGGTACGATGCATCCATATTGCCAATGAGAGACAGTGTGATGGTCCAGGGACGAGACTGAGCTTGGTTTTCACTCACAGTTTGCAGCTAAGTTCAGGGATTTAGGCTGAGCTAATGATTGTCAGTAAACAAAAAGTATAGGGGCTGATCTAATGAGGTTATTTGAGCTACCACCAGGGCACTTAGGATGTTTGCAAGCTAGATGTTCAGTTCATAAACCAACCCGGAGATTGACTGAAGCAGCATTGATCTAATTTGCAGTTGCATAGAAAAAGCCGTTTGAAGGCTAGTTGGCTTAACTTCAGGCTCCGTCTGTGGTTTATAAAGCAAACAACAGAAACAAAAAAAACAAACTATTCGCTCCCCACTGGAGTCGCCATTTTGTTATCGGGAAAACTAGTGTCCATTCAGAGCTGCTAGTCCCACTAAGATGGGTAGCTATCTTAGAAACAAACAAACTAAAGTTACTTGTGTTTTCCTTTATGAGAGATAGATGAGAGAGAAGCAGAGAGTACCAACCTCAGTCTTTCACTAGTCTCCTTGCTTGTTTCCTCTCTCCTTTGATAAAGCTTTCGCCACTCTTTTCTCACTTGTCCCGCTTCAAAGAACACTTGTAGAGTCAAGGCAGCAAAATACCATCAAAGTATAGAGATCTATAACCATAAACAATGTAGGATAAGATGTACATTAACCATATAAATACATATACAAATAAAAGATTCAGAGATATACAAGCATATGGAGGAAAACTCAAATAGCTTTATTGATAGAAGTAGTAGAAGGGAGGATTACAAACCAAGCTTTCTGATCCAACATCATCCTCCCAGCATGAAAGCTCTCTTCACCTCATACAAAGCAAGATCACCCAACAATGTCTTCAGAGAGAAACCAACAACACTTGCTTGCAAATTACAAAATTGTAACCTCCGGATCTATAAGATGAGGAATCCATATATAGATGTTTGCAGGAGAGTGAGTCAACTTTTGGGATTTTGATTAGTGTCATTTCACTGATAGTTCTTGGTTCCACTTGGAGATTTCATGATCTCTTACTCATCCCTGGGCGAATTCAGAGAGGCAAGTGTCATATGAGCAGTTTCTAGAAGATTCTTTGAGTTTCCACCTAGCAAACTTCTTCTGCCATTTGTCTGCTCTCGCTCATCTCACCCTACAGAAGGGCTTTTCAGTATGCACCGTAACCCCCATGTGTAATAGGTGAGATGCATCACACCTTTAGTATGGAGCAGTCTGTATGGTCCAGTTTTGACGAGTTCTGTGCAGTTTTTCAGGGAGAACTTGATTAATAGTCCATTCATTCAGCGAATGACTGAACGTTGACGCATTAATAATGCCCGTAATCAAAATTGAATCCAGTTGCATCAGACACTTGTTCTAAGCCATGTTATGTCAAATTTTATGATGTTTCTCGTACTTGCATTTTATAAGCGCATTTAAGTTTTGCGAGAACTCAATTAGCTAACAACCATCATATGATTCACGTTATTATGCAGACCAAATGCATGGACTATGGCACTCGTGTAGAAAACAACACCTTGTTTTCATGTGGAATTTCGTAACAAAGCATATAGGAACTTTTAAGAATTACTGAAATTACAAGTATGGTGGTGTGTCAATGAAATGGGCCCAGAAATCCATCGATATAAGTATCAGGAATTTCGATATTGCAGAAGTATCAGATTCCCTAATTTTAGTGACTAGATTCCATCAAATTACCTACCAGAAAACGACGTCTGCTGCAGGAATAGACCACTCATCTAGTATTGCTTCAAAGCTGCCAAGGTCTCACAGTACCTGGGGAATCTGTAGTTATTAGAAAGAACTTTTCTCAGTGGTGACATGGACTGATAAACATCGTAAAATTATATCTCAATTATTTTTCTGTTTTTATTGAGAAGGCTATATCATTAACCATCTTTCAATGTCAGGATGTATTGTTTCTGTGATATACAGTTTTGATTTCTATTTGTTTTGTTTTCTATTTGTTGAGCATTGTGTTAATTTTTTATGAAAATGTTTGTTGAGTTTAGAGATTCATTGTACAGTCTAGTATGATGTGTAACTTGATCTCTTCATCATCAAAGTTAGAATTTTGCTCACCGAAATAAAATTTTTAAAAAATATAAAAATAAAAATAATTGAATAACTATACAAAACATTTAAATAATGTCAACTCATAAAAAAATTACGTAAAAAAATTAAATTCCTCCCAACTCATGTTTGATCGATATTTAAGATAAATCTATGTTAGTTAGAAATACCAGACTTTCAAATAATACTAGAAGAATCCATCTCCCTCTGGGTTGTCCTATACACTCCTATCATTTCAATACTTTTAAGATCCATAGCTATCAATTTGAGTATATACTAATGTGCATGTTCACCATTAAAAATGGTTCCACTTTTGTCTATTGCATTTAACTCTCTTCAGTATTTGATTCTTCTATATTTCATCGAATCTGCAATCAACATAATTTAAGGATGTCCTTTAACAATATCTTGTAATATAATATAAGGTTGATATTAAATATTGATAGTGTTATGTAACATTTTTTACATTTGATATATAATTATCTAATTTTATATAT
Organism: Pinus tabuliformis; assembly: GCA_031772625.1. Taxonomy (NCBI): domain Eukaryota; kingdom Viridiplantae; phylum Streptophyta; class Pinopsida; order Pinales; family Pinaceae; genus Pinus; species Pinus tabuliformis. Next base: position 587,428,163 of record CM062815.1, read on the forward strand.
TTTATATACAATATGATTTTGAATTTAATAATATGTATAATATACTCTTTAACATTAAATGTTGTGTAGCATAGGAGATATTAACCACGGTCAACAAATAACAAAAAAACGTTGTGTAGAGAAAACTCATTATTAGTGATAGCAAGTTAACATAATTTAAGGATGTACTTTAACAATGTTCTTTAACAATAGCTTGTAATATAATATAAGGTTGATATTAAATATTGATATTGTTATGTAACATTTTTTTACATTTGATATATAATTATCTAATTTTATATATAATATGATTTAGAATTTAATAATATGTATAATACACTCTTCAACATTAAATGTTGTGTAGCATAGGAGATATTAACCACTATCAACAAATAACAATAAAACATTTTGTAGAGAAAACTCATTATTAGTGATAGCAAGTTAGCAGGGAATGTAGGAGTAGGTCAGAAATGGCAGTGAGGGCGTTGCTTCTTGCGAGGTAGGGTCTTCTGAAAGCAGTTTACTCGATGGGTTTCTTGTGTCATTTCCCTATGCCCACTGATTATCTTTCTTTAATGATTCATGTCATTGTTTAACTAAACCCTGTAATAATCCACACGATTCTCAACTAAATTTTACAGTGGGTTCTAATGGCACATACAAGTGGCTCATTTGTGGGTTTTTGATTTTCCAATTTGGGAGCGTCTTGTCCCCCTCCATGGGGGATGAGGAATTACTAGACTACAAGAAGGGCATGTCGGATTATCAGGCCATATGAGCCCAAAAACCTCTTCTTGGTCACAAGTTTCATCGAGGGAGGGTATGTTGTTCGGTTAAGGAAGCCAAGTTTGATACTTCTTTATTTTTAGAACCCTAGAAATCACTGCTTCCTACACTTGGCGGTAATGTGTCCTCAAATGTTATTTTCTCATTGGTTGGGGTCCCACCTAGTGAGGAATGTCAAGCTAAAGCCAAAAGTTTTTAAGGTTTCCTTTCAACCCCATGGAGCTCAGGGATCTTTGCGCATTCCACACTTCATTTGCAACATAACGAACCCTAGGAATTAGGGTATGGGCCACAATTTACAATGGAAAACACCAACATTTTGGAGGGTCTGGTTTTAGCAAGGATCTTCCTTTTCCTAAGGTCTCCACAAATTTTCACTCTCCCCAAATCTCCTCAGATGTGCCCTCAATGAGCAGCTTCTTAAGGGACTTGGTGGCTCTTGTGAAGGACGGGAGGTCTTTCAATGATGGAATTGAAGTGTGACCTATTGGCAGGGATCCCATTTTAGTTTCAGATGACGGACAATGTAGAAAGGAAAAGAGTGTTTCCCAGGGAAAAAGAAGAAATATCATTATATTGAGCAGTTTGAAGACATGAATATGTCTTTCTCACTAGGAGTGGACAAGGCTATTCAACAAGTGGAGGTCTTAAGTAGGTATTTGTTGGCGGGAGGAATCTGTGGGAGAAAATTTGGTACACCTTTTCTCACTGTTTGGGTGGAGTTTGAGGTGTGTCCTCTGTTAAAAAATCCTTTGACTGCAATTTTTTAGTGAAGGGGTGCATGCATCTTATTTTCCATGCTGAAGAGGATGTTAAACAGGTTTTGGGTAGGGTTTGGAAAATTGACTCTTTGCCTACTTTTTCAAACCTTGTAAACCTATTATTGATGCTAAGCATGAGCAGACTAACATTATTCCCCTTTGGTTTAGAATTTTGTATCTCCCTACACATTTATGACACAAGCTCATCTTTTGTGACATTAGAAACCTTGTTTGGGTTTATCTGGAGCATGATTCATCCTATCTTATCTCTGATGATATGTCTATGGCTCAAATTCTAATCAATTGTTGGAGCCTTCATTTTTTAGGAACTAAGAAGCTTTGGTGATAAGTTAGAAAGTCGATGACAAGTGGTGGAGATAGTCATTAGAAAGTTGTGGGAGAGATAGTTAGGGAAGAGGAAGGAACTCACTGAACACTCGCAGTTGCAGAGGAATGACAAGAAGGAGTGGCCACAACCGAGCGGGAAAAGAAAAATGAAAATTGAGTAATATGAAAAATAAGGCAAGAAGAAAGTGGTGGGCCCGAGAAAGAACTGGTAGTCCAGGCTGCTGTATAAAGATAAGTAAGGACAAGTGAGAAGTTATAAGGGGAGAATACTAGAATGCTATTGTGGAGCTAGGAGAGCTACTCTGTGTCAATTATTTTATATGATTTTCTATTGATTTGTCTAGAGAGTTTGTACTTTGGAGAGGCCCTTGAGCCTGATGTAATGATGTTGTTGGATGGACTAATGATGAAGAATACCTATTGGAACAATTGTGTATCAGTTGAATGATAATTTGGTTCTTTAATTTTTTCTATATATGTGTATCTAAGTAGTCTTTCCTTTCAAATCATGAATGACTTGTTGTGATCAGGCTTATTTGTAGTATGATTTAGTGTTCTTTGATTCTTATCTCTCTGATGTGATTCTTCCTTATGATCCCCATCTAACTAAGGTTGCGACATCCCTCGGGTGACTTTGCTTACTCATTTTGGATAAGGTGAAGATGTTGATTTGTGCAAGACTACAATGGAGCTTTGTTAGCCCCTGTGCCCAAACCCGGGGTCTCAACTTTGTTGCTATTTTTGCACCAACAAATGGTTTCATTTTCAGGACCCAAAAATTTCATAAATGGGTTTGGAATATGATATCGAGGATCTTTAAAAAAGAGTTGCAAAATTTGTGGCATGATCAAGTGGACTAGTTCATTTCTCAACAACCTCAACTTCACCGACAAAGTATAGGAAAGTTGAAGGAAGAGATCTTGTTATACGATATTTATGATTGTAGACAAAAGTATCTCCCCTAGGTCGGTGGCTAACCTAGAACAGCAAAGAGACAAGAAACACAATGCTTTTCCTTAAAGTAAATAGATGACAAAGTGAGGCCTACCTGGAATCCTTTGCACACTTTGTTCCTCCTTTATCTTGGAAGCTCCAATTCCATCTCCAAATTCCAAAATTAGAACCTGCACAGTCAGATAACACAAGACAAGAAACTACGAGATCTATGCACTATCATCTAAATACTTCATTCAATAGATCAACATGGTATTGAAATATATGAAATAATAGCATCACATATAGGAAAAAATGAATTCTTTCCATTAATATAAATGGAAGGAGATTACAACCATAAGTAGCAGTTGATCTTGTAGAAGAGCTCCTCTAAGTTGTTGACTTGTCCTTTCCTTGTCACAATATTCACCTCCAATCACCCTAAATACATGAGATGATAACCACTCAATACAGTAGCATAAGGGCATAATCACTCCCCAAAATCCAACCTCCAACCACAGAGAAGGCTGAGAATATATAGAGAGGTAGGGTAAGTTGGGAGTTCTTATCCAATTACCAATATAGGGTAAGAGATCTACCTTTGATGGAGGGATAGGATCAAAGGATAAGTGGTGAAAACTCCAGAGTAGGGGAGGATAGGATCTGAATGTTTTATCCAAGGTAAGTAGTTAAAACAACTTCTGGAAACTCCTGGAAGGGAAAGTTTCCAGAATCCCGATCATTCTCCTGAATTTCTAGAACCAACGTAGATGCAAAGGGGAGAAACCTACTGATGACCAACGTAGGCCATAGGGGAGCAACCTGTAGGTGAATGCACCCTAGTAGGCTTACAGGGAGCGTGGGTCCTCAAACTGGCTTAGATGATGCAGTTTAGGGTTGAAATTATGGGGGATAAAGGGAACATTCTTAGGGCCTTGTGCAATATGGTGAAAAGGGGGAATAGGATCTTGATTGATCCCATTAGGAGGATCATTGATCGGATGTGACAAAATTGTATATAACAGAATTCCCCCTAAAGCACAAAGTCAAAGACGATGACTGATGACTGAAGTGCTTTACCTTGTGACAAGTTGGGATTAAGGATAACCAACGAGCTTCATCTATTACAATACATTTTCAACATGAACTATTTATTTTCTAAGGTAGGCGTAAACATACTCAACTCATAATCTAACATAACATGTATAATGATCAAAAAGCGTGTCCACAACTGCAACTGCTTGACCCATGACTGAATGATTTTCTATATGATCACAACCATCATACATTGTGATCTTTGTATAACTCCTGAAATCGCAGGCCGGATGGATGAAACTATATTTTGGGTCTTCTATATCATTCACATGACCAACCAATGTACACATCTAACCATGTGAATCAATGAGATGGAGTTGAACATGTTAGACACCATCTCATTACCATCCAATGATGTAAGTTGTTAATAGACGTGAGAGAAACCACTGATGATGTTAATGGCTCTCAAGGTACGAAGGTACAATTTGTATGGTGTGAGTAATTGTGTTAATGTCAAAAACCACACTGTACCTTTTGGTCGAATTCCATTGATGTAAACCTACCACCGAGAATGAGGAAACTTTCCATTGATGTACGCAACCACCAAGGTGCCAAAGGTGTGTTTCTATGTTTCCTAGATGATGTGTTGATGTCGATAGGAAGTAGCCTGTCACAGGAGGGCCTTGCTGTATCCTCTGTTAAAATCAAATAGATTCTGGGTAACATGCACAAGCTCAGGAGGACTTAAAGCTTGCCAACCAGTTTAGGATAGTATACTAACATATGCGCCTTCATCTATGATTTTTCTAAGTAGTACCACATTATAATCCTGTACTATGATCTGGAAGGGCACGAAAGGAGGAAGACAATATCTTGTGAGTCGACTCTAATCAAAGGAAGTGGCCATGCTACTTGGAAGGGTTGTCATGGGAACGGGAGAATTGCCCCCTTATGCTACGGGAACGGGAGAAATTCTCTCCAGTGTTGTGGGAATGGGTGGATTCCCCTCTTATGCTATTGGAATAGGAGGAATCCCCCCTAGTTCTTTGGAATTTGAATAAACAAGAAGAACCTGAGAGGTATGAACTTCACTCTCTATGGGAAAGGTATAATCAACTAAAGGTGGATTCCAGTCAACCATTTTCTCAGTTAATGGTTGTTTGAGAATGAACTCATGGGATTGACATTCGAAAAGAGTTGGATTGAATGGATTCAGATTCTGATGAATCACTTCATCAACTAGTGGAAGATTGGGAGAAAGCTTCCTGTAACTAGCTGGAAGTTGTGGATGAGAACCTGTAAGGTTTTCCAACACTTTTGAGGCTTCATCCATATAGGGAAAAAGGTGAATAGGATTATTCCCTTCACATAACTTACAGGGAAATTTTACTTGACCCTTTTTCCCATGGACCTTACTATCACTAGTTGAGGGTTAGCCACCAGCATGATCTACAGAAGCTAACAACAAAGGTCGATGTGAGCCTATGGATGACACTTCTAATTCCTTGGAAATACCAGGAAAATATCTAAGAAGGTGGTCACCCTTACATAACATGCAAGGGAATTTAACTTTACGGGGCTGATTGGAAGATTTGTCCATTACTAGTTTTGCCTGTAGCAATCGTTGCTTGGTTTACCCCCTTCTTATTTTGCTTCTTCTTCTTCATCCTTTTTTTCTACTTCTTAGCTTCTTGGTTACTTCACCAGGTGAATAGGAAAAACGGGATGAAGAAACAATAGGTGAAGTAGGCAAAGGGTCAACTTTAGGATCAACATAAGGTTGGTGTTTTTCAGGTGGAGGAAAACTTGGTTGAGAAGCAGTTTGGACATTCAGAATCATAGGGGTCGAAAATAACCAAACTAGAAAACCGTTAGTAAATATGGGAAGGGACAACGTTGCCATATATAGAGCACTCCAAAAGAGAGAAAAGGACTAGGATTCCCATCAGAGGGGTTCCCTTGATTGGTAGACTCTCAAGCTGTTGCCATTAGTCTCAACCTAAGATTCACTAAGGAGTTGTTCCATGGGGAGGATCTTGTTCCGCAGTCAATTAATTGACTTTAGAAATTAGAAATACAGACAAAACAAAGGGGTAACTAGGATAAAGGTTTACCAAGCAAGTGTGAATTATAATATATACCTTAGCGAACCAAGGAGTTAATGTACGTGCATGTAATCTCCTCGAATGTTGTGTTTCGTGTATCACAGTATACAAGGTAGATGAATCGGTTACCTATGGATGGATAAAAACCTATAAGGGACTCCAAAAATATACTCTACGGTATGTGGGAGTGCAGTCTATAGTAGTGTTGTATAATGTGTAACCATTCAATGAGAGTGTTCCCATATACTTTACGTGCATGGAGCGCCAGCAATATACTTGAAGTTACGTGGAGTATGATCTTATACACTCACATACATGGAACGAGATTTCACCCTCTAGATGCAACACTGGAAAACATCGATAGCTCTTATGTTTAACGACATTGGAACATATCTCTAGCTTAGACCTATAAATATTTGCGTTAATGTTACAAATGCTCCTTAGGTTAATTGAGATGAATTTTAAAGTTGATCTTGAATTATGTTTCAGTTTCAAGGCTTGAAGATGTCACTTGAACACACCTATGATGCAACTAATATGATAAAAATAACTCTTTTCAATTTTGATGAGAGCTATCTAGTGTAGGGAAGAGGTGCAAACAATGATGCAACAATCAAATATGCAAATAACAAGAGCTTCCTAACTAGATTTTTAAATTTAACTATTCCCATTCAATTCAAAGGATTAAAAGATTCAAAAACATGCAATGTAGTCTATGCACGATTGCCCTGAAAAATATGCAAATTTAATCTATCCATAATTTCCTTTCTAGATGCGATAATGAGAATTTTGACTATCCAAATTTGATCTATGCAAGGGAATTCTTCAAAACAAAAATAAGAGGATTATAATGGAATCAAATGTAATCTCGGATTTCATGAATAGAGGACTCAACCTAAAATTGGGTGAAAATTCCAAAAATCGAAAGAGATGTCACTCAAAGGAAACTAACACTCATACACAATTCAACTGCCCCCCCACGATTGAGGGGGAATCTTTTTTGAAAAATGAAAGAAAAAATATGCAATTTCACACTAGGGATTTCAAATTTCACATACAAAAACCTAGATGAAAATGCAAGACTTTTTTTTCACCACGCTTAATTTTGAAAATGAAGAAAACTAAGATGCAAATGTTCAATTGTTGATTCAATTACACTTTTCCAAATGAGGACTAAAACAACAATTCATCTAAGCAATCAACAATCAAACGAGATCAAGTTGTAAGCGACCAATTGATAAGAACAAAGAAAAATCAAAACCAATTCTTACCAAAATAAAACAACACAAATGCAAAACAAATGGAGGCTTTAGAGAGACCACAAGACACTCAAGACTCAGGGAAGTTCAGCTAGAAATAGGCTAACCAAAGAGAGGCTCAAGAACCAAGGAAGAATCCATGCAAAAATAGGGGCCAATGCTGCTGTAGAAGAGGCACTACTGTGTTGCAACACTGATGTAGAGTGGGCTAGGGTGAGGTGAAATTCTATGCTAAAGGTAGAAGGGGTGTGTTGGGAATGGGAAAGAGGATTGTGGAATTCTTTTTACAAAAAAGGCTCAATGAAATCACTTCCTAGTTCTGTTCTTGGTTGGATGATACAACAAAGGTCTACCACGGAGGTAATAAAACACAATGGACAAGGAAACTACCAAGGGAATACTTTGTTCCCTAGCAGAGTCACCAATTTTTTATACGGGATTTACGATTGTAGACGAAAGTATCTCCTATAAGTTGGTGGCTAACCTGGAACAACAAAGAGACAAGGAACATAATTCTTTTCGTTAAAGTAAATAGATGATGGAGTGAGGTCTAACTAGAATCCTTCACACACTTCGCTCCTTCTTTAGCTTGGAACCTCCAATTTCAGCTCCGAATGCCAAAATTAGAACTTGCACAGCTAGATAACACAAGCCAAGAAACTACGAGATCTATGCAGTATCATCTAAATACTTCATTCAATAGATCAACATGGTATTGAAATATATGAAATAATAACAACACATATAGGAAAACAATGAATTATTTGCATTAATATAAATGGAAGGATATTACAACCATAAGTAGAAATTGATCTTCTAGAAGAGATCCTCCAAGTTGTTGACTTGTCCTTTCCTTGTCATAATATTCACCTCCAATCACCCTAAATTCATGAGATGATAACCACTCACTACAACAACATAAGGGCATAATCACTCTGCAAAATCCAACCCCCAACCACATAGAAGGCTAGGAATATATAGAGAAGTAGGGTAAGTTGGGAGTTCTTATCCAATTACCAATCTAGGGCAAGAGGTCCACCTTTGATGGAGGGATAGGATCAAAGGATAAGTGGTGAAAACTCTAAAGTAGGGAAGGATAGGATCCGAATTTTTTATCCAAATTAAGTAGTTAAAAAAAATTCTAGAAACGCCTAGAAGTGGAAGCTTCCGGAATCCAGATCATTCTCTTGGATTTCTGTAACCAACGCAGTTGCAAAGGGGAGCAACCTGTTGGTGACCAATGCAGATCATGGTGGAGCAACCTGTAGGTGAACACACCCTAGTAGGATTACAGGGAGCACTGGTCCTCAAACTGGCTTAGATGATGCAGTTTAGCACTGAAATTCTGGGGGATGAAGGGAACATGCTTAGGGCTTTGTGCAAGATGGTGACAAGGGGGAATATGATTTTGATTGATCCCATTAGGAGGTTCACTGATCGGATGTGACAAAATGGTATATAACAAAATTCCCCCTGAAGCGCAAAGTCAAAGATGATGACTGATGACTGAAGTGCTTTACCTTGTGACAAGTCAAGATCAAGGACAATCGGCGAGCTTCATCTGTTACAATACATTTACAACACGAAATCTTTGTTTGCTGAGGTAGGCATACCCATACTCGGCTCATAAGCTAACATAACATGTATAATGATTAAAAGATGTGTCCACATGTGTAACTGGTGGACCCATGACTGGATGAATATCTATATGATCACGTCTATCATACATTGTGATCTTTGTATAACTCCTAAAATTGCAACCCGAATGGATGAAACTAGATTTGGGGTATTCTATCTCATTCACACCTCCAACCAATGTATGAGTCTAATCATGTGAATTAATGAGTTGGAGTTGAACATGTTAGGCACCATCTCATTACCAGCTAATGATGTAAGTCATTAACAGATGCAAGAGAAATGACCGATGATGTTAATGGCTCTCAAGGTACTAAGGTACAATCCCTATGGTGTGAGTAAATGAGTTGATGTAGAACAACACACAGAACCTTTTGGTCAAAGGCCATTGATGTAAACATGTCGTTGAGAGTGAGGAAACTTGCCATTGATGTATGCAAACATCAAGGTACCAAAGGTGTGTTTCTAAGTCAACTTCTTGGATGATGTACTGATGTCGATAGGAAACGACTCATTGTAGGAGAGCCTTGATGTGTCCCCCATCAACGACATGAAATGGGTATCATGATTGAGACAGAATGATCAGAATGATGCTGACATGGAAATGGATCAGGAGAGGAAAACATGAAATGAAGGATTAAGAGAATTCTAGTAGGGATCAACTGAATGACTTCTCTTAAACACGCTGACAAAAATGAATGGAGTTGGTAGCATTGACCCGAAACCAAAATGGAGGCTCTGGAAACAGTATGATAAGAAAAAGACAAGAAAATTTGTTGGCTTGATGGGCCCTGACCCAGGTTCAACGTTAATTAGCCAAGCAAATCCCTACATTACTGGCCCTTTCGACATCAATCAGTGGAGCGCAGACTGAAGTCTCACCCAAAGTAGTATGGGGAGATGTAGGAACCAATTTTCCGCACCCTGAGATGGTAGTGATGTCATTTATGCCCTAACCCTTCCTTTGTGCAGGCCGATAAGATTTTTAGGGTTTATCAATATACTTATCTTATTCATCCTTGAGACCTTCACGAAGGTATACGATTGTCCTTCGCATACCCTAAATAGGCGATTCAAACACTTATGTGCCTTTGTAATTACTCTTACTATTGTATCTACCTAGATAAGCTTAAGTAGTGGATAACTTCAACATGCATTATGATTATCTTCACATAAACATATATTCTTACTTGCATTCATATAGCAAAGTAAAACACATGGATTCGCGCATCAATGTAGCATTAAATCATAACCCCAGTATTCAACATAACATAATCGCATAAATTCATAACAGAAGTAAAATAGCTCATACATAGGTAATTCTAGAATAATTCTCTTTATTGATGTTCAGATCTCCTTTACAGACTCCAATTACCCTAAGCACACAACTGCAGGGGTCTGCGCACTTAGCTGCAGACTTCCACCCTAGGCCTCTGCGCACACAGCTGCAGAGCCTCTCTCCTACAGTAAGCCTCTTCGCTCTTAGCTCTCATAGACGCATTACCTCCATGACTCTTCAAAACATATCTAAACTGAACTAAAACTGCCTTAGACTCTTCTAAGACTTCCCTTTTTATACAATCCCATGGTCCGCGGACCAAGGGTGGATCTCATAAAGCCGACACAAGTTACCTAAACTAAGGGCAAAAACCCTTGATGACTCTTTACATATTCACACTCCGTGAACACAAAATGCAGATAATTTACATTATTTATACAAAACTTGGCCATTTAACCCCAAAACTTGGGCTTTTAACCCCAAAATTGACCCTAGGGGACCCGTTCCCAACAGGCCCCCAACACAGATCTGGTGACTCACCCTCGAGTCACTCTGTTGGTGTGGAGATCTTGTTGCAAAGAACTCTGAGCTCCACTTGTACTACTGCGACCTCGGTGGTACGCTGTGTCTCCGCCTGCTTAACTTGCTTGACCAGCTAGTCCGTCACTGGTCCTGCACTATCTAGCCAAGGTGCCAATCTGGCCTTTAGTACTACCTCCTTGCATTGTGTTGTGTCCACATGTTCCTTCAGTGCCTTTGCTTCCTGTAGCTTTGCCAACCTCTGTGTGATGGTGATGGTGCGCATCATCGCTTTGACCTCATCATGCTTCTACTACAGTTCCCTCACTTCTATTTCTAGCCGCTTAAGGTTGGGGTCTTCCTGCAGGCTGCTAACTACTTCGAATGACTGCTCAAAGAGCGAAGTGCACTCCTTCACTGCGGCATCTGTTGTGGTAGCTACATCCTTGATAGTTGCCTAATGCTATTCTCTGACTTCTCATGGAGTCGAAGGCTGGTCCCTCAACTCGAGCTCCATGATCTTAAGGTTTAGCTCAAACTGAACCTTAGCCAGGTCCATCGTTGCGTCGCACACACCTGTAGCAAGCTTCTAAATTCTTGCATCGACTGGTGCATCTTCTGGGATATTCAGCTTTGGAATGGTTTTGTAGGCCTCATGTACCACGATTGTGGTGCGCTCATTCTTCTCTGTGATATTCTTAAGGAGATCAAGCGCAAAGGTCTTTTCTACGAACATCTAGGCATTATTGAACTTCTGCTCCCTGACCACATTCAGCGCGCACTGCTCTCTAGCCCGAAGTTTCGTGGTCACGCCGTCTTACAGGGTGTGAAGGGCTTCACTTGGCAGCACGGCCAAGTTTAACCCAACCCTTTTGAGAGCGCTGACGGTGGCCTTGTCAGCTTCTACTTCTATAGTCAATGCTCCGTTCGACAGCATGACGGCCCAGGGATCAAAGGAACGGACCAGCTCTGCTGCTTCGAAGGTCCCTGGCGCCAAGCTAGTTGATGTCACGCTATGTTGTCCCACGCTAATCTGCACTTGAGTGGCCTGGATCTGCATCTCACACAAAGCCGTTTGAATGGCGACCAAGGCTTGCTTCTGCTGCTACTCGAACTGTTGTAGTAGTTCCATGGTCGCGTCCCTCACTGTGTCCCCGATATCATTTAGATCACCTTCAGTAAAAGTGATTGGGTCAAGTGATGATTTTTTGGCCTTGGACTTCTTCCACGACCCTACTTTTTCTTGCTCCCTAGTGCGCTTAACTCAGAATGGAGTAGTCTCCAGGTCTGCACCTCCTTGTCCTAATTACTGCTCTTCTTCCTCCATCTGCAATGAAGGAGACTTCTGACTTCGGTCATAGTCATGCTCTTCCTCTTCTTCTTCCTCCTCTACCTTCTTCTTAGCAATGCACTCTGCCTTAGCTTTGTATTCAACTTCCTTTTTCCTTCTTTCAACCAAATGTTGAATCTTCAGTCGGGCCTCTTCCTTCTTCTGCTTCATGGCAGACTTACTAGACCCAGCTGACAAGTTTGAGGCTGCACGCCACTATGATGGCCAACTCCCCAGGACCACTGTGATTACATCGTCCGTTTCCAGGTATGGAAGATCATACCATTTTTTCTCAGGGTCCTGTGGTGCAGGTAAATTCTCAGTGTGGACACAAACAATTCCTCTAGCCCGAGAGAGTGGGTCTAACCACAAACAAACAATCTATGGAAAATCTCCTTAAACTAGAATCAATTAGGAGGGCCTACCTCTTAGAATGCTATTTTGCTTGGTGATGATCCGGCTTCCTCACTCCAACTATCTTTCATTTCCTTCCTTCGAATACCTGAAATAAGCAAACAAACAACAAGAAGAAACGTGAAATCATACAATATTGTATTTATCCAACTTAACAGGTCAAGGAACATTAAGCCATAAATATGTAAAATAACACCATGTAGGAAATTAATCAATATTTGTATTCATATAAATTAGAAAGAAATTGCAACCAATGCCTTGATGTTGCTGGTCTCCTCCGACGTATCCAGGTTCCCACACTTCTGCTAGCATCTCATGGACAACCCCAACAATGGAAGTTTCAAGGCCTCTTCCCCTTAGTCTCAAACCAAACCAAAAAACACTATTCTCCCTCAAACATACACAAGAAAGCTACAGGCTATACATGACTTGCTGATCATTCAAACTCACTCCAAAACTAGTTTAGCTTGGGAAAAGAGAGGTTTATATAGCTTGGATGGATGGGAGATGGTTCCTCCCATTATGGGAGAAGGCTTTATCTCTTGAGTTTGTTCCATCCTAATAGGGGAAAGGAGCCCAAACTAGCTTCTTCGGCTCCATCCAGCCCAACCATCTACCAAACCTCCGTTACGAAGCTTCTAGAGCTAGAAGCTTCGATTCCGTATTTAAAAAACTTGCCAAAAGAGGATCGGTGTGACTGGAAAAGGGCTTAGTCGCTCCGTACGATGCTAATGCTAGTTTCAATCTCTGCAAATTGGCACGAGGAGGAAACTAGTCAATAGCGTCAGTCTTGTAAACTGGGACAAAAGTTATATTCTTGGGAAATGATGCAAAGGATAATTATTTTGCTCATGAAGAGGGACATACTGGGAGTTTCTTCATGATGGGAAAGCATGTAGGGTTCACTATATAGGTCCTCCAAGATCATGGAAGGGGAGTACAGGGACAGTGACAAAACGCTGTGTAACAAGTCCTTCTATACCCGGATGGAGACACAGTGGAAGTTCACTTTGAACTCCACATATCCTGATAACTACTCAAAGACAGTTGGGGGTACTCTTGGCTTGCTATTGATTGCAACATGGATGCTTGCCTCCATCAGCACCAAAAAGATTTTAGCGTCCTTGACCCTCGTGGCATCCTTGATGGCCCAGAGCGAAGCGAACTTCATTGCTTCTGGTAGATATGACACTATTAGAGGAAATTGGCTATCCTCTGGTAATTGCCATGCAACCAATACAATTGAGAGTAAGAGCCAGGCGTAATGTAAGGTCTTACTCTCGTCTTGTGCTACTCCACAGTTCGCGAGGAACTCACTGCAGAGGTAGTGCGCCCAATTAAATTGTACGCCCTCCACGCATTGGGCTGGTAATGACACAATAGGTGCCAACACTTCATCTGCACAACACTTCCTCATTATTTTCCCAGCCAAAATCTTGGTGGCAACCTTAATCGCGGGGTCAGTTATGTTGGAAATTGAGTATCAACGTGTTTCTTGGCAAGCTTGAATTTTTCCTTCATTCTTACAGTGAGGTCATGCTCACCCATCTTTCCACCAAATTCCATGGCTGGATTCAACCCTGAATGTGGTAACAATGTGTACCTATGGATCTACATATCTATGATGGGTATCGGTTCTGCTAACCACAGGCACCCATTGTGCACTAAGCATAGAAACTGTTTGATCACCATCAAGGTTATGGGTGTGCGGTGGTAATGCAACACCCATAGCAGGTTTAACAGTCCTGCCTTGTCCACCCCTTTTATCCACCGCCGCGGCTCCAGCGTGGTGACACCAGAATCCTTATAAAACACACGGGTCATAAAGGTATCAGTCGCCATGTGGGGGAATCGCTCTATGTCCTCCAAGTTCCAATCCTCCAGCTTGAGAGCGGGAATGCATGCCAAGTGCGACCCTTCAAACATGATCTGGTCTGGCAGCAACAGGGTATTTATCATAAATTTCCCCACATCTGGGTCCTTTGGGACCTTCACCTTACCCTGGCATGGAGGGATGTACTCGGGTAGCTTTGAGATAGGGTCTACACCCTCTATGTCAATGTCCTTTGCGCCCATATCCATATCTTCAGTGCCCTCCTCAAATTCTAAGTCTACCACCTTGCCTTTCTCTTGCGTGGTGGGCTTTCCCTTCTAGTGCTTTCTTGGCGACTCACACATTGGCTGTGTTGCTTTCTGCTTATCCTTCTTTGTGTTGGGACCCTCTTTGGGTGGCGTAGGCCTCGACCTGGGCAACCTTTGTGATTTTGGCACTTTTGTAGGCATTTCCACACTCACAACCTCCAGGGTAGCTCCCTCAGATGCCATTGATCATCCAACACTTACAGTTTCCACAGGTGCCAACATGAGTCCAGTAAGAAGCTCCTTGGTTGCTTTAGGCAACTTGTCAAACACTGAACTAGCCACCAAACCTTCGAAATAGTCAGGGTTCATGCGTGCCTGATAGCTCAACGCCCTAATTCTCAGAATGCAAAGTGTTTTTCATTGGGTGGCCATCTATAATTTATAGGCAAATTCGAATTTGAATCCAACCGTTCCCCCAAAAATTCGCTCATAAATGTTATATTGGTGACAGATTTTCACAAATCTCTCTCTTAAATTCTGACTTAAATGTCGCTCCCCCGCTCCACTTAGACATTTTCCCACTGTCAACTCATGAAAAGTGACCATAATGATCACTTTATGGCTACCTTGCGTGACCTATCCTTCGCTAGCGTAACTCCCTTCTCGCTTTCACTGATACTGTGACATTACTCCCTTCTATGCAATTCCCTAGTCGCTCAGCTCTACGACCCAGGAAATGGAGTTTATAGTCCCACGCCTCCTTTCAGCTGCCTAGAGTGCTAAGAATGTGCCTCCTTCATATAGTCATCTGGTCAGATCCTAGGTGTATGGCTTCAATCGGTTGCCATTTACCTTCCCTGGAAATGGCTCTCCATTCAACTTCACCAGCTGAACTGCTCCACCATCGGTAATCTCCTTGATGACATAGGGCCCGAGCCAATGCATCCAAAATTTTCCTGGAAATTTATCAAACTTTCTGTCATACAATAACACTAAATCTTTTACCTTGAAGGTGCGCAGTTTTATGTGCCGATCGTTCCATGCTGTTTTGCGCTCCTTTTGAACTTGCAGATGGAATCTAGCGAAAAACCTATCTTCTTCCAGCTCTATTAGCTGCACTAGCCTTTCTTCTAGGGCTCCGTGATCTCCATTCCTCTGAATGTCACTATGCACAGACTAGGTATAATGTACTCCATTGGCATTACAACTTCTACACCATAAACTAGCTTGAAAGGCGTTTGTCCAATCATCCTTTTTCAAGTCGTCTTGTAAGCCCAAAGCACCGCAGGTACGTGCACATCCCAGTCATTTCTTTGTGCATTGCAAACCTTCGTCAGCGTGTTCTCCAATATCTTATTGAATGCTTCAACCATATGATTAACCTGTGGGTGATATGGTGCACTCTTCTGATGATAAACCTGGAACTCCTCCGTCAGCGCGTTGATCATCTCATTACGGAAATGCGTACCACGATCGCTCATCAAGATCTTCGGGCACCCAAATCTAGTCAATACATACTCAAAGATGAACTTTCTTGCTATTGCCCCTGTACAGTCCTTTACAGGCTACGCCTCTATCCATCTGGTCAAATACTCAATCACGGTGATGATGTATCGTGCACCTATCTTCTTTCCTGGAGGTTGAATTGGTCCTACAAAGTCAATCACCCACTTCTCGAATGACTATAATGACATTTGCGGGTTTAGAGGCAGCTCATCCCTCCACGATGGCCTACCCATCCTCTGAGATGCATCACATGCCTTACAATAAGCCTTGGAATCCTTATGAAGTGTTGGCCACCAAAACCCAGTGCATAAAATCTTTCGCTCTGTTTCTTTTCCTGCATAATGTCCTCCCGCGACTCTTCCATGAGCTTCAACAAGGATGTTGTTTTGTTCAAAGTCAGGTACATAATGTTGTAGAATTTCATCTGAGCCCATTTTATATAAATGCCCTGCAATGATAGAGAAGTCTACCGTGCACACCAATAGCTCCTTTTGTTGACTAGTATACCCTTCTGGAGCCGTCCCCATCATCAGGAAGTGCATGACATCTGCAAAGTGATTGTCCTCGACATAGACTGCAAAGAGATGTGCATCAAGCAGTCCTTCCTCCAAATTAGTAGGCTCCTTGCCTGTTTCAGTGCGTAATAGATGATCTGGTCCTTCATTTAGTTGTCCTGGCTTTACAATAACTTCAAAGTCATATTCCTGAAACAACAGTGGCCATCTGCATATCATCCCCCCAACACATTCTTTCTCACAAAGTACTTCAATGCAAAATGGTCTATATACATCTTGAAGTGTCCACCTAGCAAGTAGTGTCTGAACTTCTGGAGTGCGTACACCATGGCCAACCCTTCATGCTCTGTTGTTGAATAATTCTTCTCAGCTTTAGACAACTTCCTACTTGCGAACGCTATAGGATGGTCCAATTCTCCCTCACCGGCTTGTGTTATTACTTCCCTCAGCGCTATACATGACAGGTCCACATGCACATGAAATTCCTTCTTCTAATACGAGAAGACTAGGATCGGCGCGGTGACCATATTTTACTTCAATATATCTAAGCTTTTTTGACACTCTTCATTCCAATAGAATGTAGCATCCTTATTTAGCAGCTTCTCCATTGGCATGGTAATCTAGGCATAGATTTTGATGAAATTTATATAGTATCCTGTATGCCCCAACGTTGCACGTAGCTGTTTCACACTTCTTGGTGCCTCCAAATTAATTATGATCGTGATCTTAGCAGGGTTTACCATCAAGCCTTGTCTTCATACCATGTGACCAAGCAAGATCCCAAAAGGGACACAGAACAAGAATTTCTTCAAATTGAGCACGATCTGGTACCTCCGGCATGTATCCAACATTAAGTGTAGACTTGGCACGTGGCACTTTACGAACCCAAACACCATCCTATCATCGAAGTATACCTCCAAAAAAATGTGAATGAAGTCCTTGAACGCCGCGATGACCACACGCAAAAATATTTTCCGTGCATTCTTCAACCCAAAAGGCATCATAGTATATTGAAAGCATCCCCACTCAGTCACGAAAGTCATCTTACTTCGATCCTCTGGTGTGATATTTATTTGATGGTACCCAGAGAACCCATGAGTGAATGAATACGCTTCATGACCGCCAATATTATCCAGTACTTCGTCGGTAAATGAAGTTGGAAAGGAATCATGGACGTAGGCGTTATTCAACTTCCTGAGATCTACGCATAACCTTATTTCATCCTTTTATTTCTTGTCCTGAACTACTGTTGGGCTTACCCAGTTAGACTTTTCTACTGGTTCAATGATGCCTGCCACAAGCATTTTGTCCAACTCTAAGCAGACCCTTTCTTTATACTTCAGATTGAGGCGGTAAGGTTTCTGCTTGATTGGCTTTGCATCTGGTTTCAGCGTAATTTTCATAACCTCCAGATCTCCTATTATCCCCTTTAGGTCAGAGAACTTTGTAGGGAACAAGTCCTAGTATTCACGGAGCAATTCAACAACCTTATCTACTATTGCGTCATCCCAGTAGTCCCCAATCTTTGCAAACTTCGGCTCCGCCTCTGTCCCAATGTTCACTTGTCTTCTTTTTAGCAGCGCGGTGATATCTGGATTTTCAATTTGTAGTCCTTCAACTTTGTGGTGACCTTTAGTCTTTGGGATGTTATTTTTCCTCGGGTTCTCGTCCTCTTCTTCGATAGTCACACTATAGCACTCCAGTGCGTGGCTCAGCTGTGTGGTCCAATCCAGTTGAATTAAGTCCAAGGGATCTTGCAGTACTCTAAAGATTGCTGCCTTGACTTCCTGCAAAGCCTCGTTAATACTTTCAAACCCATCCTCAAAGCTAAACGTCATCAAAAATCCCTATTGCAAAACATCCGATTCTTCAGTGACATGGCGGAGCTTTGTTTCTAAGTACCAGTTCATCGGTATTACATCCAAAGTATGAAAAAACAGATGCACTCATTTAGGTTAAGGCTCCACTCCATAAACCTTAGTCCATTTGGTCAGGTGATCGCACGGGTCATTCCTTCCATCATATTTCTTTGTTAGCCACACCTGTGGGTGACCAAACTGCAATCTCATCATCTTTCCGTATACGCACCAATCGTCAAAACTGTCTTTGTGCGTACCCCATTGTCTCACATGCATAGCGTGCAATGCCCAATCCAAGGCCTCAAAGCGATGCTTCTCTGGAACTTCCCTTTCAAATGTATCTAAAAAGTTATCATCAGTGAAACCATCATAGTAAGGAAGATTTCTTACCTCTGATGATACACAGTGCAATGACTTGGTCATCATATTATAGCATAGCGTAAATACTTCATGTCATCGATTCTGCCAGTGTTTCAACTCCTCATCTGAATCTGATGTGCAGGAACTTTTGTGGTCCCAAGAAATGCATCCATCTACTTTTGGATTCACCCAATCCTGATCTCACATCATTATCTTATAAATCTGGTCCAAATCATCATTGTTTTCATAATTGCGGACCGATTCAGTATAGCGTGGTCCTTCTGCAGGGTCTAGGGGTACTACTACGCGGAATGATTTCTTCTCAAATATCATCTTCCACTTCTTCAAATTGATTACCACATTCATGTTCGTGGTCCAATTGATCCCAAGGACCACAGGATATGGATTTCTGTCATCCACAATCTCTATCACCTCAAAATCAACCAATGTGCTGGCTCCCTCAATATCAACTGTCACTCCTTGCAATCTTCCCATGGGGATGATTTTCTGCTGATTTTCGATTCTTAACTAAATCAAAGAGCACTGCAGCGCAGGTCTCCCCATCCTTTCCCAGGTCTATTTAGGCAAGACATTCACGTCCTACCCCATATCCAAAATTACTTGATCCATCTCATATTCTCCAATCTGCACAGTGAGCCTCATCTCACGCCCTGTTCTTGCCTTATGCTTACCAATCTTCCTGACTACGCGTGGTCCACTAGGAGCGTTTTCTTTCCCGGCACACTTATTTATTAGTTCCTGTAGTCCTTTTACGGCCTTGTTGTCATGCAACAACTTCATATAGGTCTCCAAGAAAGTAGTAAGCATGGAAGGGTCCATCTCTTCAGCTGCCTTTTCCTGACTTCCTAAGGTAGAGGCCTCTGCGAAGCTTTTCTTTGCTTACATAAATGTTTCCTGTGTGCACTTCAGATCAAACTCGACCTCCTTTTCTGGAGCTTTGCAGACCCATTCACTTTCTTTAGGTTGTTTCCCCTTATCTTCGCTAGTTGTCATCCCACTCCGCAGCAAAATATTTACCTTGGTATCCTCTTTGCAAGGCTCAACCCTAATCATCTACAGGTTCTGAGTTGGCTGCAGAGGCTGCACCCCTTTTCACGTATTTTAGCCAGTAGTACCAGACAATCTTCAATTCTTTGGTTAAAGTGAGTACAATAGAGGCATGAAAGATGCATCGGATTCGGGCAGTCTCGCACGTAGTGTCCTGGTCTTCCTCAGTTGTAACAAATGACCTGTCCTCAACCTCTACTAGGTTCTCCTCCACCACAGACTCATTTGCGCCCTTAATATTCACCTCACTCTCCCCCATCACCTTGGTCTGGAGGCTGGGTTTCTGCCTGCACCCTATATGCGGGTGTTCTATCCATCATTAACTTTTAACTACGACAATTGTGCTCATCATGACCCACCGATTGACAAAAGTTACATAAGAGATTTTGTGGTGTCTGTACAAATTTCTGCAGCAAATGGCAATTGTCTGTCGCATGTTTTCCAGCTACCTGACAGATAGCACACCATAGCGCGGGCCCTGTACTTGGCCCTACTGGAGCTTCTAACCTCAGAGGCATTGGTCCCCCTACTGCAACATAATTTGTGAAGACTAGGCAGTGATCTTTGTCATGCCCCTGACCTTTGCACTTCAGGCACCAAACTTCTTTGCGCACCCCTAGCCGAGCTATTCTATCTTTCTTTAGACTTTTCATTTCTAGGAAAAGGTTCTACAACTGCACATGAATCTGTTGAACCCCTAGATTAACATCTTGCATCGGTGTCTCATGTAATCTCATCACAATTTCCAGGGCTTATGCCTGGGTCCCAATATTTTGCTGTGATAGCGCAACCCTTAGATGAGGTAGGAGCGAAGCCACAAAGCATTCACGATGTTGCCCATATGTCAGATTCATGTTAGCTTCACGGATTGTACACTTCAATCTCTGATCTAGATCCTAGGGTGTCTCTCCAGGCTTCATCCTGATCTCTTTGAATCCCACAATTGGTTGCGCTTCAGACCTAGGTCTACTGAATTCCTTATTCAGCGCGACATGGATATCTTCCAATGCAGATGTCAAGTTATTAGTGCAATACTTAATGTACCATGTTAGCACACGTTCTTGCAAAGCACTACCCAAAGTTGCTTTCTTCATTTGATCATCTGTGATACCCTGCACTTCCCATACAGCCTTCGCGATGAACCAAAACTGGCCTGGATCCTCATTTCCCAAGCCCTTAAACATAGGTAGCTTTAATGAGTTTTCCATTCTAAATGGTGGTGGAAGTGGCGGTGGTGTAGGCGAAGGTGTATGCGGCGGAGGTGAAGATGGAGGCGGTGTGGGTGGATGGGGTATTCACAGGAACCCTTGCTTTATCAAATGAAAAATGATTTGAAGAGACGCATGTGCTGTTTCCTCGTCATCACTTAGAGGAGGTTCAATTAGCAGGCTATATTCAGGGCATGTTTTCCTTTTGTTCCTAAAGGTCTTTCCACTTCGCGTAGCCCCAAACATCAAGGTAGTTGCATAACCCGCTTTTCACACAAGAGCATCTTAATCCAGGTTTTTGAAGACTTTAAATACTTAGCTTGCGGCCCCTTGACGAAGTGGGGCTCTGCTTCGTTGTAATTGACTGAGGTATCGACCGTAAACTTTGTAACGAAACCTCCTATGATATGATCAAGCCAATGATCGACAACACGTGTGATCTTATCTTCAGAGGCTTCTAATCTTCATACTAACTCTGGGGTCCAGACTATTGGACCATCAAGTGTTCACCTTCCTTGGTCATCTGCCAAGTTCGCGATCCACCCGTACAATTTGATCGGAAAGGAATAGAAGAATATTTCATGTATCTCTGTGTTCATATATCTGTCCAACCACTGTTCTTTCGTCAATCGCGGATTCCTGTTCTGTTGTGCCGCAAATTTGTTAATATTTCTATCCAACCAGTCTTTGATCTCCTTCTTAGTTGGATTCTAGTGATGCAACATCACACATCTCTTTATGTAGATCCCAATCCCAACAAAAGAACCATTTGTTGGCTTGATGGGCACTCACCCAGGTTCAACATTAATTAGCCAAGAAAATCCCTACACTACTGGCCCTTTCGGCATCAATCCGTGGAGCGCGGACTGAAGTCTCACCCAAAGCAGTATGGGGGGATGTAGGAACCAAGTTTCACACCCTGAGATGGTAGTGATGTCGTTTATACCCTAACCCTTCCTTCTCGCAGACCGATAAGCTTTTTAGGGTTTATCGATATACTTCTCTTATTCAGCTTCGAGACCTTCGCGAAGGTATGTGATCATCCTTTGCGTACCCTAAATAGGCGAGTCAGGCACTTGCGCACCTCTGTATTACTCTATTATATTTACCTTGATTAGCTTAAGTAGTGGATAACTTCAACATGCATTATGATTATATTCGCGTAAACAGATATTCTTACTTGCATTCATATAACAAAGTAAAACACATATATTCATGCATCAATACAATGTTAAATCATAACTCTAGTATTCAACATAACATAATTGCATACATTCATAACAGAAGTAAAATAGCTCATACATAGGTATTAGCTCCTTTTAGTAGTAGTTGATAAACTAAGGAGTGGTAGCTTCCTTTAGGTGGGAGCTTGAGAAGCTTGCAAGTAGATTGATGTAATAACAAGTAGTAGCCTACCCTTGGAAAATGAATATAAAATAAGATTGCTGTCTTTATATGTTGCATATGTGTATGATTTAAATGTTGATTTATGATGCTTCTTACATGAATGATTACCAAGTAGATTGAAAATTTTAATTGGGAAATATTTGTATAATTTGGTCACACTATTGATTCACCCCCTATCAGTAGTGTGATGGTTTCCAATAATTGGCATCAAAGCCAGGTTCCTTAATAATTAGTTTAACAGTTAGAAGGAAGACCAAGGATTATGGAGAACCGGGATTGGATTACCTCATATGGAGTTCCATATTTGAATGGGACAAATTATACAACTTAAGAATGGAAATATAATTACAAGCTCTTAATTTTGAAATATGGATATATATAGAGAGAGAATGGAATTAAAGACAATAATTTCAATGCACAAGCTAAGGAAGAAATATTGAAAGGATTGTCTAAGACAAATCTTGAAAAAGTAATTGGTTATGTGTTTGCCAGGGAGATATAGGATAAATTGCAGTTCATCTATGTTGAAGACACTCAAGCTGCATGAGATATCAAGAGACATACTTTGAAGAATGGAGCATACAATTATTCAAAGAATATTGAAGTTTATGAGTGAGAACAAGAAGAGAAATTCCCAATATCAAATGGGCATGCTGCTGATCACCACTCAGAATATTGAAAGGATATGCAATCTGCAAGTTGATTTTATCACAACAATTTTTTGATGAAAGAGATAGTTGGTCATCTAGTAGTAGTGAATAAGGAACTACTTTGATAGCATTAGAAAACCTAGATGATAATGGGTGTGCCTCCAATAGTGAGGATGAAGCAACGTCTCACGTAGAAATTTTAGAAGAAAGAGCACCTTATGTGTCTACAGTAGAATCCCTATACTAAAAAAGGGAACAAGATCTTGAATAAGTTATAAGTGAAATAAATGCTATCTGTGAATCTAGTATCTCTACTAATGAATTAGAAGATATGGATGAAAATATATATTTTAGAAGGCGTTTTATATAAACTTTTGAGAAAATTGAGAAGCATAAAGCCATAAATTAGAAACTGGAAGTTGAGAATATTATATTAAAAGAATAGTTGTCTCAATATTAGAAGCATGAAAAGTGTTTTTATGCTTTGGATGGGATTCAAAGCAACCAAATTTCCCCTCTCGGTAAGACCACTTTGATTTGTGAAGTTGAATCAAATAAAACAACAACCCAGTAGCATAGAAACTAATATAAGAAGAAACTGACATGGAATTCCCATAAAAAACCAATAGTGTTACAGTAATAAAACAAAAAAATAACAATAATATTGCCAACAATAAAGACAAAGGAAAGCAACCCCTTAGGTGTTTTAATTATGGTGAGGTAGGACACTATGCTTCCAAGTTTCTAGAAAAGAAAAAGTTGCAGCAGAAGAGAAGAAACACATTGTTTCAACCATAGAAAGGAAGTGCTCAATGCATTCATTCAATTAGCAAGGGTGATCGATTGAAGATTCATCAAAGGTCCATTTCCACTCAAGGACAAAATATTCAAAGGCTCATTGTATCTATGAGAGCATGTAATAGTATAAGAAATGGATATGTTTGTAGAGGATATGGAAAGAATTATTTTAATCCCCTTTTTCCTCTCTTAACTAATGTTAAATGCTATTTTTGTGGAAATTATGGGCACTACGCAAATGCATGTCGATTTGGCAAGAGAATACCTACTTCTCACAACAATGCAAATAGAGACACACATTGTGACCAAGACCAACGAGGAAAATTTCACATCATCATTAAAAGGACCATGCCAAATGAAGTAGGAAAGCATCATAGACCTGAGTCTTATCAGAAAATCAACAGATCGAAGTCTGATAAACATGTGTTGGACCTCACTAATAGTATTGCCTATTTTTTAATGAGTCCTCCAATGCATTACAAACAAAAATAAATGATAGACAATTAGAAAGAAGCACAACAAGTGATATGCAGGTTAACTCTATTTGGTGACAAGAAGCACAAGTGGTCCATATGCTCAGATTCTGGTAGAAAGACACTTAGACAAGCAAAAGGAAAGCCTCATGGTTATGTCCCTATCATAACTTAACATACCAAGCTGTGGATGAAAAAGGGAGATAATATACTCAGGGGGAGTAGATCCCTTGTATGTCTTCTTTAAGAAGAAGAGGTTGGCTCCAAGTGAAGCCAAAAATATCATATGTAAGGAGCAGAAGAAGATATACCGAATTATTGCATCTGAATGATTAAGTAAAGACTATTTTTTTTTGATGTCCTACTATTATGTGATCATATGACCTAATACTGATACGAAATATGCTACTATTAAGAATAAGTGTGGAAGATAAAGGCTGTTGGTGTTAATTTTGCATGCTAATATTGCTTGATTGAAGAAGTTATATGTTATTATACTTGCCTTTTCCTGTGCCAAGGTTGGTGTGTATGGCTAAACGAAGACCATGTCATGTGACCATGAGATTCCATGTAATATGTGGTTGTGCACAGAGTATGGCAGAGATAGAGTGATGGGAATTGGAATGAGTTAAGTACCCATATATATATATATATATATATATATATATATATATATATATATATATATATATATATTGTACATTTCATATTTCTAATAGCGTGTTTGCATGGAATAGCTAAATACATGTTCCAAAGAGTACAAGTTTATGGTAGCTGCATTAACAATTGGTAACAGATTTGTGAAGAGTTCAAACATTGGTGAGAATATCAATTAGTGCACATAGAAGGTGATTAGTTGCAAATCCTTAATGCCAAAGAGAGAGCATGACCACATGGGGAGAATACTCAATCATAAATTAGAATCAAAGGTATCTACAATTCATATTAATTGTATGTTGTTGATCAAAACACATGACTACATGTTGCTTCTTGAGTTGGATAGTTTTGAATTGATGGTACAACCTCCATATTGATGCTAAGAGATTGTTAGGAGAGCTAAGAATTATAAGGTTAAGTTTATGGCCATGTGAGATTGTCAGTCCAAGTATGTTTGTAATGTTGTATGTTTGAGAGAGTACTGGTTTATATGTTTCTGATATTTATGTTGAGTCAAAATATATGGTGATATATGTAGGAATCTATTTTTTTTTATGGTTTTGGTCAGATTAAAGTATCATAGTGAGCTTATGCATTGATGTATGGTTGAGAAAAAGTGTTGGTGAGTTAGAGTATGTTGTCACTAGTTGGTATATGGTTGAGTCACATGTGTATAGGACAGGTGATTGTTGATGCTATAGGTCATGTGCATAATTCCAAAAAGAGAAACAAAATTAAAATAGTAATCCTAGTTGAGAATGAGACCAGGAGGCGTCAATGTGCTTTTGGATCATACCATATGAATTGCTAATATATTTAAACCTTTAGCAAGAGAGACCTCTTGAATATCTAAAGTATAGATTGGGAGTGATTACTCACTCTTCTCTCAACTAAATATTCTCCATAGGGTAGAAGGCAGTTGTTCAGATTAGAACAGAGATAGATGAAGCAATCACAATGAGAAGGAATTATTAAATCCATAAGATCATAATGATAGGGGGATAATAGTTTCAAGGAGAACATCTTTTCCATTAATATCAAAGGGGAGAATTAACAAAAATATTGCATAATGATGGGAGAAGTAAGTACAAACATTACACGGAGGCTAAGAAAACTTGATTATTCAAATAGGGGAAGAATTCAGCTAACGGGTGTAGGTATAAGTGCTAAAATAACTGTTGAAATTCTAAGAATTATTATGCTAATGATTATATATTCTTTCATTGCTTCACATATTCTTTTATGCTTATTACCAATATTTTTGGCATCTTCGTTAATGCTAAAGGGGGAGAATGTTAGAAATATGTTGTCATTGATGTCAAAGGGAGTCATGGATTGGAAAAGATTAGTTGCGTGCAGGCAGATTGGTGAAACGAGTGTTTATGTAGAAACATATTTAGATCAATATTTAGCATATAATATTATCCCATACAAGGTTAGAAACTACTCGTATCAATAGGCCTTGAAGAGAGATTTCCAATGCTATATCGAAGGTTGAAAAATACCCCTGGAGCGAAAGATATGGCCAGTCAAAGTTCTAGGCCAAAAAGAAAAGGTGCATAGCCAAATTTGGTGAGAGTACTTAGCCATCTCCAAAGTTGGAACTATTTTGGTGATTTTTCAAAGTTGGAAAAGTGGCTAGCGATGAATCTTGGTTAAATCAAAGAAAAGTCTATGGGTGGATCACATAGTACTACATGTCCCCACGAGCCCATTGGACGAATGAGGGGGCCCATGCCCATTTTAGACTTAAAATGGGCGGGGTCAACATTTCGCTATTTCGGCCAAGCCATCAATTTCCATATCAATGACCCTAGTGAAATGCAGATCCCCACCCTCTTAGTTCGAATCCCATAAGTTGGGGGGGGAGGGGGGTCCATGTAAAACCGCAGTTCTTTGTTCAATGCACCAATGGAGTATAACATGGGACCACATGGATAAGTGCTCAGGGAGTTAAGATGTGGTCATGACCCTCAGTTGTATGGGAAAATGGGCCACTAGATAGGTGCTTGGTGATTTTTTGGAAATATGACACATGAAAGAATCGTATGGCAGAGAAGAGATCGATCCGATGGTGCAGATCACATGAGGTGGAAAACTAGCGAGGGTTTTAACAACGAACCTCCACCCGATATTATCTAATGACAAAGGAGAGCATGATTAGAAGACTGAGATCTCCATAGGGTGATGAACTTGCATAGGTGTTAATGCCCTTCTAGAGCCCGATGGGGTATTTAGGTGATTTGATAGTGACATGGTACCAGGTGGTAGGTGAGGTGGCCCAATTAGACAGTGACACATGGCTTGATATGATTGTTGGATAGATATGACTCAACAAATAGGTGGTAGATGACATGGAATGATGACATCAACAAGTGACGTGGTGAGTGACATGTGGCATGAGGATTTGGTGTTTTTGGGTTTCTAAGTGGACCAATTTTGGGTGACACATGGCACCACTCAAGAGCCACCACCTAGCCCAGATGACATCCACACACAACCAACCTCGAACAGTTAAGGCACCGTTTTTAGGTTTTGATCATATGGACAAAGGAACTATAGCTCAGGGGCTTTAGTAGTCTGGGTACATTTTGAAATTCGATGGCTTAGGCCATATTTGGAATTTCACCAAATTTGGTAGCCAAATAAAGTTGGAACTGCAGTTAAAGTCACAACTAAACTCTGTAATGTTCTAGAGTTGATTTAGAACAATATTAAACTTACAAATTAAGATCATAAAAACATGTAGGGTAGAGAAATAGATTGTTCACTCAGGCAACCACAATTTAAACATTGAGAGTGAGTAAAGGGTAGTTTGAAGGAAAATTATATCTAAAGTTAACTAAAATCTAAATGCTAAAAACAATAGCTCTAATTTATTTAGAAGCATAATTGAGAAACCAAGTTACTTGTTATTAGTGCAATAATATGCATATTGCAGTATGCAATAGGGTTGAATAAAAAATGCATTAGGGTGTGACTGCATCAAATTTGGTTTTTGAAAGGTGTGTAAGAATGCAGATTATGCCTTACTGATATTGGTGATGTTGGTGAAAATGGTGTTTTTGGTGTATGCATCAGAGGTCAGAAATCAATGAAGTGAATTTGTTGAAGGTGTTTCTATGCTGGTAGAGGTCTTGAGGTAGGTGATTGAGGTGTGTTAAGAGAAAAGGGAAATTATGTTTGTAGAAGGAATGTCTTGTTGATTTGAGTTTGAAAATTAATGGAAGATGGATCAACATGGCTAGCAAGTTGGAGCTTGCATTTCAGGGGTTATAACTCCTTGAAGTAGTGGCTAGTAAATAATCATGGGTTGGATATCCTTTCATAAGCAACTACTAAAATAAGAAGTATAATATTCCCTTCAGTTCCACCTGATAAGTCATGGGAAGTATCTCCTTTTACTAGTAGTTAATAAATCATGGGGTGGCATCTTCCTTTAGGTGGTATCCTGAGAAGCCTGCAAGTAGAATCTTACAGGAAGATTGATGTAATAACAAGTAGTATCCTACCCTTGCAAAAGAAATAAAAAATAATATTGGTGACTTTATATGTTTCATATATATATGATTTACAGTTTGATTTATGATACTTTGTACATGAATGATTATTATGTAGATTGAAAAGTTTAATTTGGAAATAGTTGTATAACTTGGTCATACTATTGATTCACTCCCATCTCAGTAGTGTATTGATTTCTAACATGGATGCCCTTAGTAGATTGGGGGGGATAGCTATTGGTTGGAGACCTCCTCCAATTTTGGTTCAAAATATCTAGAGCATGGAGTCTGTCATGGGGGTCGGGGTCTCCTCCCAGGTTTTGGGTCAAGTTCTCACAATGATTAATATCTATGGCACATCCCAAAACCACAAAGAATTTTGGGAATATATATATCCTTAGATAAATTAATTTTATCATTAGTAGTGATATAAACTTCTCCCTTTGTCCATTAGAATCATGGGGTCCTCAAGCTAGGTCAGATCCCTTAGCATATTTGTTCGTGTAAAGGCTTGCTCACAGTGTGTTGGTGGATGTGGATCTAGTTAATATATGTCCTACCTAGAGGAATCGCCATATAGGTGAAGACCACATTTGAAAGAGAATTGATAAATTCATCTTCCTTTAAGGTCTTTTGGACTCTCTCCCTTTGATCAAACAATGGAATAGAGAGGGGTGCTTATTAGATTGCTCCCCCATATTCCTAGGTATAAAAGGGGCCCTTAAGAAACCAACTAGCCCTTTTAGGATGAATTTGGCATGCCTAAAGGATAAGTAGTTCTTAACTCTATTAAAGTCCCACTCTACTCCATTATTCCTCCCTCTTGGATGCATAAACAATATCCCAATTCAAAACAAATCTAAAGTTAATCAAACAAAAGACAAAGGAATTGGAAAATAGGAAGAAAATGTTGGATGCCTAGGAGTTTGAGGAGATAGATAGGAAACTCTATACTATTTCAAATTCCAAAGGGGAATGGTTCTCCACCCAAAAATCCAGTGAGATCCATAGAAACCTTGAAAAAATGAAAATTGGTCTTCTTTCAGCTAGGGAGGAGGAATGTTAGGTAAAGATCAGAGCTATTTGGTTAAAAAGTGGAGATGAAAATTCAAAATTTTCCAGGCCTTTGTTGTACTTGGCTAGAAAATGGTGAACAATATCTGGAGTCTATAGGATGAAAATGGAATTGAGGTCTCATAATTTTATGGGCTAGAAAATCTAGGTAAACAACACTTTAAATATATTTTTAGAGCTCCTTCAAGAACATCAATCGTTGAAGTAATACAAATTTCTCAACACTTCCCTAGAATCGTGGAAGAACATGAATGTAGGGAAATAATGGAGGAGGTATTTGTGGATGATATCCAAGCAATATTGCACAGTTTCCAAAGAGATAAAATTCCTAGGCCAGACAATTGGGGTGTTCAATTTTTTCTAGATTTTTATGATACTTTGGGACTTGATCTTTTAGGGGTGTTCAAATAATCCAGGAAGGAAGGTAGAATCCACTTGGATTTCAACTCAACCTTGATTTCTCTTATTCCTAAAGCAAGCTATCCATTCTCCTTCTTGGACCTTTTCCCAATTTCCCTCTGCACTTCCATATACAAGATTATTGCCAATATAATTTCACCTAGTCTCAAACCCATTCTATTTAGATTCATCTCCTTGGAATAGTTTACTTTCTTGGAGGGGAGGAAAATTCATGAAGCTATTTGTGTGGCTGAAGAAGGTATCCAAATTAAAAGTCAAAATCTGAAAGGGCTGGTTATCAAAATTTAGTATCTAAATCCTAGAATAGAGTAAATTGGATTTATATTAGGATCCTTTTCACCCATCTGGGATTTAGCCTCAATTTCATTAATTTTGGAAATAATATTGAGAGGGGGGGTGAATCAGTATTATCAAGTCAATATTTTTTCATTTCATAATCAGATTTGCATACGCTACTTTAGTTAGTGCAAATGGTGTATATACACAACTACAGTTAAGGAAACTCGCGTATAACTTGCAAACTTATAATTTAATTTATTCTTCAGATGTTGATCATTAATTTGTGTGTCAGAACCATATCACTAGTAACCACGAATAGTAAAACAGAACGGACAGTCACACACAAGAACACAAGATATAAGGTGGAAACCCAATGTGCGTGAAAACCACTTGCTGCAATTCATCTCTATCTTCTTTTAATTAGAAACTTCTTTTTACAATGGATCTGTATTGGTGTAGTCTTATACCAGTACACAGGCTTCTACTTGCAGAAGACTACAACCTTCTCTCATTTTCCAGCTTCTCTTGGAAGGGAGCTATAACCCCCTTAGCTCTTGTACTAGCTGATGTACTAGTACGTAGGTGCTAACCTACAAAAGGCTACAACCTTCTCTTTTCTTCCAGGGACCATGTTTCATAAATTTTCAGAATGGATCCAATAATCAAACATCAAATACATCTTCATCAACCAATCTCCTTTGCTTCAATCAAAACTGAATCAGAAAATTACTTCTCTGAATGTTGTAACTAGACTACATTGACAGTAACTAGAAACCAATCTTGAACCTAGAACACTGCAGCAATAAACAAAAGTAGCTAAAACATATTTCATGGGACGTACGCTACTTCAATATGTATAACCTGCATACATATGCTTCTGTATTAAGACCAACCAGTGTATACGCTGCTTTGACTTACTGAACCAGCATGTATACACACCTCTGCTGTGCCGAACCTGCGTACAGATCTATAAAAGATAATTTACCCTTTTCACTTATTCAGACATGAGTTATACTTAGATTATTAGATTTATAGATCAAGTCATGCGCCAAATATAACAGATCAAAATCACACAAAGATACTACTATTCAAGCCTTAAGATCTTGACCCAACAATAGAACTTATCCTTCTTCTTGCACTCAGGTTCCTCCTTGGTTCACATCCAACTATGCACCATAACCCAATTCTAGATCTTGCTCTTCATAAGATATTCAATTCTTGAGTGAATACCTTTGCCTAATGATTTCCTTCTCTTTTATAGTCTTAGGCCTTACTCAATACCACGGTCCAAAACCATAAAGAATTAATACCATGGACCCAATACCTGGGTTCAACACTTCGGACGAGATACCATGGTCCAAAACCATAGGTCCAAATACCAAGGACTAAATACCACGGACTAAAAATAAGTTTTCCCACATGTACACACTTTTCCTTGCATGAAAATGTGTGCATACGTATATGCGCCTTATGATCATCGAAACCGTGTGTATACGTGACTTGGTTAAGAGGAACCTGCGTATATATCTTTTTCCTTATTCAGAGAGCCTAAACTGTGATCTGTCATTTGAGTGAGCTACCATCAAAGACAACACCTATGTCATAGCGCCAAACCTATGTCATAATGCCAACAATTAATTGGGTTAAGAGCTGCATTCAATCAGTCTCTTTTGTGGTCCTTATAAGAGACTCAGTTTCCGCTTTCTTCCATGCTAAAAGAGGGTTGCACCAGGTCTTATTTTATCTCCTCTTCTTTTTTTACTAATGGTTGAATGTTTAAGTCACCTCCTGACTAAAGCGAAGAGGCATTGATATTTTCATGACTATCTCATTGTGAGGACTCTGGATATTAGTCATCTCCTATTTGTAGATGATATTCTTATTTTTTGCAATGAAGAAGTTTGGGAGATATCTGTACTTGCAAATATTATTTCTCTCTTTAGGGGAGCCACTGGGATGTCTATAAACACTTATAAGTCTACGATATCTTACCACAATCTATCCGAAATGGAGGTCCACCACATTTTCCATCTTCTCCCTTATGATTTCAAGCTATTGGCATAGGGTTTGAAATATTTGGGTTTTCAGTTGAAACAAAATATCTACAATAAAGTTGTAACAACCCCAAGTTAAAAGTTCATGTAATAAAGTTAATAAAGGCAAAATAATACCAAGGTCATGGGACACTTATTCCAAGCTGAATTTTGGGTGAAGTATCCTAGTGGGAATCACTTGTTATGTATTATGGATAAGAAAACTGGCAAAGGAAATGGAAAAGGATTTGAAGAGGAAAAAATGTATTTTTTGCATTTTATTTATGAAAATAAAGGAAATTAGGAGAAAAGGAAGGTGAAAGGTCACAGGTTGCATGTGAAGAGGAAATTGAAGGAAAATTAAGGAAAATGAAGAAAATAGAGGCATCAATAATAAAAAGACATAAGAGCATCAATTTGGGGAATTTTGTCAGTTCAATTTTGGAATTAGTCTCAGAGAAGAGAAGAGCACCAATAGGAGAAGGAAAGAAGGCAAGTAAAGGAAGGACAGGGAAAGCAAGGATCAAGAAAGGCAAGGTTGGATCAAGCATTTTCAGTGGGAATACTTGCAGGTAACAGGTTGCATGTATGATTTCCTAGCTAGTTTTGGCATGCATGGTATATGAATGCGTGTATTTGATTTATTTTCTAGCATTGGCATGGGTTTTTTTAGGTTTCAACAATGGTTTTAGCCTTACCTTTCCATTTCTTGATAGTCATGGCATGATGAGATTCATTCTTGGTTGAGCTTTAGATTGTCGGAAGGTTTTGGATTCGGGTGAGGTGGTCTCAGGAAAATCCCAAGGGTTGGGGGTGGTGTGGTTTTCTTTCGGTAGCCCTCAACAAGTGAGTGGAGACAAGAAAATTCCTCAAGGGATGGTGAAGGAATTCTGAAGCATCCAATCTCGGTTATTTTTTGTGATATTGGGGCCAGTTTAGGGGAGATCACGATATGGCGAGGGTGGAGGTGGTTTAACCTCAGGATTCCCTTTTTTTTTATGGATTGGTTTATCCCATGAGATCCCACATTCATGATTTGAATATGGAATAGGGGTGATTGGTTGAAAGAAAGATTTGGTTCAGCCAATCTATGGTCAGGGGGTACATGGAAGTCCTTGACTTTGTTTACTTTTTGCATATTTTTAATAAAAAATAAGTTTGTCTTGTCTTAAATGAGTAATTATACCTATTATTATGTGTCTTTAATGGCTTTTCTATCATTGCTATCAATCTGGTTATATGTTGGTTATAAGCATGGTTATATGACAGATATAAGCATGGCTCTTATCACATTTTAATTAATGAATGTCTGGTTAATGAATGCATGACCTAATTGGTGTTATGAAAACTATTGGGAGAAGTCATTGGCCCTTCTTGTTAAATCTCATATAAGTTTCAGATCCCTATGTTCAGATATGCATTCATGACATGTAGGTTGCATGTTTACCATGTGTTTGATGAAATGCATGTCCTGGTTGGGAGAGTTAAGGTTAATTCCTTGTTCAATTTTTTGGTATAAAGGATTTTTTCTATGTTATTTATCATTTTTGGAAGTGTGGGCTTGATGGGGCCTGAACCAGGTTCAACTTTAACTATGCCAACCAAAAAAACCCTAAACTGTTGGCCCTTTCGGTAACAGCCCACGGAGAGTAGTTTGTAGTCTCACCCGAAACAGTATTGGGGGATGCTAGAACCAGGTTTCTGCATCTAGAGGCCTATGTGATGGGTTCCTGAAGTTATTATGGCTTAGATCTTCCTTCGAGCAACTTTATCCCTTTAGAATGGACAACTACTACAACATATATAAATGACTTCCAAACCACCACGAAGGTAGTTAATTATACTTATCATGCATAAATATTACAGATCTACGAGTTTCGCGCAGTAAATAAGAATTAATTCATATTAAACAAATTATAGAGTGAAGAAACATAAACTTTGTAGAAGTAAATAAAAGGACACATATGCTTCAATTTTAGCTCAAAACAATATTTATTAGATATAAAAGTTCAGATACAGACGTTTTATCTCTGTGCCCTCAACCTGCGGACTTACCAAGATCTCTGCGCACTCAGCTGCAGGAGCCTTCCCCTTTCGCCTAAGTACAAGAAACAGAACTTTCTTGCCTTAGCACCTTGCCATTATAATGATCCTTTTAATCCTGTTATCTTCTAAGACTCGCTATGACTCAACTTTATATAGCATTTTACTTACAATATTGTTGAGTTCCAAAACTGCTAGTTCAATTTTGCTCGTGTTAAGTTCAGATTTCCGCTCTGTAGTTTGAAGAACTCACTCTTTGTTTTTAATATAAAGACTATGCTTCATGGATGCCTGAAAGCGTTGTTGGAGTGTTGATTAAGTGCTTATAACTTGAGACCTTTGCAGAGGGCCCCTGCGTTGGTTAAGGTTACCTTTTATTTTTTTGTTTTGTCTTTCATAGTTAACTGTAAATTCACTGTGTTTTTCCATGATGTTTATAACCATTTTCTAACTTTGTTCATAATGGAGTTTTTGTCATCTTCTTACTAATGCAGAACAATTTTATTTCAGTTCAGAATAGTGTTTTGGTTTAATTTCTTTTCAGTGCTTCATTAGTAATTTGAAGTTGAGTTCAATAGTGTAGAGTAATTATTTCTTTTGTTGTTCATTAGTATTTAAGGTCTTAGTTAAAACTGATCAGTGCCATTTCTGTCTTATCATTTCATTATTAGTTTAGTGACTCATATTGTAATTGAATATTTCTAAAAAGCCCTTCTCGCTGATGGTTCATCTTAAACCAAGTGGTTGGATATTTCACTTATCTAATGAGTCTTTTCCTGCACTTTTGTATTTAGTTTTTCTTAGAACAATGAAGTATGGAGTTCCTCAAAATGTTATCACAAGGAGGTTGTTCTCCCAAAATTGTGTAGCAGAGTGAAAAAGCACTTCATTTAGTTTCCTTAGTAGATTAATTGCAATTTCACTTTCAGTCTTAGTCTTTCATTTAATTTTGTTGCAATTTCATTTTCAGTTTTAGTAGAACAATGAAGTATTGAGTTCCTCAATATGTTATCACAAGGAGGTTGTTCTCCTGAAATTGTGTAGCAGAGTGACAAAGCACTTCATTTAGCTGTTATAGTAGACTAGTTTCAATTTCACTTTCAGTCTTAGTCCTTCATTTAATTTTGTTGTAATTTCATTTTCAGTTTTAGTAGAACAATGAAGTATTGAGTTCCTCAAAATGTTATCACAAGGAGGTTGTTCTCCTGAAATTGCGTAGCAGAGTGACAAAGAACTTCATTTAGTTTCCATAGTAGATTAGTTGCAATTTCACTTTCAGTCTTAGTTTTTCATTTAGTTTTGTTGCAATTCTATTTTCAGTTGTTCATTAAGTTTTGATTCTGCAATAGACTAGACAGTAGTTGTAATCTCATTTTCAGTGTTTCATTTTTGGTTCATCATAGATAGCTGCAAGGTAGTAGTTGCAATTTCATTCTTAAGTCCTTTTAGTTCATGACTGGGAATCAATAATAAGAGTAGGAAGAGAAACTCTATTTTCATTTTCTTGGTTAAAACTTTACTTCCAAATCTGGCTTAAAGAACTTTTAGCTCTCATTTCATTTCTTTATATTCTTAGCAGCAGTATATTTAAGATTTTGTTAAGTACATTGTAGAACATTAGGAATTAAAAGATCAAACCCCCAAAACAATAGAAAACTCAAAAAAATTGAAGTAGGAAGGACCATCTAGCACATATAGTGCACTACACTTCATCAGTTTACGATACTCGGATTGATAATTTATGTAGAGCAATTTAGGACACTAAATTGACCAAACATTTTGGCGCCATTGCTGGGGAACTGTAACTTGGTAGCCTTATCTCTTACATTCATAAAAAAAATGAAAACAACAAAACAAAACAATGACATGCATAGAGAATGAGACTCTAGGGGTAGATTTATAGCTAGGTACAGAAGTTCAATTCCTACAACTCCACCTACTCCACCAAGAGTTAGAAAAGACACACCTCCATCCCAGACTCATACACCCAACCATAGGATTCCTGGAATTCAAGGGGCAGAAATTCAATCAGAAGATTCTCCTACATCATCCACCAATTTAAACAGTCCTAGGAGAGAAGACCTTTTCCACCTCCACGGGGGAGCCTATTGTAGTTGAAGAACTAAGAATACCCGATGAGGAAGAAAAAGTAGCAACTCCCTCTCATAGTCCACTAATAGAAGAAAGAGAGGAAGAGGAAATAACGTTGCAGGTTGAGCCCTATACTGACTCCGAAGAAACTATAATGGCAGAAGAAGAACAAGATGGAGAATTCACATTGTTTGGAGGAGGGGGTAGAGAGAGAGGTAGAGGAAACAATGGAGGAGGTAGAGGTAATAATGGAGGAGGTAGAGGAAATAGGGAACTAGATAACTCACTTGGATTCCCTATAGTGGATGAGGAAACACATACCATAATGAAAAACATCTCACCATCTGTCCTCCCAAACTTTTATGGGTTGAGAAGTGAGGATCCTGAAACATTTTTGTTTGAATTTGAAGTCTTGTGCAGAACCTATGACTATCTAGAAGACTCTCAAAAACTCAAATTGTTCTCTTCAAAACTAAAAGTGGCTTCTTTAAAATGGTTCATGGGGTTAGTCACTCAATCCATTAGAACATGGAATGACATGAAACAGGTTTTTTTCGATAGATACTGTTATGAAACCAGCTCACGAAAAGATAGAAAAGAGAGATCAACGCCTTAGAATTCAACCTCTTTGAGGGGGAAACCTCCTTTACATTACACAAATGAGCAATTCTTGGATGATACAAATGAAAATACCTCCTTTATATATATAGGAGTCTAAGGGGTCATAATATAATCAGAGCCGACATAACAATAATAATGTAAGGGCATAATAATAACAATAGTGAGCTTCTATGGGTCAAATAGTAACAATATGGGCACTACATGGGTACATCAATATAATAAGGGGGTTGTACTAATAACAATAAGGGGTTACACTAGTAGTATAGGGGCCTAACATGCCCCTCTCCTTCAAAAAGTGTTTTCCTCAACGCTTGAGTAGTTCTTGATGCTTCTGTATAAAATTCTTGTCCTCCCATGTGGAATCTTCAGCGGGTAAGTTCTTCCACTTGATGAGGTACTCTGAAATTGATCGATTTCGTAGCTGTTGAGTTCTTGTTTCTGTGACTGCTCCAGGTTCCAATATGATTTTTCCTTCCTCTTCAATTTCTGGCAATATTGTTTGAATTGAGATCTTTCGCAACTTTTGAATAAGTGGCCATAATTCTTCATTCTTCTTCCATTCATCCCTTGCTTCGTTTATCCAATCTAGTTGGATAATAGAAATAGAACAAAACAATGCTGCCACATCCTCATCCTTTCTTGAGAGTGCAGCTGCAACAAAATTTTGCTTCCCTTTTCTATAGATGATGTCAAAGTCATAACCCAACATATTTGTGACCCATTTTTTTTGTTCTTCTAAAGATAATAGTTGTTCTAAAAAGTAT
Source organism: Pinus tabuliformis (assembly GCA_031772625.1). NCBI lineage: Eukaryota > Viridiplantae > Streptophyta > Pinopsida > Pinales > Pinaceae > Pinus > Pinus tabuliformis. Next base: position 587,465,954 of record CM062815.1, read on the forward strand.
TTAAGACTATCATGATCCATTTTTACCTTGAAGTGTCTTCCCATTTGTTAAGGTCGCCATTTCTTAAGTGCATATAGTATTGCCAACATTTTCTTCTCATAAATAGCTTGCTTGAGATGTAGCAGTAAAAATACCCAATCACCTACATCAAAACATTTTTCACTACGATGTTGATCTACCTGTTGTTTCATTTGATTTTTCACCAAAGTGGAATTATCCTTTAAAAGTTGGAGAACTTTTTGTTGATGCTCGATGTGATCTTTCACTGCTTGAACCTTTTTCTTCCTGATATGTCCTTCTATCTTTAGAGTTTGAGGAGTGGTAATTTCTTCCAATCATTTACAAGATATGGTTGGATTCATTTCTTGATGCTCGATGTGATCTTTCACTTCTTGAACATTTTTCTTCTTGATATGCCCTTCTATCTTGAGAGTTTTAGGAGTGGTAATTCCGACTAATGAATTACAAGATATGGTTGGATTCATTTCTTTTTTCTCTGGGGTTGGGTCCTGGCGTATATCCTCTTCTTTTGATGTTTCTTGATCCTTTTCTTCCTCCTCTTCATACTCTATGTAAAATAATTTCTTCTCAGCACACTTATGACCTTTAATGCATTTACTATCACAATTGTAACAAAGCCCTTTTTCTCTTTTTTCTTCAAATTGTTGTGGTGTAACCCTTATAGGTTGTGGAAAGCTAGAAGAAACAACACTTCCATCTTTATAGTTGTGAGGGGAAGACTTCCTTGTTGCCATAATTTTACTTTCCACTATGTAACAAAGCCCCTTTACTCTTTCCAATTGTTGTGGTGTTGCTCTAAAGAAGGTGTTGCTCTTTGTATCCTCATAATGTGCTATCATTTCCTCTGTGAAAATTGACCACGTAACAAGTTGTTTACGAGAACAAAGCCATTTATACCATAAAAATTGATTTGGTTCTAAATATGAAGATGCAATACATACCTTTTGTAACAATGGTACACCATGTAAATCAAAATATTGCTCCATCTGAAGTATCCAATTTACCGGATCCTTGCCATCAAACTTCCTCATCTTGCTTTTTCTTGATTTTAGGAGCTCGATCTTGAAACAACTGTAACTCTGTACTTTCAGATCTTTAAGTTCTAAAATTACGATCTGAAGTATCCCTCTGTGTCCTCTTTCCAATGGTACCAGTCTGATCCAAATTGGATTCTCCAAGGAAGAGTTATGCCAAATCTCCCACAGTGACCTGATTATAGACTAGTTCAGTAAAGCGAACTTGTATGACATGCCACGTGTCACTGTTTCGATCTTTGGCTCTGAAAAATATATACAAGAAACTACAGTCCGTCCTCTTTCTTTAGCTTCTTATGAAACTTCAAATCGATGCTCAGAGAGAAAGTTATGACAATTTTCCCTAGGTCATCTGTTTGGAATGTAATTCGGGAGTTTGCAAAAGGACCAACTTCCTTAGATCATATCTCCGCAAATGTAGAGCGAAAAGCTCTAAACTTTGGACCCTAGGTTTCGTGTGATTTCTTCTCAAATGGTTTTTTTTTCGCTTCTGAAACATCACAGAAAAAAAGCTATAGTGAAAATTCCATGATGACCTATTTGGAGCAGCGAAACCCTAGAATCCAAAGCTCTGATACCAAATGTTATGGAACCAGCTCACAAAAAGATAGAAAAGAGAGATCAATGACTTATAATTCAGCCTCTTCGAGGGGGAAACCTCCTTTACATTACACAAATGAGCAATTCTTGGATAATACAAATGAAAATACCTCCTTTCTATATATAGGAGTCTAAGGGGTCATAATAATCAGAGCCGACATAACAATAATAATGTAAGGGCATAATAATAATAATAGTGGGCTTTTATGGGTCACAATAGTAACAATATGGGCACTACATGGGTACATCAATATAATAAGGGGGTTTTACTAATAACAATAAGGGGTTACACTAGTAGTATAGGGGCCTAACAGATACTTGGATTATTGTATGCCTACTAATCATAAAGATGAGGTGTTCAAAATGATGCAAAAAGAAGATGAAAACTTAGAGGATTTGCTTGAGAGATTCAACTATAATTTGAAAAGGGAAAAGATGAACTATTTAGATGGAGAAACTTTGAAAGCTCTTTTGCTAAAGGCCATTAGAGATGAATGGTTAGATATCCTTAACATGATGGGAAAGGGAGATATCTCTCAACTTCCATTGAGTGACATAGCAGAACTATGTGTTCATCTCTCAAGAGGGAAATCTAAAACTAGGAAAGGGCCAAGATATCCTTCTCTTGTTAGAGCAAACAAATATGCAACATGATCTATAAGTAGGGCAGAAATTGGCAATATGCTTTATGAATTCAAAACTGACATTCTAGGGAGCCTTAGTGAGCAGCTAGACACCCTTAAAATTCAAAACAAGCAGAAAACAGAGGCTGATGCTTTAGACATTTTTTGTCCAAAATGTAGAAAGAAACATGCTCTAAGGGAATGCCCTTTAGATGAAAAAATTGTAGAAACTTGTATGATTTGTTCAAAAAGTCATGAGACCAAGGATTGTCCTTCAATCCTAGGTCTTAAGGTTGTCTTTCAAGAGGAAACAGTCCCAAATCTTGTAGAATCTCTTTGTTTTGTTGCAAGAAGACCTTGGCAGGGGCCACAAAATCAAGGATTCAACAATCCAATGTATCTTCAACCCCCACCAAACTGGAATTCTTGGCAGCAACCTTGGCCTCAACCTCAATCTTAGTATCAATCTCAACCATGGGCACAAGGGGTACAAAATCCTTATGGGAGATTTGCCCAATATTACCAATATCCTCCATCTTATCAGAATTATCCTCCCCCACAAAATCAGCCACAAAATTAGCAGCCACAACTTCCAAATCAAAACCCTCAACTTTCATTGCCATTTCCACAACAACCTCCACAACAAGGTCAAAATCCTCGACTCTTACTTCCATTTCAACAAAAGCCAAATCAGCTACTTGCCCAACCATTACCAAACCACAATAATAAAAACCCTCAGAATGCTTACATGGTAAAAGGACAACAATTTCCAACTTACATGATTACTCCTCTAGATCATAATGATGTTCAACTTATATCTTGTAGGATATTAGAAAAGGAAAAGCCTTCTATGGTTATTCAAGAACAAGACACTTTTGAGGAGGATTCTCTAAAAGTCAATAAAAGTTTTAAGGGAACATCCCTCCAAAACCAAAACATTGAAAAAGAAAAACAAAAAGAATCAATAAACACAACTCCTATAATTGAGAAACCAACATCTACTTCTACACCTCCTTTTCCTGAGAGATCACAAATTGATAGAGGGGTAGAAAAATAGATCTTGTTGCCCAATTATGATTTTCTAGATGAATTGAAGAATGTTTTTATCAAAATTCCTTTTCTACAAGGCATTAGAGAAATTCCTATTCTATCTAAGACAATAAAGGAGTTGAGCATCAAAAGACCAGGAAGAAAACCGAGAGAAACAAAAAGAATTCACCTGGTAGGAAAGATAGCAGACATCATGATGGGAAAGATTGCCATGCAGAAATATGTGGATCTAGGAAGTCCAATTGTCAAGACACATATAAATGGAATTGGAATTCCAATCACATTGATTGACTCAGGGGCAGCAATAAACATTATGAGTAGACAAACTATGGAGCAGCTTAAACTTCCTAACCTTCTTTACACACCTACCTTACTGCAACTTGCAGATAGATCAGTAATCAAACTAGATGGTGTGCTAGAAGATATTTCGGTCTCCTTAGATTCTTGGGAATATCTTATTGATTTCATGATTTTAACTCCCAAGAATAATCCAGGAGGACACCCACTCATATTAGGAAGACCTTGGCTGGCCACAACGGATGCTTTTATTAGTTGTAGATTTGGTGACATGTATATTTCTGATGGTAATTCAACAGAGAAATTTACTTTGTATCCTCCAGCAAAAGTAATAACAGAAATAGATCACAAGGAATGGATTGATGATGAAGATGATATTCAGCCTCTTTTTACTATATCAGAAATTAGTGAAGATAGTCAAATTTTGAACACATTGGAAAGTTTTTAAACATCTTCAGAATATGATCATGCACAATTTCAAGAAATATCTAATATTGAATACTTGTCATCTAGGTAGATGTCTCTTTATTCTATGGAAGATTTTGGTAGCTCTACAATTGAAATTTTTCCAGGTAGGCCATTGAACATAAAGAAAAACTTGGAGAAACTACAACAAGAAGAGCTAACCAAAATATTACAGAAAAATTCTGTTGTATTTGCACAGGAGTATACCAACATGAAAGGCATTGATCTAAGACTTGTATCCATCATATCTATATTGAGGAAAATAGTAGACCAATCAAACAACCTCAAAGAAGAATGAATCCAAATCTTAGAAAAATTGTGAAAGAAGAGCTCCAAAAATTATTCAATGTAAACTTCATTTACCCAATTTCAGATAGCCAATGGGTATCTCCTTTGGTAATTGTGGCTAAAAGGATGGTAAATGGAGGGTGTGCAGTGACTACTGAGAATTGAATAAAGCAACCTTGAAAGATCACTTTCCTTTGCCCTTTATAGATCAAGTGTTAGATACATTAGCAGGTAAAAAGTATTTCTCATTCTTGGATGGTTTTAGTGGTTATAATCAAATTCAGGTAGCACCTGAGGATCAGGATAAAACCACATTTACTTGTCCATGGGGAACTTTTGCCTACCGAGTGCTTCCTTTTGGGTTATGTAATGCACCTGCAACATTCCAAAGAGCAGTACTAGGAATTTTTTCTGATCTAATACATGATTGTGTAGAGGTATATATGGATGATTTTACAGTTTATGGTAACACATTTGAAGAAGCTTTGGAGAATTTGGAAAAAGTCCTTAAAAGATGTAAAGAAAAAAACCTTTCACTAAGCCATGAAAAATTATTTATGATGTTTATAGAAGGTATTGTTTTAGGACATCACATTTCAGGATAAGGGATTAAAGTTGAAGTTATCTCTAAGTTGTCAATTCCAAATTGCCAAAAGGATGTTAGACATTTTCTAGGATTTACTGGATATTATAGAAGATTTATAGAAAACATCACTAAAGTAGCATCTCCACTCTTCAAATTGCTTACAAAAGATTGTGAATTCAAGTGGAATCCTGATTGCCAACTAGCATTTGAAACCTTGAAAGCAAAAATATCTGAAGCACCTATCTTAAGAGGACCAAATTGGAAACTTCCTTTCCATATTTCTACAGATGCTTTAAATACAACTCTGAGAGTTGTATTGGGACAAAAAGATTTGATTCCTTATGCCATTTACTATACAAGTAAAAATTTGACTCCCATTGAGTTGAATTATACTGTGACTGAAAAAGAATTCTTAGCTGTTGTTCATGCAATTAACAAGTTCAGACACTATATAATAGGCTATGAAACCTTTGTTCATACAGATCACTCTGCAATTAGATATTTGATGAATAAACCTATTACTAATGGCAGAGTTACAAGATGGCTTTTACTTTTGCAAGAATTCAACATTACTGTGCTAGATAGACCTGGAAAACAAAACACAGTTGCTGATTTCTTGTCCAGGATTCAGAATATCAAAGAAGACTCTCCGATTGAAGATAAGTTTCCTGATGAATATCTCTTTGCAGTAACTACTCAAACTCCTTGGTTTGCAGATGTTTCTAATTACTTGGTTACAGGGAAGTTACCTTCACATTTATTTCCTAGAGAGAAAAGAAAGATTATTCAAAATAGTGCAAGATATTCATGGATCACTAACGAATTGTATAAAACAGGGCCAGATCTTATGATCAGAAGGTGTGTCAGGGAAGATGAGATGCCTGATATTCTCAAAGCATGTCATGATGAGCCGTGTGGTGGACACTTTTCTGACAAGAGGATAACCTCTAAAATCCTTTCCTTAAGATATTATTGGCCATCCATCTTCAAAGATGCAAAAGAATATGTCAGAAGGTGTGATAGCTGCCAAAGGGAAGGGAAACCTGCTCCCTCAAATGAAATGACATTACAACCTTAGGTACTTATCAAACCCTTTGAAAAGTGGTATTTAGACTTTATTGGACCTATTAATCCTCCATCCAAGCAGAAAAAGTATATATTGGTATGCACTGATTATGTCACCAAATGGGTAGAAGCCAAAGCATTACTTTTTGCTAACGAAAAATCTGTAGTTAGTTTTCTTTTTGAGGATATTTTTACTCGCTTTGGTGTTCCAAGAGAAATTGTGACAGATCAGGGATCTCAATTCACATCCAACATGATAGAGAGGCTTATGGAGGAGTACAAAATCAAGCATAGGAAATCCACTCCCTATCATCCACAAGCAAATGGTCAAGTGGAGTCTACAAATAAAGTGATTGAAGGAATCCTCACCAAGACTGTGCATCTACATAGAAGAGATTGGGAAGAAAGGATTCTTGAAGCCTTATGGGCCTATAGAACTACATGGAGGAACACAACTGGACATACACCCTATGAACTTGTTTATGGGAAGCAAGTCCTGTTCCCCATAGAGTTCCAAGTCAAAACTTTCAAGATGGCAGTCCAGTTGGGGATGGATTTATCAGAAGCTCAAAAGCATAGACTGGAGCAATTGAATGAACTTGATGAAATTAGACAAGAGGCTATTCAAAGAACTGGTCTAGTTCAGCAACAGAGGGCTAAATGGCATGACAAATACATCAAAGACAAGAGGTTTCAAGAGGGAGATTGGGCACTGTTATTTGATTCAAAGTTTAAAGATTTTCAAGGGAAGTTTCAAACTCATTGGCTTGGGCCATATGAGATTGAAAAAGTTTTTAGTAATGGAGCAGTAAGGATCAGAACAATAGATGAAAGTCAAACTCCTCTCCTTGTGAATGGTCATAGATTGAAAATTTATCAAAAACCAATCTCAAAGGAGGAGTTCATCAAGATCTTTCAGAACAATTCTGAAATGAAGTTGGTGAAGAATAATCCTTCTTCTCCACCAACTTAGTCTTTGTTTTTCCTATCTAATAAAATAGATAAATAAATAAGTAAATTGTATAAGGTTGAAAACCAATCACTGATTGGCATGCTTATACAGAAAATACAGGGTGAAAATCAAAAGCTTCTGACACCCTATATTTTCCATTTCCTTTGCTGAAAAAAATGGTGACTCACTTTGCATTTTGCAAAATTCATTGTTTTATCTCATTTTCACTCTGTTTTACTTTTGCAAAGTTTCACTTCACTCCACTACCATATTCCATCAATAAAATTTTCCTCTCCAGCATTTCTTCCATCTCCATTTTTCATTTATCATCTTGTCATATTTTTACTCACACAACCATCTCCATTTCATTCATTCATAAGTCATATTTTACTCTCTGTTTTACATTCTATAGTTGTTTCCACGTTCTGTAGTTGTTCCCGTTCCGTAGCTAATCCTATTCTGCAACCAATCTGATTTTGCAGCAACAGTTTGATTATCAGTCCAAGCACAAAGAGGCCAGTTCATAATAAAATCTCATATGCAAGTAATTGGGAAGAGAACAACTTTGAATACCAATCACATCTAAGCACTTGTGGAAGCAAACAACAAGAGATTAAAAAGCGGAAGGTAAGGTTCTAAAGGTAAAAACAAAAACTTATTTCAAAAAGCAATATAAAAGCATAAGTTTGTATAACTTGTATAATCACATGACTCCTTGATTTATCATTATGAGATTTGACTGCCATGATGATTTCGCCACACCTTCCGTCTTTAAAGCCAAACGGTCTAATGGTGCAATCTCGTTTTTAAACTCAATGACTCGTAATTAACCAGACTTCTACAACACACCTGTTAAATGGTTAGATTAACGACATAACCTATTTGAATACGACTCTTCAAAACCCTGATTGTTCATTTATTACACCAAGTTTTTCTCTTATAGTTCTGTAGCCTTTTTGTGCATACAAACACTCTGTTACCTTGCGCACACAGTCACTCTGTTTTCATATTATTTGTGTATAACAGTCACTCTGTTTTTCACACAGTTTACCTATATAGCCACTCCGTTTTCATATACCTTGTGTACACTCTGTTTCCACACATTTTATGCATATAGTTACTCTATTTTCATATACCCTGTATGTATAGTCGTTTTATCTCATACTCATAGTCGTTTTACTTCCATATATTCTGTCATTCCGTCCCCATATCCATAGTTATTTTTGTTTCTATATACCAGTTGTGTCACTGTCGTGTACATAATCCTCTTTATGCAGTCACTCCATTTCTCAAACAATGAAGGGAATTTTGAAGAATAGCAGAGAACAGAGGTGATGGGGCTCATCGTCAGAACTGAACCCATAGGGGTGAAGTACATGGAGGGTTATCCTTAGCTGAAAGGAATGTTACAGAAGGCTAGTTGGTTGAGTTTCATTGAAAAATTCAATGGTTACCATAAAGAAATCACCAAATCCTTTGCCAGATCATTTGATGGAATGGACGTGGAAATAGGTGACATAAAATTTGTAGTTACTGAGTCCTTTATTGCTGAAGCAACAGAGCTCCCAAGGCTAGGAGAAAGGTGGTTCAAGAATAAAGAGTTTCATGATGAATCCGAGAAGGTCATTCTCAAAAATCCAGGTATGGACACTTTAGTTTTTAGGAAAAGGATTCCAATCTCTGCACTTAAAAGCAAATGGAGTAGCATGTTATTAATTTTGCAAAAGTTTATTACATGCAAAGGGAGGTTTGGTTCCATGTATGTATATCACATACGACTGTTAATGAATTTTCTAGAAGATGGAACCCTCAATCTCCCATTTTTCCTATTGAATAGTTTGAGAAGAATGGCCACTAATGTTTAGAAGAAAGTTGAAGCAATAGAAACCACTCTTTATCACCATGGACTAGTAAAAATTTTAGTTGAATTTCACTTAAGAAGTGTAGGGGACACATGGGAGGACTTTTTGGTCAGAAAATTCTTCCAAGATGCTCCAGAATTGTCTGAGGGAAGTCCTGTAAAAATAAGTAGGAGAAGGAAGACCAGCCTCACCATTCAAAACACCCCTGAAACTTCAGCACAGAAAAACGATGAAGAAGAGCCAATCTCTGAGAAATTAAGAAATTAGAAAGGAGACTAAGCAGAGGAGAAAAATTAAAGAGAAGGTTGAAGAAATCGACGAGGATATTCTTGAACCTTCATCACCTAAGGAGGATAATCAACTGCTTTTTGAGAGACTAATCAAAATCAGGGATCAGCTCAAGAGAGATAAAGAGAAGGGAAAGAGGAAATAGGTTATAGAGGAAGAAATCATAGGCTCCCAAAGTTTGAGGAGGAGTTCTAGACTCAGGGGCAAAGTGAAGAAAGAAAAATCAAAAGAAACCAAGTTTATAGATTTAGAGGCAGAAATTCCAACTAAGTCCCCTAAAAATATTCGATATGAGCAAAGTCCACAGAACTCTCCTCCACATAACTTTGAGAGCAGCCCAAGAAGAGCCTCCCCTGGTATTGATCCAGTCCAATAGAAAATTTATAACTACATGGAGTCATTGGAGAAAAAGAGTACATCAGTAGACCTAGCGACTTTAGCTAATCTAGAGCAGCCTGCCACCTCACAAGAAACTTTAACTAGCTCCCTTAAATAGGAGATCTATGAGCTAGAAGTTATAAATAGGCATATCCAAAGAGAAAATGAAGCTTTAAAAGAACAAAACAAGTTGGATAAGATTATCCATGATAACACTATGCTTCACTTGGGTTTATGGCACAAGAAGAATAGAAAAATAAAAAGGAAGAATAAGAAGCTAAACAGGGCACTTATTAATCTCAAGTATAGATTTCTCATGAGGAAGCCAAGGATGGCAGTTGGTGCAAAGAAAGGCAAGAAGAGGAAGTTGGATGTTTTGGCTGAAGTATCAGAACAAATGCAGTAGAAGGAGGAAGTTCACAATTTTGATTGCATGGGGACATGCAATAGTCTAGTAGTGGGGGTATGTTGAGTTCCAAAATTGCCTTTCCCTTAGCAACTTTTCTCATCCTTCCTTCTTTGTTTTTCCATGAAAAATGCACCCTTATCATAAAAAACCATTATACATTGCCTCAAGGAGTATATTTCATTTATTTACATGTTATACTTTTATGTTTGCTATTTGAATAAGTTTTTGTCTTTTAGCTATGGAATGCAGCCACATTCTGCAGCTAATCGGTTGTTCCGCAACTACTTCCACAGTTTTGTAGGTTCCAGGTGTCAAGAGGGGAAAAGGACTACATGGGTAGCCTGGAAAAAATCAGGGCATGGATCGTATCCTATTCATTTGGCCTATATCGACGAGGAAGACTCTGGTCAAAGGGAAGTCAAACATAGAAACCTAGGGCAAACATGACTCTATTCTGTATGCATTTCTCAGTGATGGGATCCAAAGCAGTTTCCTGAGGCCACAAACTTCATCTGCCACCTGCGCAAACTGAATCCAACAGCCATTACCGTAGATTTATGTTTCCAAGCAACCAAGGACAAGAACTCCGCATAATTTCTTGCCTACGTGTTTTGTTGTAGCTTATTTCTCTCTTTAAAACAATTGTATAATTTCTCTATAAATACCTATGTGAAGAATGTAGAACCAGTTCGATTTTGCTCATGTGTTAAGTTCAGATTTCCGCTCTGTAGTTTGAAGAACTCACTCTCTGTTTTTAATATAAAGATTGTGCTTCATGGATACCTGAAAGCATTGTTGGAGTGTTGATTAAGTGCTTATAACCTGAGACCTTTGTAGAGGGCCCTTGCACTGGTTAAGGTTACCTTTTATTTTTTTTGTTTTGTATTTCATAGTTAACTATAAATTCACTGTGTTTTTTCATGATGTTTATAACCATTTTCTAACTTTTTTTGTAGTGGGGTTTTTGTCATCTTCTTACTAACGCAGAATAGTTTTATTTCAGTTCAGAATAGTCTGTTGGTTTAATTTCTTTTCAGTTCTTCATCAGTAGTTTGAAGTCGAGTTCAGTAGTGTAGAGTAATTATTTCATTTGTTGTTCATTAGTCTTTAAGTTCTTAGTTAAAACTGATCAGTGCCATTTCTGTCTTTTCATTTCATTATTAGTTTAGTGACTCATATTGTAATTGAATATTTCTAAAGAGCCCTTCTAGTTGATGCTTCATCTTAAACCAAGTGGTTGGATATTTCACTTATTTAATGAGTCTTTTCCTGCACTTTTGTATTTATTTTTTCTTAGAACAATTAAGTATGGAGTTCCTAAAAATGTTATCACAAGGAGGTTTTTCTCCCAAAATTGTGTAGCTGAGTGACAAAGCACTTCATTTAGTTTCCATAGTAGATTAGTTGCAATTTCACTTTCAGTCTTCGTCTTTCATTTAATTTTGTTTCAATTTTAGTAAAACAATGAAGTATTGAGTTCCTCAAAATGTTATCACAAGGAGGTTGTTCTCCCGAAATTGTGTTGCAGAGTGACAAAGCATTTCATTTAGCTGTTATAGTAGACTTGTTGCAATTTCACTTTTAGTCTTAGTCTTTCATTTAATTTTGTTGCAATTTCATTTTCAGTTTTAGTAGAACAATGAAGTATTGAATTCCTCAAAATGTTATCACAAGGAGTTTGTTCTCCCAAAATTGTGTAGCAGAGTGACAAAGAACTTCATTTAGTTTCCATAGTAGATTAGTTGCAATTTCACTTTCAGTCTTAATTTTTCATTTAGTTTTGTTGCAATTCTATTTTCAGTTGTTCATTAAGTTTTGATTTTGCAATAGACTAGACAGTAGTTGTAATCTCATTTTCAGTATTTCATTTTTGGTTCATCATAGATAGCTGCAAGGTAGTAGTTTCAATTTCATTCTTAAGTCCTTTTAGTTCATGATTGGGAATCAATAATAAGAGTAGGAAGAGAAACTTTGTTTTCATTTTCTTGGTTAAAACTTTACTTCCAAATCTGGCTTAAAGCACTTTTAACTCTCATTTCATTTCTTTAGATTCTTAGTAGCAGTAGATTTAAGATTTTGTTAAGTACATTGCAGAATGTTAGGAATTAAAAGATCAAACCGCGAAAACAAAAGAAAACTCAAAAACACTGCAGTAGGAATGGCCATCTAGCACATATAGTTCACTACACTTCCTCAGTTTACGATACCCGGATTGATAATTTATGTAGAGAAATTTAGGACACTAAATTGACCAAAAAAATACCATGGTCCGAAGACCATGGATAGGTCTCAAAACAACTCTATCACCTACCCATATAAGGGACTAAAGTCTCTTTGAATTCTACTAGCTTTGCGCTATGATTTCCACATTTTGCAGATACTTTACATTTGATACAAAAGATAGTACAAAATTGACTCAAAAATTAACAAAATTTACCTCTGGGACCCCATGCTAGCAGGAAGTCTCATTGAGTTCTGGGTAGAGGCATGAGTCCTAGCCTGGAAAAGGTGGCCCTTAATTCGGGGTCATTGGCATAGTACTGACTAGAAAAGTCCACAGTTGTTGAGAAGCAGGATTATGAGAGTGAATGGAGGCTTACACTCACTTGTACACCTTGTCAAGAGAGCGACTGAGGCTTTAGGTCAGTGAAACATAGAGTTGGCTCAAGGGTTGGACACCTGGAGGGGTTGGGTAGCTCCTGGAGGTCCTACAACACCCGAGGTAAGTCAGTAAGGTGTTAAATTGTTGACTCAATTTCCTTAAGGTCCTATAAAGGTTAAGTCTTATCATAGTGCCCTTAGCTCATGTTTACCTCGTGCAAACTGGTGAAAGTGGGTAAATGTGGGAGGACGCAGTTACAAAAGCATATTGAACTTAACTCATTTCCAAGGTGGAGAAACATTTGAAAAACTGGTGCCACAGATGGATTTCCAGAGTAGGTTGTCTGGTTCTTACTAAATATTTATTAGAAGCCATCTTGGTATATTGGGAATATTTATCTTGGATCCCCATAAGTGTTTTGCAAAAAATAAAAATAAAAACTATGTTTATAATTCCTTTGGGAAAGGAAAAAAATTCAGGGGGTGCTTCCATGGGTTGTATGGGACATAACTGTTATGCCAAAATCCCTGGGTGGTGAGGGTTAACGAACTTATTCCACATTTCAAAAGCATTGGCTTCCAAATGTGGGTAGAGATTGATCTCGACACACAACCTTTGGACGTTGATGGTCACCCGTAAGTATATCACTCATAGTTATTTAGAAGACTAGATTAAAAGGTAGGATAAACCAAGATCAAATATATCATTCATTTGGAGGGAACTTCTCAACTCTTTTGATATCATTGAAAGTGGTCTTGCCTAGTGGGTGGGCAGGGGAGACAATGTAAGAATCAGTCTTGAATAGCCTGGTAGTGACATAAGTCACTAATTTTCCCATCCTTTAACTAATATGCTCAGAGAAAAAGGTTATAGTAAGCTTTCACACATTGCAAATCCTGATTTTACAAACAATTTTGAGGTAGGGATGGCTTTCTTTCTAGGAGATGGGTTTTGAGGGAGAGCATCAAGGTTTCCTGGAAGAGGTATATATAATCTCTAATGGATGATCACATTAGATTGATAGACAAACCAGATGAACTTACTTGGAGCATTTCCCCATTCCGATTCTACTCTCCAAAGCCCTGATTCATTTTCCTTCTAGCGAATAGAGTGGCTATGGAGCAAAAATGGTGGTGGAAGGTGATACAGAAAGAAAAATTCCCCCCAAAATAGATAGAAATTATTTATGTGGTGCCTTATGATGAATAAGGTTCCAACCTAGGACACTCTCCAAAGAAGGTACATGATTGGGTCTGACTAGTGTTCATTGTGTCAAAATAATGGGGAGAGTGTCGTGTCTTTGTTCATGGCATATCCGTTATTTATACGAGTGTAAAATGTATGCAAAGCTTCCCTAAGTCACTTTATTTTGTTGAAAGGGGTGGATCTGGAGGCTTCTTATAAAAAATGTTATGCCAATCCCGGTCGTCACCCTTTCAAATCCCTTCCTATAATTGTAGGCTTGGGGGTATAATTGGCCATAAATAGGGTGGTTTTCCAGGAAAAAATTACGGTCGCTTTGCACATTACTAATGAGGTTTTGGCTATATTAAGTCACTAACCTTAGGAAAAGGGTATTGTAGTCCCTAGAGCATAAATCCTAAAATCATTGATACTTCTAAGCCATGGGCATAAAATCATTGATACTTCTAATCCATGGGCATATTTTGATGGTGCCCATATTAACAATGGACAGAACAATGGAGGAGGGGTTATCTTATTCCTTTCGCCAAATTACAGTTTCAAAGTCAAAATAGGTTTGGGACCTAGGACAAATAATCAAGTGGAACTCCTGGCTCGCAAACACTTACTTTTGTTTTCACAAGAGAAGGGTTGCACATAGTTATACATATTTTGCAACTCAATGCTAACTAAAAACTAGCTTAATAATATTATTGTTTGTAGGGGCATTTTTCTATTACCTATTCTAGAGGAGATCAAGTGAATCATTTACACCTTCATCTATTTCTCATGCTTACACATTTATGGGGAAAGGAACCATACAACAACTTTCCTGTCCAAAGAAGTCCTCCAATTAGAAAATAATCTTTAGGTTTTAACTAAAGAGGTCAAAAAATATACTTATGAGTTCTTCCATTGGCTGTAAAAGGATACAATCCAGGATTCAACAATAAAATAAATTTCTTTTGGATATATATATCTATATATTGGGATTTTTTTCACTATGCACTTTGTACCTATCTTTTGTTGACAATTCTCTTTGTTTATATTCATTGATATAGCATTTTTTTGCAACTCATGGACAAATCTGATATTTGTTCTTGTATATTGTTTATACTTGCTTGCGGCAGAGTAGAAATCCATATGTTTGGTTTGGCTATGTCCATATTTTTTTTCCTCCTAGTATTTATGTTGCATACTCATGGACCGAACTAGTTATTTGTTTGATACCACCTTTTGACACATGTTTTTTAGCAGACTAATACAATTATATTTTTTGGGTTTGATGATGTTAACATGCATAATCATTTTTGTCAGGTTTGTCCCCCAGCGAGCTCTTTTATAATGTTGTTAGTGTTGGGATATTACTTGAATACAATCATGAAATATATATGCAAAATTTAAACAAAATCATTTTTATATGAATGAAGTTACAAGCCTTCTTCTTTGGAAAAAAAGCGTTGGATATAGGATGTGATGAAAATCGTTTGAACCTTCCAATGATCTATAGGTAAAAGGTATGTTGATAAAAATATTTTTTCCCAGCATTCCATTTATGAGATCCCTTGAATTTCTTTAAAGGTTATTGAAATGTATATATTTTATTATTTATATTTAAATTTATAAATTTAAAAAATAAAAAATAAAATGTATAGTTTATTTAAAATAAAATATATCATTTTCACCATCACACTCACTCAAATGGTGTTATAATGAAATAAGATTATGATTTAATGAAGGATTAACTTACAATTTAATGAATATTTAATAAATTATATAATAAAAGTTCAATTTAATGAGGGTTTTTTCAATTTCAATACATTAATTATACTGATTAGAGTGGTTTATTTTGATATAGGTAATGGTTTATTTAGAAATGAGTTTTTGTTATTTTTTCTAAATAAAATGTGTGGATGGTTTAGATTTGTAATATGATAATGTTTTTTTTTATCAGATACACAATTTAATATATAAAATTTCCAAATTGTTTTTAGCTTCAAAAATCATGTGATGTGTTTGTTACCTCCACTTTATGATAGTTTTACAAGTTATGAACATTACATAAACTAAATAACTAATAAATTAAATGACTCAAGTGTTGTTGTTGTTTTTTTGCATAGAAAAAAGATGCATAATTTTATTCATCATAGAAGAAGAAAAATACATTTTGTATGTGTGCCAAATACATTCTAGAAAAACAACGTCATTCGAAACCAGGGACAATGATTTACATACAAAAAAAAACCAAGGATAGCAGGCCCTAGGCCAAAAGACTAAGAAGAAAAAAAATAACCAGGTATGCAGGCCCACAACAAACCTTGAAGGGAGCATCAAACAAACCCCATAAACGTGCATACAACCATTTCAAAGATGGGCAAAAAAAATCTAGTAGGAAGATACATTATGAGAAAGGGCACCAGGTCCATGGATCAAAGTTTTAAGGGGTGCAAACATTCGAAAAAAAAGGAAAAGGCCAAGGTTGGGAAACATTAAGCATGGATGAAAGGGTCATATAACCCGATGGAAAACTCCAAAACTGGCAGCCACAGATGAAACTGGAAACCAGAGACCCTGACAACCAAGGAATTTGCAATGGTTAAAACCCTTCTAGAGTCTGATGGGGTATTGAGGTGATGTGGTGGTGACAAGGTACCAGGTGGCAGGTGAGGTGGTCGAATAACACATAGACACATGGCACGATATCATTGGTGAACATATATGACTCAACACACAAGTGGTAGATGCCATGGCATGTTGACATAACATGCTAACATCAACAATATGTCATGGCGACATCATCAGGTGATCTAGTGAGTGATATGTGGCATGTTGATTTGGAAATTTTGGGTGGCCAAGTGGGCCATTTCTAGGTGACATGTGGCACCACTAAAGAGTTGCCATGTAACCCAGATGACATCAGCATGACATCAACACACAAACAACCTCAAACAAGTAAGACACATTTTTTAGGTTTCAGTCACATGGACAAATGTGATATAGCTCAGGTGCTTTGGTAGTCTGGGCACATTTTGAAATTTGGTAGCCAACTAAAGTTTGAATTGTAGTTAAAGTCATAGTTAAATTATATAATGTTTCCAGAATTGATTTAGAACAACAATAAACTTACAGAATGAGATCAAAACAACATGCAAGGAAGAGAAATATCATTTTCACTCATACAACCATAATTTAAACATTGAGATAACATCGAGTAAATACGAGTTTCAAGGAACAATATACATATACATATTGTAGTATGAATCAGAGGTGAATCAGAGATGCATTAGGATGTGAATGCATCATATTTGGTGTCTGAAATATGTGCAAGATGCAAAGAATTCATTAGTGATATTGGTGAAGATGGTGTTTTTGGTGATGCATCAGAGGTCAGAAATCAGTGAAATGAATTTGTTGAAGGTGTTTTTATGGTGGCAGAGGTGTTGAGATAGGTGATTGAGGCATGTTAAAAGAGAAGGAAAATTGTGTTTGTAGAAGGAATGTCTTGTTGATTTGAGTTTGAAAATTAATGAAAGATGGGTCAACATGGCCATGAAGTTGGAGCTTGCATTTCAGGGGTTATAGCTCCTTGTAGTAGTGGTTGGTAAATAATCAAGGCTTGGAGATCCTTTTAGTAGCAGCTAATAAATTGGTAGTAGGAGCTTCCTTTTAGTGGTGGCTGATAAATCAAGGGTATTAGCTTCATTTAGTAGTAGCTGATAAATTATGGAGTGGTAGCTTCCTTCAGGTGGCACCTTGAGAAGTTTGCAAGTAGATTGATGTAATAGAAAGTAGTATCCTACCCTTACAAAAGGAATATAAAATAACATTGGTGTCTTTATATGTTGCATATGCATATGATTTACATGTTTATTAATGATTCTTCTCACATGAATTATTACTAAGTAGATTGAAAACTTTAATTTGGCAGTAGTTGTATAATTTGGTCACACTATTGATTCACTCCCCCTCTCATTGGTGTCATGGTTTCCAATAATTGCTATCAAATATAAGTTTCTTAATTATTAGTTTCATAACTAGAAGGAAGATCAGGGATCATGAGAGCCAGGATTGGATTACCTCAAATGGAAGTCCATATTTGAATTGGTAAAATTATACAACTTGGAAGGTAAGAATGGAAATCTAATTACAAGCTATTGATTTTGAAATATTGATATCTATAGAGAATGAAATTAAATACAATAATTTCAATGCACAAGATAAGGAATAAATCTTAAAACGATTATCTAAGACAGATCTTGAAAAGGTAATTGGTTAAGTGTCTACCAAGGAGAGATGGGATAACTTGCAATTCATCTATGTTGAAGACACTTAAGCTACATGAGTCGATATCAAGAGAAATTATTTGAAGAATAGAGCATACAATTGTTCAAATAATATTGAAGATCATGAGTCAAAACAAGAAGAGAATTCCCTAGTACCAAATGGAAACATTGTTAATGAACACTTAGAATATTCAAAGGAGATGCAATCTACAAGTAGATTTTCTCGCAAGATTTTTTTGATGAAGGAGATAGTCGGTCATCTAGTAGTAGTGAAGAAAGAACTACTTTGATAACATTAGAATGCTTAGGTGAGAATGTGTGTGCCTCCAATAGTGAGGATGAAGCAAAATCTCATGTAGAATTTTTAGAGGAAAGATCACCTCATGTGTCTATAGTATAATCCCTAGACTAAAAAAGCAAACAAGATGTTGAAGAAGTTATAAGTGAAATAAATACTAGTTGTGAATCTAATATCTCTGCTAATGAATTAGGAAATCTCAATGAAAAGATATATTTTATAAAGAGGTTTATGTAATATTTTGAGGAAATTGAGAAGTTTAAAGTCATAAATTGTTAAGTTATGGTATGTTCTATGCTTATAACAGTTTAATTCTTTTTCTTATTATATTCCACCGATTAGCAATCACATATACATAAAGTAAAGTGCAGATAGAACATTAAACGATCGACAGAAAACAAGCCAAGACAAGAGACACAAGATGTGGCAGCTAGCCAGGGACAAACCCCACAATGTGTGGGGAAACCCTTTGATCAAATCTTCTTTTATCTTCAATAATTCAGCAGAGAGAAATAGTACAATAAATCTGATTCATATCAGCAGTAGCAAACCCTAGATCAGTAGCATCAGCATTAGCGGCTTCATTATCAAACTAGGGCAGACCATATCTCACAAACTGACAGTCGGATTGACTTCATTCCACCACCAAAAGTTTCGGCTTCCAGAGGAGGTTCAGATGAACCTACAGTGCAGTTCATATGAGGAGATCTTCTAGGCCACGCAAGTCAATCTTTACTTCTGCAGTTGCAGCTTCAGTTTCAGCAGTTTCCGGCTTCAAACTAGGGCAGTCGATATCTTGCAAACCGTTCGTCGGATTGACTTCATTCCACCACCAAAAGTTGCGGCTTTCAAAGGAGGTTCAGATGAACCTACAGCGCAGTTCCAAAGAGGATATCTTCTAGGCCACGCAAGTCAATCTTTACTTCTGCAGTTGCAGCTTCAAATTCAACAGTTTCCGGCTTCAAAGTAGGGCAGTCGATATCTTGCAAACCGTTCGTCGAATTGACTTCATTCCACCACCAAAAGTTGCGGCTTTCAAAGGAGGTTCAGATGAACCTAGAGCGCAGTTCCAAAGAGGAGATCTTTTAGGCCACGCAAGTCAATCTTTACTTCTGCAGTTGCAGCTTCAAATTCAACAGCTTCCGGCGTCACATGTGTGAGAGAGAGGGACCCATTTCAGCGCAGTAGAGAAGAGACTCATATCTGCACAGTAGAGAGAGAGAGATGTGATGAGATGAGTGAGTCCAAATGAGGAAAAGTCCTCTTATATTTATACACAACGTTGGTGGGTGAATAGATGCGACTGTTGGGCTTCTGAGCCTACATGAGTTGTAGGTCGGCTTGATAATAATTCCATAATCAAAATAAATTCATATCTCCATGAATAGTTATCGGAATTGGATGATCTTTATATCAATCCTACACCTCACGATGAGAGGAATCTAATAAAAATATTATTAGCCATGAATAAGATGACCCACATGAAATTTTTCCCTGGTTGCCAATTTTAACACTCCCTCTCAACCATGGAGAACTTCATCTGCAATATGTCTATCGGTCGTTACTATTCATCCATCAAATGCACTGCCTTGTACAGCCTAACCCTTGCCCTGCTTTGCTCTATTTTTCCTGTTCTGCTTTGTCTTGTTCTGCCCTACACTGATCTGTACTGTTTTGTTCTGTTTTGCTCTGCTCTTGCATTGTTCTGTTCTACTCTGCTTTTGTCTGAATTATGAAGAAGAAGAAATGATCAAGGATGTAACATACTGACTCAAAGTCAGTCTCAGAGTATGTACCACTGGTCCCAGACCAGTCTCAACCAACCCAAAGTCAGCGTCATAGTGAGTACAACTCCAATGGTCCCAGACCAATATCATCCTCCACTGACTCAAAGTCAGTCTCAGAGTATGTACCACTGATCCCAGACCAGTCTCAACTGACCCAAAGTCAGCGTCATAGTATGGTACAACTCCTACCACTAGTCCCAGACCAGTATCATTGATCCCAGATCAATGGAGGTCATCCTAGCATAGGGAGTACGGTAGTTACAACGATGCGTCCATCGGTACTACTATGGTCCCTAACTTCATTTCCCTGCTCATTGATCAGATGAGAGGTACTTCCCATGAGTCCCAGACTGCATGGGTAGGATGCCTCGACAGGAGAACTAATCAATCCTGTCCTCACAGGAGAACACATCAATCCTGCTACAATTGCCATGGAGAACACATCAATCCTGCTACAATTGCCATGGAGAACACATCAATCCAGCTACAATTGCCATGGAGAACACATCAATCCAGGCTGCCATGGAGAACACATCAATCCAGGCCTCACAGGAGAACTAATCATCCTGCTACACAGCAGAGCAAATCATCCTATTCCACAAGAGAGCGAATCATCTTGTCCCACAAGAGAGCGAATCATCTTGTTCCAGTGTGCACCACCAGGGGAGGGTGAGTCACCCTGTGGTCATATGTTGCTCCAGTAGGAACCGCAAGCCCTCAGAGCTCCCAGAGCTCAATGTATGCAACATGCAAGACCCTTGTACAAGGGTTTCTTGTTGACTCCAAGTCGTGAAAATCACAGATTAGATCTTTCCTCGGGGCTTTGACAAGGTGTATCATCCTGTACATCATCTTAATGTGATGGAGCTTCCTTGCTCATCGACTTACCATATCCCAGATGATGTCTATCTATTGGAGCAATTGACGAATATGGGATTCCTCAATAATTGAATCATACCTCTGGTTGTTACAGAGAATCACAGTGGTATCCAATGTAAATCCAAACAGCTCACTGAAGAGCTTTCGCAACCAGACTGCCTCACACGAGGTTATTCTAGCAACAATATATCCTGCTTCAGCGGTGCTCAAAGCCACCGACTTCTGCTTCCTGCTCACCAGGATACCGAAGCAGATCCCAAGGTGAAACAGTACCCGGAAGTGCTCTTACGGTCCACCACACTGCCTGCCCTATCAACATCAGTATATCCAAGTAGTCTCACATCTCCGGCAGTGTATCTTAATCCATGAGAGATAGTGCCACGAAGATATCTCAGCAGATTCTTGGCACCAATCCAGTGTATGTGGTGGGGTTCAACCATATGCTGGCTCAACGTGTTGACTGCAAAGCATATATCTAGACGGGAGTTCACTAAGAACATTAATGCTCCGACGAGTTGCCGATACTCAGTAGCATTTCGTAAAACAGGTCTAGCAGCACTACCGCTTAACTTCTTGAAGTCAAGCTCCATCGGCGTAGTTACAAGCTTGCAGTCCACCATTTCGAATCTTTCCAATATCTTCACCACATATTTTCCTTGAGATAGGGAAATTTCTTCTGGCTTTTGCCACACTTCAAGTCCTAGGAAGTAATGCATCAGTCCTAGGTATTTCATTTCAAATTCAGAGGCCAGCTCCCTCTTACATTTGTGAATGAGAGGGTCTGCACCTATTAGAAAGAGGTCATCCACATACAACACCAGTATGAGAGGCTTGTCATCTTCAACCTTAAAGTAAAGGTTAGGATCGGCTTCGCTCCTAGTGAATCCCAGCTTCATCAAGTAGCTGTCGATCCTCTCATACCATGCTCGGGGTGCTTGCTTCAGCCCATAGAGAGCTTTCTTCAACCTACATACATGAGATTTTCGATCATAAATCTCAAATCCTTTGGGTTGCTCCACATAGACCTCTTCTTTGATCGAGCCATGCAAGAACGCAGTCTTGACATCCATCTGATGTAGGTTCCATCCTTGTGAAGCGGCAAGGGCTATGATCGAGCGGATGGTTGTATATCTGGCAACAGGTGCAAATATCTCATCATAGTCTATACCTTCCTTTTGGGAGAAACCTCGAGCAACAAAACGAGCCTTATACTTTTCCGTGCTTCCATCTGCTGCATGCTTTATCTTGTAAAGCCATTTGGAAGTAACAACAGTCTTGTCCTGGGGTCTGGGAAGTACTTCCCAAACATCATTCTTTATGATAGACTCATATTCTTCGGTCATAGCATCCTTCCATACTTGATGCTTGATGGCATCTGAGAATGACGAAGGCTCATTTTGTATGATCGTGCTCATGATGGTCAGGTATCCTTGATACCTATTAGGTTTCTTACTTTCACGAAAGGTTCCTCGGGGTGCAGCATGTCCTTCAGCATCATCAAGTAACCCCTTAAGCCATGAAGGCCTCTTCCTAGAAGAGGAAGGCTCATATGGAGGAGGATCAATCGGATCCATGGGTTCTTCTACATCAGGCATTGATTCATCATCCTTTTCTTTCGGTTCCCTGGTGTCGGCTTCTTGAGAGCTCCTCAAAGTCGGAAGATTGATCATCTTGCTGAGAGCCATATCTTCGTCAAAGGTGACATCATGACTAATTATGACTTCCCTTTGACCAGCTACATAGATTCTATAGCCTTTAGTATTTTCACCATAGCCCACGAAAATTCCTTTTTTTCCAGATGCTCCCAATTTATTTCTTTTCTCTTTCGGCACATGAAAGTATACAGGGCTTCCAAAAATTTTAAAATGAGAAACATCAGGTTTCTTACCGGTGAGTTTTTCTTCAGGAGTCTTGGAACCCAATGCTTGATGAGGGCATCGATTTTGTACATATACGGTGGTGATTGTAGTTTCATCCCATAGAAACTTCGGAAGTCTTTGATCATGTAGCATGGCTCGGACAGCTTCCATCATCGTGTGGTTCTTCCTTCCCACCACACCATTCTGCTCAAGAGTATGTGGTGTAGTAGTCTCCCTCTTAATGCCAACCTCAGGTATGCCTGAGTAAATCAATTGTAATATATCGGAGGTCTTGCTTTGGCTTGAGGGGAATGGTCCCCTTTTGAGCTTTCTTTTGGCACATCTTGGACATACACCTTCTTTCTCTACTTGTAATTCGGGCATCCCTGTTACCATTTGTCTTACATTAGGTAGAGCTTTGTAATGAAGGTGGGCAAACCTCCGATGCCAAAGTTTGGACTAAAGAGTTGTGTCACAAGACATGACACCTAGCGGACTTCCATCGACCTGATATAATGAATCAACACTAAACCCAAGAGTAAAGGCATCTTTAACATTATTTTTTCATATACATACCTTGCCATTGCTGAAGGATACCTTGTAGCCTCTGTCTTCCATTGCCAAGATGGACACTAGGTTCCTTTTGAGGTCAGGTGCATTTAATACATCCTAGAATTTCTAGCCTTCTTGAATGCTTGTCCTTTTCCTTGATTCCCAGCTCTCCTCTTAGCTTTGCTGTTGAATTTGTCATTCCTTTGATTGCCATCAGAGGGATTTCGAGTTGCACCACTGCATACTGTACCATGCTTCTCTAATCATGATTATCATCATGCTGCCCATGTCCATGATTTTATCCATCATAATGCTGCTCAAACTAGTGTGCATCATCATCATGCTATCCTATCTGTCCATGATCTCGTGTTTCCCTTTATGTCCATGATCTCATTCATCATGATGCTCATGATCTCCTACATAGTGACTTGCTTTATCGCAAATGTAACATCGTCATTTTCTTCTAGCCTTAGGTCCAACCTTTCCTTTTGATTTAGTCCTGGAATTATTTCTTTTCTTTGCATGAGAAGAAAAGGCAGCAGGAGGACCTTTAGGCATGGGCATTTCTTGCACTTCTTCCCTTGTTTCTTCTTGAATGCATCTAGCCATTAATTCCTCGAAACCAGGAATTACATTATAGTTCAAAAGAGTAGTCTTGAACACATACCATTCAAATGGCAATCCTCCAAGAGTTGTGAGTTCCATTTCTCTGTCAGTAATAGTTTCCCCAATAGATAGGAGATCGTTCTTGATCTCAGTGATTCTTAAGAAGTATGCTTGCATACTTTCATCTTTACCCTTCTTGATTTCCCTCAACTTATTTCTAAGAAACAAAACTTGATTTGCATCATTAACTTTAAATAAACTCACCAGTCTGTCGTAGATTTCCTTGGAGGTGTCTAGATCAGAGATGTAGGCCACCAAGCACTTGTCGATAGAGTCCTGGATGATCTTCTTTGTTTTGACTTCTCCATTTTTCCATTTGTTCCAGGCAGCAGCAAATGCATTTGATGAAGGCTCAACAATATTGCCTCTTACATGGTCCAGCACTCCTTGATCTTCAAGGGTTAGATCGATAGACATCTTCCATCCGTGATGGTCAGCTTTCTCACGGAGCTTGTCTTCGGCAGGAAAGAGTGTTGAGGACCCCATAGTTCTTTTAGGATATCCTTGCCAATCTTCTCTTCAATGATTGCTCTTGCTCTTGCTCGGGCTTTGTCTTCACATCAGCTCTGATACCATGTTAAGTTATGGTATGTTCTATGCTTATAACAGTTTACTTCTTTTTCTTATTATATTCCACCGATTAGCAATCACATGTACATAAAGTAAAGTGCAGATAGAACATTAAACGATCGACAAAAAACAAGCCAAGACAAGAGACACAAGATGTGGCGGCTAGCCAGGGACAAACCCCACAATGTGTGGGGAAACCCTTTGATCAAATCTTCTTTTATCTTCAATAATTCAGCAGAGAGAAATAGTACAATAAATCTGATTCATATCAGCAGTAGCAAACCCTAGATCAGTAGCATCAGCATTAGCGGCTTCATTATCAAACTAGGGCAGACCATATCTCACAAACCGACAGTCGGATTGACTTCATTCCACCACCAAAAGTTTCGACTTCCAGAGGAGGTTCAGATGAACCTACAGCATAGTTTAGATAAGGAGATCTTCTAGGCCACGCAAGTCAATCTTTACTTCTGCAGTTGCAGCTTCAATTTCAGCAGTTTCTGGCTTCAAACTAGGGCAGTTGATTTCTTGCAAACTGTTTGTCGGATTGACTTCATTCCACCACCAAAAGTTGCGTCTTTCAAAGGAGGTTTAGATGAACCTATAGCACAGTTCCAAAGAGGAGATATTCTAGGCCATGCAAGTCAATCTTTACTTCTGTAGTTGCAGCTTCAAATTCAGCAGTTTCCGGCTTCAAACTAGGGCAGTCGATATCTTGCAAACCGTTCGTTGCATTGACTTCATTCCACCACCAAAAGTTGTGGCTTTCAAAGGAGGTTCAGATGAACCTACAGCGCAGTTCCAAAGAGGAGATCTTCTAGGCCACGCAAGTCAATCTTTACTTCTGCAGTTGCAGCTTCAAATTCAACAGCTTCCGTCTTCACATGTGTGAGAGAGAGAGACTCATTTCAGCGCAGTAGAGAAGAGACTCATATCTGCACAGTAGAGAGAGAGAGATGTGATGAGATGAGTGAGTCCAAATGAGGAAGAGTCCTCTTATATTTATACACAACGTTGGTGGAAGAATAGATGCGACTGTTGGGCTTCTGAGCCTACATGAGTTGTAGGTCGGCTTGATAATAATTCCATAATCAAAATAAATTCATATTTCCATGAATAGTTATCGGAATTGGATGATCTTTATATCAATCCTACACCTCACAACGAGAGGAATCTAATAAAAATATTATTAGCCATGAATAAGATGACCCACATGAAGTTTTACCCTGGTTGCCAATTTTAACATAAATCAAAAACTAGAAGTTGAGACTATCATATTAAAAGATCAGTTATCTTAATATTAGAAGCATGAAAAGAGTTTTGATGCTTTGGATGAGATTCAAAGTAGACCGCTTTGATTTTTGAAGGTGAATCAAATAAAACAAAAACCTAGTAGCATAGAGTTCAATTGAAGAAGCAGTCGAGATGGAATTGCCCTAAAAACCCAAATAGTGTTACAATACCACAACAAAAAAAGGACAACCAAACTGCCAACAATAAAGACAAAGGAAAGCAACCCCTGAGGTGTTTTAATTATGGTGAAGTAGGATATTATGCTTCCAAGTGTCTATAAAATGAAAATTTGCAGTATAAAAGAAGAAACACATTGTTTCAGCCACAAAAGGGAAGTTCTCAATGCATTCATTTAATTAGCCGTGTTGATCGATTAAAAATTTATCAGAGGTCCTTTCCCCCCCATGATCCGAAATTGGATCCTTAAACTCTCTTGAAGCCCCGAGCTCTGTAAAAACTCATATTGAATTTTAAAGTCTTGTGGATGTCAAAGCTTATCAGAAATAACCTCTGAAAAATGACAATTGTAGCCAGCACAGAGCAACGAGGACCTTCGGTCAAAATACACTGACCGAGGCCCATGGAGACCGCGCAGGATGCAAAATGGCAGTTAGGAGGCTTAGATCAGAAAACAGAGGTTGTTTCTGATGCGCGATTAATCGCGCATCACTGGGAAAAACCGCTCGAGAAGGAAAATCCCTGAGTGCACGGTCACAAGGAAAACCCAAAAAAAAAATCATGGGAAAAGCGCTAAATTGAAAGGCAGGTCCCGCGCTCCAAGATCGGCGATATATATCGGGGGCACCCTTGGGCGGTAAGCAGATTTGGAGAAAAACGAGTGATTCCACTCAGCGCCCGACGCGTGGCAAGTGGAGGAGGGAGAAAACCACCGCTCATCATGCGCTAACAGTCGAGCAAGTCAATCGCGCGAAATGAGCAAATGGTGTCGGATTTGGGGGCTTCAGATCTAACAGCTAAGATCGCGCCCAATGGGAGAACTAGATTTAATAGGGGATTAAGCTGTGAGGAATAAGGATTTGATGTTCAATTTGATTGCTGAGTTGGTGGATGAGTCATTCCACAGTGTAACCAGGAAAACCGAACCAACGAAGAGCTGGCCTTAGCTCATAGGGAGACAAGTGGCCACTTCTTTGTGCAGTGTTACAGTGATGATGACGTAGAGCAGGGAATTCCAGCGGACAGAGGCAGGCAAGCCGAAGAGTTGGGAGAGGAAGTGAACAGTAATGAGATAGATCGACGTTAAGCCACGAATAGATAAGAAAAAAAAGAGGGAGAGTAGCCAAGTAAGTAGTAAGAAGACTTGGAAGAAAAAAAAAACAGAGCTGAGCTCACTGTAATAGGTAGAGCCACCAGAGGTTGGAGGCAGAGCCGCAGAACCAGAGAGATCAACTAACAACAACATATTGTTGTTGGAGTTTCTCAGAGGTCGAGCACTTCACAGAGGCAAACAAAGGCTGAGAGAAAGAGCTTAGAGAGCTAGAGCAAACAGCCAGAGCAAGCACCAGAAGCGAGAGCTGAGAGCCAGAACCAGAGCCAAAGCCAAAGAGCCAGAGCCAGAGTCAAAGCCAAGAGCTAGAGTAGGAGCTAGAGCCAGAGCCAAGAGCTAGAGCTGCAAAGCCAAAGAGCTCCAAGAGCCAAGGGATAAGATGGTATTCTAAGCCCAATGTTCCTGTATAAAACACTGGAGTTAAGTCTAGCAATTGTAAACGAATTGAAGCCATAATCCCAGAGAGCCTAATCGAGTTGATTAGAGCTTAAGGAGATGTAGCCCAAGATATCAGGGTGAACTCCATATTATACTGTTGTCTTATGTGTTTGTTTTTACTGCTGGTTTAACTACTGTTATGTGCATTTATATATTAGTTTAAGTATCTTCCCATATCAGTACGAACAATAGATTTTAAAGTAAATAATCAGCTAAAAACAAATACAACCATACACCCATATTTTTGAGCATTTTCTGATTTCCGCATTGGTTAATCATTAAGACTTGGGGAAAGTTAAAGCTTTGGAAGTGGGAGAGGTTCCTATAAGTTAGACAAGAAACCTAAGTGCCCCATTTTCAGATCACCCCAAGGACAAAATATTCAAAGGCTTAATGTATTCAAGAGAGAATTTAATAGTCTAAGAAATGGATATGTTTTTCTTTTGTTTGTTAAGTTGTCTGTGATCTTCTAGGCTTGACATGTGACTTGAGGAGCCACGAAACAGGGGCATCTAATCTGTCAAAGTCACTCGAGGATCATACCTGGCCTGGACACACCAGCCCTTAGCTGTCTGGACTTTTTATCATGTCACTCCCCGCTAGCACAAGGTATAACCATCCCCCATGAGGTTTGATCCTGGGTCTCCTTGCTGACAAGGCCCATACTCAACCAGTTGTGCTAATGGGATTTGACTAAGAAATGGACATGTTAGTAGAGGATATTGTACAAATTATTTTAATCCCCTTGTTCCTCTCTTAACTAATGTTAAATGTTACAGGTGTGGAAATTATGGGCACTACACAACTACATGTAAATTTGGCAAGAGAATACCTCCTTCTCACAACAATTCAAATAGAGACACACATCATCATGAGGACCAGCCAGGACAGTTTCACATCAACATTAAAAGGACCATGCCAAAATAAGGAGGAAAACAGCATAGACCTGAGTCTTATCAGAAAATAAATAGATTGAAGTATGTTAAAGATGTGGTATATCTCAGTGATAGTATTGATTGTGTTCTAGTTAGTCCTCTAATGTAGTAAAATAAAAATAAAAAATAAAGCATAGGCAACGAGAAATAAGAAAAATAGGTGATATCTAGGTTAACTCTATTTGGTGACAAGAATCAAAAGTGGTTCATATGCTTAGATTGTGGCATACATTCCCTCAGACAAGAAAAATGAAAACCTCACGGTGATGTCTCTATCAAAACTTAGCATACCAAGTTGTGGCTGAAAAAGGGAGATAATATACTTAGGGGGAGTAGATCCCTTGTCCCTCTTCATTGAGAACAAGAGGTTGGCTCCATGTGAAGG
Source organism: Pinus tabuliformis (assembly GCA_031772625.1). Lineage (NCBI taxonomy): Eukaryota > Viridiplantae > Streptophyta > Pinopsida > Pinales > Pinaceae > Pinus > Pinus tabuliformis. The sequence continues at coordinate 587,494,889 of CM062815.1, forward strand.
CAAAAATATCATATGCAAGGACCAAAAGAAGATATACTGAAGTAATGCATTTGAATGATTAAGGGAAGGATATTTCCTTTTTTGTTGATGTGCTATTATTCTGTGATCACATGATCTAATTTTGATACAAAAAATGCTACTATTAAGAATAAATGTGGAAGACAGAGGTTGGTGGTGTTTGTGTTGCATGTTAATATTGCTTGATTGATGAAGTTATATGTTGTATTTTCCTTTTCCTGTGCCAAGGTTGGTGTGTATGGTTGAACCAAGACCATGCCATGTGACTATGAGATCCATGTAATATTGTGGTTGTGCATAGAGTGTTCCAAATATAGAGTGATGGGCAATGGAAGGAGCCAAGTACCCCTATATTATATCTATTGTATGTTTCATATTTCTAATAGTGTGTTTGCATGGAATAGTTGAACACGTGTTTTAAAGAGCAAAGGTTCATGGTATTTGCATTAATAATTGGTAACAAATTTGTGAAAAGTTCAAACATTGTTGAGAATATTGGATAGTTCACATAGAAGGTGATTAGTTGCATATTCTTAATGCCAAAGAGAGGGTATGACCATAAGGGGAGAATACTCAATCAAAAATTAGTATTAAAGGTATCTACAATTGATCTCAATTGTATGTTATTAATAAAAATACTTGACTGCATGTTTCTTCTTGATTTGTTTAGTGTTTGAATTGATAGTCTGACCTCCATATTGTTGTTAGGAGATTGTCATGAGAGCTAAGCATTATCAGGTTGAGTTTATGGTGAAGTGAGATTGTCAGTCCAAGTGTATTTATGCTATTTTAGGTTTGAGAAAATACTGGTTTATATGTTTCTTATCTTTATATCGAGTCAAAATATATGGTGATGTATGTAGGAGTTTACTTTTATTGGGGTTTTGGTTAGGTTAAAGTATCATGTTGAGCTGATGTATTGATATATGGCTGAGAAAAAGTGTTGGTGAGTTAGAGTATGTTGTCACAAGTTGGTACATGGTTGAGTCACTTGTGTATAGGAGAGATGATTGTTGATGCTAGAGGTCATGTGCATAATTCCAAAACGAGTAACAAAATTACAATTGTAAGCCTAGTTGAGACTGAGAGTAGCATGTGTTAATTTGATTTTGGCTCATATTGTATTTATTTTTTATATCTTAAAACCTTTATCAAGAGAACCCTCTTGAATATCAAAGGTAGAGATTGGGATTGATTACTCACTCTTCTCTCAACTAAATATTCTCCACGGGGATGAAAGTAGTTGTACAGATTGGTGGTGGGCTCCAGTATTACAGCAATAATGCTGCAACTCTTGGGACTCCCTTATTTACTCTTATCAACCCAGTAGTTCGTAACAAACTTGGAAGCGATGGTGCTGTATGCACAAGTACTAGCTCTTGCCGCAGCTGTCACTTAGTCAGCTGGCACAAGTCTGCTAGGAGCTTAAGCCAACTTCTATGAGCTCTGAGAAGAAGCTTTTTAACTTATGGATGAAAGCTAACTCAAAGAAGGCTAATCTACTTGCAGAAAGAAACTGGAAGGCTAAAAGGAAACGTAAACCCTAGAAAACCCTAATTTTACTAGCTAGCCCTACTGATGCAAGAAAGAGGATGCAAGCTACTGAAAGAGATGCCATTGACTTCTAGGAAGGTAAAATGGATGTATCTAAGCTATTTCTATAGTAACATCTGGAAAAAAAACCATCTTTTTGTATTTTTGAATAAGTTGTCGGACTTATCATGTATGTGCTTTGACTGTTTTGACTGTGCAGAGGTGGATTGGCGAGAGGAAATGCTTGCAAGAGGTTGGGAAGGTTAGAAGGGGGCCTAAGGGGCCCCTATCACCCTTCGAGAGAGTTTCAACGATTTTGGCTATCAAGAAACCGCTTCTGTGAGCTTCTACAGGAAGACTGCAGGGGTTCTATAGGATGTTTTGTATTTTCTACAGGATGTTCAGAAATGGGATTTTGGAGGGTGGATGGAGAGAGAAAGGTGGAGAAGTTGGTATGGAGGTAGGAAAAGGGTGTGAGGAGGTCTAGGACTTGGTGGATGGAGCTGAGGAGAGATGGGGATGGCTGGATTTGTTCAAGGGGGAGTGGAGCAATGTTGCACAAAAATATGGAAACTAGGTCAAGGTGTAGCAAATATGAGGCAAGAATCAGAGGTACGGGATGGAGCAGATGGGATTGATGGAGTACGGGTAGATGGAGAGGTGTTACAGGTGCTCTGCAAGTTGCTTCTCTAACTGAACAAACAATGACTCGGAAAAACCGACGACCTAGTGTTATAGACATTTTTGGGCACTACAACCCCAAGCATGAAATGTCCATAAACCAAGGGCTCCTAAGTCCCTAAAAGTGTTGTTCTAACCCCTAAAGGAACAAGGTCAAATGATTACAACTTCTCCCAGAAGTTCTCCATGAAAAACTGCTTAGAACTGGTCAAAACAGGATCATTTCAGCTGCTCCATAGACAAAGTGCATTGCATCTCACCTAAACACACTGTGTGGGTGCATTGCATTTCAAAAAGCCCTTCTATGGGGTGCGATGAGAGAGAAGTGACAAATGGTAGTGTCATTCCGCGAGGTGGAGAGGCATGGAAACTTCCAGAAACTTCTCCTGTGACACTTGCCTCTCTGAATTCGACCAAGGATGAGTAAGAGATCATCAATCTCCAAGTGGAAACAAGAACTATCAGAGGGAAGACACTAATCAAATCACAAGCTGACTCATCTCCCTTACAGATATCTATATATGGATCCCTCATCCCAGAGATCTAGAGGCTGGAATTTTTCATATTGTAAGGAATTGCTGTTGGTTTCTTGAGACAACATCAGATCGTTGGGTGATCTAAGCTTTGTATGAGGTGAAGAGGGGCTTCCTTGCTGAGGGGATGATGCTGGGTCTGAACAACTGGTTGTAACTCCCTTGGCTCTTTCTTGTTTATCAATAAAAGCTATTCAAGTTTTCCTCCATACTCTTGTGTCATTTATATTTTCTGCATTTGTATGGTCAATTTACATCTGATCCTAGATTGTTTATGATTGTAGATCCCGGTTCTTGTATAGTGCTATGCTACTGTGATCTTACAGGTACTCTGTGAAGCTGGGCGTGCAAGGGAACAAGTAGCGAAAGACTATCAAGAGAGAGAGGAATCGAACTAGGAGATTAGCGCAAGACAGAGGTTGGTCTTCTTGGTTCTTCTCTCATCTATACTTCATAAAGGAAAAACGAAAGTGGCTTTACTTTGTTTGTTTCTAAGGTAGCTATCACACCTTAGTGGGATAAGCAGTTCTGTGTAGACACTTTTCCTGTAACAAAATGGCGACTTCGTTGGGGACGAATTAGTTTGTTTGTTTATCTTCCTTGTTGTCTATTTTATAAACTTACAGACGGAGCCTGAAGTCGAGCCAGGTAGCTTTCGAACTGCATTTGCTATGCAAATGCAAAGTAGATAAATGCAGCTTTAGTCAATCTCTGGGATTTGTTTACAAATTAAACAACTTATTTACAAACTCTCTAATTTCCCTTTGTGATAGCTCTTAGATCCTCCTTAGATCTACCCCCAATTGTTGCATTACTGATTACCATTTGCTCGGCCAAAACCCATGAACTGAATTGCAAACTGTGACCCGGAACCCAAGCAAAGTCTCGTCTCTGGCCCAGCACAGGTACTATTCTGTGAATCTGAAATTCAGCGCACTTCCCGAGTGTAGTAGGTGCGCTGCATTTCAAATTCCCTATGTTACAGGTGCACTGATCAGACTAGGCATTGTTCAGTTTTGGTTTCTGTGATTCATTCTTTCTAGTTCTATTCATGAATTTTGCTGCTTGTGATCAGTATATCTCTGTTTGAAATCCCTTTTCCTTGTTGTTATTCTGCCTCCTTTGTACAAAAGAACTGTAAATGTTTTTGTGTATTTGTTGAGTCATTTTCAGTTCTCCTTTGCAAAAGTAACGTAATCGTACTGTCGTCCTTTGATTTGAAAGCGTCGCAAGTGTCGTTTTCAGTTATAGGAAAGAGTTTGGTTGCTGTAGATAGTTGATTATCCTGTTATTATTGTATTTGGTCTGAATTTGTAATTTTTCTAGTGTCGAAAGCAAGTATTCATTTCTAAATCGTAAAGTGTTGTGATTGTCTCCATTTTTTATTTCGAAAAGAAACTTGTTGGTAATTGTCGCTTGAAAAGTAATTCAGATTTGTGCATTAGCTTTCTTTTCTCCATTCACATACTAAGAAAGCCGAAAACAAATACATGCATGTGCATTTGCATTTAGACTTTTCGATTGGTTTGATTTAGGAAAGTGCATTTAGAGTGTGCTCTTTGCTCTTTGTGAAAGAATACTGTCCCTCTTTCCTTAGTAGCTAGGATTTTCATTGCACAAAGAAGATAAAAGACTGTTTATCATCTTAGATTGCATTTTAGGAATTATACATCTACATCTCGCGGTGAACCTGAAAGGAAAACTTCATAAACAAGATCAACTATAAAATAAATTCAATGAATCTAACAACGCTTTGGAACCTAACGCACAACATTTAGAAGTCTAGGCTAGAGACGTATTACGGCGTCGTAAAGCCTGGTAACTGTTGTTCTCACTGATGGTTGGGTGATTCCTCCACTTTGAGACGATAAGTTCCAGTACGGACTTGTGCTCCCACGTACTGTTGAGTATATTTTGGGAGACCACAATAGGCTTAATCCTTTATTCATAGGAAGCCGTGTCTGCCGCCCTATCGATCGCAATGCACTGAACACAGCATTCAAGAAGATTGACTGTCGTACCGTAAAAATTATTCTGCAGTTTTGCGATTGGTTTGGTAATCCCTCTACCTAGATTTCCAGAGCAGTCCCTTTCGTTCCTTTTCAGACTCCTTAACGGAAAAGGTCCATCTGAGCACTTGTCACTTTAGGCTCATTAAAAATCGAAGGCGACTAGAGTCATCTTTTGTTTTTTCTCGACTCTTAAAAATTGAAAAAACAAGTTGTGTCAAAGCATCTAAAATTTATTTTAAACAGAATAATCATCACCTTTCCCTACGTTGATCTTAGGTTGAGAAAATGGAACCCACCAACCACGGAATTCCCCTTGGAGGAAATCCTAGTCCCTTCTCCTCTTGGGGAGATGTTGGTGCACCCCATATGGCCACATTGTCGCTTCTAGGATTGACACTTGGCTTGCCCGTATGGCTCTTCTCAACCTCTATCGTTCAGAACACCACAATTCCTGAACAGTCGAGTCAGCAACTAGACGAATCTAGAGTTACCCACCAACCTTCTACTTCCTCCAATTCTTTCTCTCCTCCTTCTTCTTCGCTTGATGGGGTTGGTAAAACCAAAAATCAAGTACCTAAGAAGAAGAAGGAATAGAAGAAGAAAGAGAAGAAGAAGAAGGAGCCAAAAGCAAAAGGGGGCAACCAAGCGTCATCTAGCGAAAATCCACACACTGCACTAACCAAGCCTAAATCGCCATGTGTCATTTGCAAAGGAGACCACTATCATAGAGATTGTCCTTGCATCCCTCAGATCTTAAGGGACTGGTCTCCTCGTTTGCACAACCCGGTGTCATCAACCTCTGATGCTCATGTTGAAAGCACACTGTCGACTAATGAAAGTGAAGCCCCAGGACAAAAAGGAAAATATAGATTTCCTTGTAAACTGTGCGAAGGTGACCATGCCGTCCACCATTGTCCCTTCTTAGACGAGGCTAAAAGAGTTTTGGACGATCGTCTGGTTTCATTGTTACGACTTCCTCCTAGATATAAAAAACTCTTGCCGAGTCCGTCACTAGTTGAAAAGCTAGCTGACCCGCCCAGGTGGTCGGCCGAAGCATCTATCATTGAAGACAAACCATCTGAACCCATACCAGACGAAAGTCAAAAGGTCGAGGCGGCAGTTGACCCGGTCTTGCCTTCAGAGGTTCCATCTTCAGATGATACAATTACATAAGAGAATAAGGATGACACCATCCAAATTCTTTTCGTAAGCAGAGACTCCGATGAACATGGGGGCAATTTACCCGTTCCTTTACAGCAGGAAGGAAGTTCGTCAGGGTCGTACCCGGCCGTCTATTCAGTCCCACCTCCAAGCAACCTAGTTGTCTCCTTCGACTAGAATCAACTAGGCAGACCCCGTTTACCGGCTAGTGTACCATTCCGAATCATTGCTCAAGTATATAGAATGGTTATGGCTGTTACCATCATAGATGAAGGGGCTTCTGTGAGTATCCTTTCCTCGACTTCTTGGAAAGCGCTTGGTTCGCCATCGCTTTTGCCTGAGATGAGAAATCTAACAGGCTTTGACAATGGAACCAGTCGACCATTAGGGATCCTTCCCAATGTGCCCATAACATTGAGAGGGAAAACTGTTCACATGAATGTAATGGTAGTTCAAGGACCCTTGGATTATAATCTACTCCTTGGACGAGACTATATTTATTGCATGGGAGTGATTGTCTCCTCACTCTTTAGAGTAATGTGTTTTCCGCACGAAGGAAGAGTGGTCAAGCTCGTAGACCAGCTTTCATTTCCCAGATCACGCATAGCAAATAGTCATATACCATCCCTAAATGGTCTTTTCAAATAAGGAATGTCTCATCAATCCCCAATCCGTCCACCTGATGAGCGCGAGTGATTCAGGGGACATGACTGAAACCCAGGGGGCATGGACCCTGGTCTGCTTCAGCAGGAAACCTTCGGGTATAGGGTAGGTTTCCGCGAGAGATATATGACTGGTCTATACTCCCGTCCGTGATTGGAAGAGGGAGTTATTCTGGAACAAGATTCTCTTATCAAAGTTATGTGAGTGGAGTAGCCTCCTCCACTCACCTTTGTCTATTTCGGTAGACATCGCTGAAGAAGTGTTTTGTTTGCGCTGTGAATAGAACAATCTTTGGTAACCTGAAAGAGGTAAACCTTTCCTGATAAAACAAATGTTTTGTTGGTGGTTTGAAAGGTGACCTTGAAACTCTGTTTTATACCTGGGGGCATGCAAACCTTTTGGCGTGCAAGCAAAGAGCGATCATTTATCTGTTTTTTGGATTGGTCGTTTCCTAACTTGCATAAAGAAAGGATGTGGGGCAAAACTCTAAAAATTGCCATTTTTAAATGGGACATTCTTATTATACGACTGGATTAATCGAGCAGTTTTAGCACATAGTTCAAGCTCGTTAAAAAAATAAACATAAGCCATGAGCAAATGTTTCCCCCCGCGTTTAAGCTCATTAAAAAATGAACTATTTCTTGGTAAATGACCATCGTGAATGTAGTACTTCAGCCTTTAAAAGCCTTGGTCATGTTCTCATCATCACCTCCACTCTGTATTGGCCGATCATTCACCTCCATTTGATTGTTTACCCCTTTCGAGGAACAGCTGCGAAGAGTGATCTCACTAGCCATCCTTGTAACACTGCCGTGATTGGAACATTCCAAACTTTACCTGGAATCAGCTGCTACCCAATTTTATCACTCGTTCCTCAAAAGACGAGTCTCCTTTAAGCTCTTTTCAACTGACTCGTAAAATATGAAAAGATTGCCGAGCCATTGGCCTCTCCAGCTCGTTAAAGGGATCGGAAGTGCTATCCCTCCTCTAAATTTTAATCTTTTTGGACCTGAGGGATTATTACACAAAAAGATCGAGCGCTTGTTTTGTTCGGCCCGTTAAAAGTATCGAAAATTCATCCCTTCTGTATTATTTTATACTTTTTCGGACTTAAGGGATTAGATGACGAAAAAGGAATTTTGGAGTTTCCTTTACATTCCTTTTCAGACTCTCTAAAATTGAAAAGGACCGAGTTATCTTTGTCGTTAAACTCGTTAAAGCTTAATAGCGACAAACTTGTCCATAGCAGACAAGAACGAGTTTCACTATCGCTAGGCTCGTTAAAACATAGCGATGGGTTTGCCCGAAGGGAAAATTATAGAACAAGCATATGTTATCCTCCTCAAGCCTGACAAAAATAAAGAGGTACTAGTCAGCAATGACTGGGGAAAATTGGGAAGAAAACTTGAAGAAACTTTGTTGGTAGCAAGTCGCTCTTGAACATGACACTTTCACTCCGCATCCAAGTCGGATTGGGTTGTTTCATTCACCGGTCACATCACCATGGTCCCATCACACCATCCACATTTGTGGTAATGCTACCAATCCATCATGTCAGTGTCGCCGATATGTTCAAGAGAAGTCATTCAGAGAATTCACCTGTGTCTCACCCACTACAATACATTTACACTCCATTCTTTCATGACCGCCACCCTGAACCGTATGTCATGAGACCGTTTTCACCTCCATTAAAATCATTTGCTCTGTTCCGTGTCATTGATGTGGGATTCATTAAGGCCCTCCTGTGACGGATCGCTTCTTGTCGACATCAGCTCATTATCCAAGAAGTCGATCTAGGAACACCCCGTTCAGTACTTTGAAGCTTGCATGCCTCAATGGCAAGTTTCTCACTTCCGGCGACAAGTTTACATCAATGGCCTTCGACCGAAAGATTTTGCGTGGTGTTCGACGCCAAGTCCTTTATTCACACCACGTGAATTGTACTGCAGTACCTTGAGGGTCATTATCATTATCGGTGATTCCTCTCGCGCCTGTTAACAACTTACATCATTGGTTGGTAATCAGGCGATGTCTTTCCATGTTCGACTCCAGAACATCTCTCACATGGATAGACTTGTACTTTGAGTGAAGATCGAACGAGATTGAAGACCCCGGATCTAGTTTCATCCATCCAGGTTGCGATATATATTCAGGGAAATAAAGACATCAAATGTACATCATTGCTGCACAGATAATCATCCAATCAAAAGGATGATGACTCTACTAGAATCATCAGTCTACACTCAGACGATTGTCTGTCCTATGTACATGAAAATGAATTTATAAAGCTGAGCATGGGAATGCCCGCCTCAGCTAGATCATGAAAATATTATGAAGATAATGTATTGTATTGTATCTTATTACAGGTCTCCTCCTAGCTTGAAAGAACTTCGGATCCTCATAATAAAGCATTTCACCCGACATCAAAAGATTAACGACCTCATGCTTTAGGGGGCAACTGTTATAGACATTTTTGTGCACTACAATCCCAAGCATGAAATGTCCATAAAACAAGGGCTCCTAAGTCCCTAAAAGTGTTGTTCTAACCCCTAAAGGAACGAGGTCAACTGATTACAACTTCTCCCAGAAGTTCTCCATGAAAAACTGCTCAGAACTGGTCAAAACAGGATCATTTCAGCTGCTCCATAGAAAAAGTGCATTGCATCTCACCTAAACACACTATGTGGGTGTGTTGCATTTCAAAAATCCCTTCTATGGGGTGCGATGAGCGAGAAGTGACAAATGGCAGTGTCATTCTGCGAGGTGGAGAGGCATGGAAACTTCCAGAAACTTCTCCTGTGACACTTGCCTCTCTGAATTCGACCAAGGATGAGTAAGAGATCATCAATCTCCAAGTGGAAACAAGAACTATCAGAGAGAAGACACTAATCAAATCACAAGCTGACTCATCTCCCTTACAGATATCTATATATGGATCCCTCATCCCAGAGATCCAGAGGCTGGAATTTTGCATATTGTAAGGAATTGCTGTTGGTTTCTTGAGACAACATCAGATCGTTGGGTGATCTAAGCTTTGTATGAGGTGAAGAGGGGCTTCCTTGCTGAGGGGATGATGCTGGGTCAGAACAACTGGTTGTAACTCCCTTGGCTCTTTCTTGTTTATCAATAAAAGCTATTCAAGTTTTCCTCCATACTCTTGTGTCATTTATGTTTTCTGCATTTTTATGGTCAATTTACATCTGATCCTAGATTTTTTATGATTATAGATCCATGTTCTTGTATAGTGCTATGCTACTATGATCTTATAGGTACTCTGTGAAGTTGGGCATGCAAGGGAACAAGTAGCGAAAGACTATCAAGAGAGAGAGGAATCGAACTAGGAGATTAGCGCAAGACAAAGGTTGGTCTTCTTGGTTCTTCTATCATCTATACTTTATAAAGGAAAAATGAAAGTAGCTTTACTTTGTTTGTTTCTAAGGTAGCTATCACACCTTAGTGGGATAAGCAGTTCTGTGTAGACACTTTTCCCTGTAACACCTAGCTACTTTATTCTAATCTAGCCTAAGTAACAACAAACGAAATGAACAGAAGTTTATTTGCAATGAAATCACGTGAAATAGTTATGCAAATTGAGCAATCATGAATCTGAACGCTTAACCACAACTGGTATCAACTTCTGCAGATGAGAATCTAACACTAATGATTGCATGGTGAGGCAATGACAGTGTTTTTGTTGGCAGCAAGGTCACCTTTGTCCCAGCTCATGATCCCACTGAGGGAGAGGTGAGATTAGAGGTCCTTGATGGCCTTTTTCTGGATATCTTCCCAGTTAAAAACCTATCAACTCAATATGAACATAAAAATTCTTTCGAATCATCAACAATGACCTAGATAATCAACAAGATTTTAATCTACTTAACATAAATTATTTTCAAAGACATAAAAAGCAAATAACAACACATAAAGGAAGCCTTGGCACTTGGGTTGGGCCCAACCCCAAGAGCTACAGGCTCCTAAAGAAAACTCAAAACTGATGCCAAGTAAAGCTGCTCTTCATTCCTCAAAAATAATCATGTCACAAGAAAGTTATACAACAGTAGCTGCAAAAATGAGCTGAGATAATGAACTACGAAGGCTGAAGCCTTCCTATTTATGCCCTACGAGGGTCCTAGCAGCCCTCCTTAACTCAAGGGGCTCGACTGTTCAAACTACAAGTAAACAGTCACTCTTCACAAAGCTGCTCAGCTGCCTTCAGGATTCATTTTGGTGGCCTGCTGAGCTCTGAGGTGAGGGTGGAGATTTCGAGGAAGGGCCATTTAATGCAAGAGAAAACCTTCCTACGAATCGTCACCCTTGTTCCCTCATGCTTGGCTATTACCTGGCTCATAATTGCTTGGATTTCTTCCAAAATTTGTCCAAAAACCCTGAAATAACCACGTATTAGACTCCTTGGTAAAGTGACCACCCTTATTCATTCAAATAACATAAACATACTCAAAAAACATGCATAATATATGAAAAATGGTGGATTGATGAAGAACAGTAGGCAAAATGAGCCCAATAAGTTACCCATTTTTGGGGCTCATCATCACCCCCTTGCTAAATGGGTTGCTCATCCTCTGAGCAACTAATCTAGCTCATCATCCTTTATAGCTTTGACCACCGCCCTCACATCCCAGGCCTCCGCGGTGATATCTTCTTCTCGGTCGTGAAATCCTGCCTTTCTTTCCACTTCCTCCCACTGTCTGTTTTCCTGCTCTTCCTTTAACTCCTTCTAACAATCCCAAAAGCAAGGGAGGACTGAATTTCAGGCCGATCCAATTGGCTTGCAGATTTTGTATCAACTGTTTGTAGAGAGGTACCCTTGCCAAGGCCTCCCTCATCTTGGTGAGAGAGTGGTATTCTCTTATCTTCAAGCTGTGAGGCAGTGTGTTCCACCGCCTTGTGCAGGCATGAAGGCAGTTATCCCCTAACAATCTCTCCATGTCCTCAAAGTGGGCAATAGCTTAAGCCTATTGCTCAATGTATTCTGGTAAATCTTGAGGGCTATTGGCCAAGTGCTGGTGGGCGCTTATCACTGCTGAGGGGTCGTCTGGCTCTGCTCTGATCATTAGTGGCTCACTGAGTTCCCTGCTCATAATATTGCAGACCTCTGCTGCTCTCTTTTCCTCATGATTCATCCAAGAGGCCATGGCCATAAGTTGGACATCTCCTACCACAGTGTTCGGATCCCATGAATTCATGTTTGGAAGGGTTAAGTTGTGCAAATAAAACTCTGCTAATTTAGCCTTGTCCTCTGAGGAGCTACTGTCACATAAAGCTACAAATTGATGATAATTTTGAAATGGAGTGATGCCCCTTTGGGCCAATGTGTTAATCTGAAACTGCAACCACTGATCCTTAAGGTATTGGGCGTATGATTTGGCAGGCTACCTACACTGCAGAGCTTCCATTGCCCAGTTGGCCATGTAGGCCAGTTGGCCATGTAGGCCAGTTGGGCCTCCTTTTCTTGTACCTGTTGTTTCAGAGACTGTATCTCCTGGCCTGTTTGCAAGTCCTTCTCCTGTAGCTGACTAGTTAGTGTCTCAATTTCAACCTGCAACCCATCTCTTCTCTGTTGTTCATCAGGGGTTTCCTTGTCTATTTTGGGCTTCTCCTGTTGCTGTTGTACTCCCAAGATGTGAGGCCTATCTTCCTTATGTTGTCCCTGTAGTTGTAGCTGCTGTTTGAGCAGCTCGTTTTCTTCCTGTAGCTTGGCCCGCTGGCTGCTTTCCACATGTCGTACCATAGCCAATTCCTTTCTTGCCTCTTTGAGTTGTTCCTCTAGGGGACCTATATCTGTCACACCCTTGGACTTAGCAATCTTCATCCAAGTGTGGGTCCTCACCCTCTCTTCTTCTAGTGCAAGGAAAAGTGGCACTGCGAATTTTTGGGGAATGATCTTTCCGGCCTCTAACAAGTTATAGTAGGAGCCCAAGCTGGGCTGGGGGCTAGGTTCCATAATTTTCTCCACCTTTTCTTCCTCCTGTGGTGATTTAGTTGCCTCTCCTTCCATTTCTTCGGTCTCCTTTAGCCTAGCCAGTGTTTCCTGTAGAACAGTCTCAGCATCCTATAGAGAGGTCTTTGTGTCCAGCATTTTCATCCTTTCTCTCCAGGTGGATGTTTTCGGGCTTCCCTATTCATAGGTGATGGATGCCTTTGAAGGTGACCTTTCCTTTTGTTTAGCTAAGGTGTCCACAATCGTAATTGGCTCCTTTGACTGTGGCTGGGGTCTGCCAGTTTTGATTTGCATGCTCCTTCTGGCCTTAAAATACAAGGAAGGCTCCCTTTTTCGCTTCCCTTTTTGCTTTGGAGATGTGCTTAGGGTAGCCAACACTGCTGCTGCCTCCCTGGCCAAAATCTCAGGCGATTTCTCCCTTTGCTACTCTGTTTCTAGAATTCCTATAGAAAGTCCTGTGTCGACTGTTTTCATGCTTCCCATAGAAATAGTTTTCATGCTTCCTGTAGAAACTATTGCAACTGTTTCAGTCTGCTTGGCTAGATGTGTCTTTCCTTTTAATTTCTGTGTGGTTGCCTTGGTTTTGCCCTCCTTGGTTTCGACTTTTTCAGTCCTCTCTTCTCTACTCTACAATCATTTCTCCCTTGGTGTTTGTGCCTTTGTTCCACCCACAGTTTTGGGCTCAATAGCTTGGCCTTTCCCTCGCTTCTCTTCTTGTTCTTTCTGTGGTGGTCTGTCCTGTGTTTCTTTTCCACTGGCTTTCTCTTTTGCCTCAATGTGTTCCCTTTCTTCACTGCTGGATGAAGTGAGTTCCTCGGCCAGAATTCGAATATCATCATCCTTGGACATGTTGTGGAAAATCTCCCAGGAGAGAGGGACATTGTAGGTATGGAGGGCATCTTCCACTAGAAGCTTGATAAGCCCATAATGGGCTAGCTGATCCGATGTCCCTTCCTTCAATTTTGTGCCACACTCAATTAATGATTGTAGGAGAAAATAGGGGATGCTTAACTTCTGTTTTGGAGGTAAATCCATCCCATGTCTGAGTTCGCTCAGTAACCGGAAGTGATAGCTGTAGACAATACTGAACTGCCCTCATAGGTAATGTATTTCATGATCTGAAAGATGACTTCGCTCCAAAAAGGATGTAGGTTGGCTCTCCAGACCCCATTCTTGTCTTCCACAAACTGTTCCTCTGGTAGAAATAATTCTTTCTTGGCTTTTTGGCCCAATGCCCTCTCCTCTTTGCTCCAGTGTATCCCCAATGGCAGAGCAGTAACTCAGCTAATGAGTTGTGGGGTAAGCTTTAGCGTCAACCCTCTGAAATTCACAGTGGCCAGTGTCTTTGATTTAGGCTACAGGGACATTAAGAACTCCTCCGTTATCTCATCGTCATGACCTTGAATTCTATCAGAAAAGGTCATCCAATTGGCACGGGTGAAGAGGTTCACCACCTCGAGATGTCCACGCAATTTTCTGGAATCTGAGGGTTCCTTCTTGATAAACCCCCCTGGCATGGTGAGACTGCTCTGTTTTGTGCTTTGAGTAGAGAGGACTTGTTGTTTTATGGTTTCCTCCTTTGAGCTTGAGGATAGTATCTCTCAGGTGCTTATGTTTTAACCTTGCTCCAATTCCCTGGTTCTAAAAACTCGACTGTCTGTGTATAAAAGGAAGACTTGGGTTTCCCCAGACAGAGTGCAGAGCTCACTTTCCACCCCCAACATACATATAACCATGTAAAATTTACATTTTTCCTACACAGGTTAGCCCTGACAGTGCTTTATCTTTTCTACAGGAAGAATTTTCTTAACAGGAACTGTGGAGGGAAACTTGGACGCAAAACCAACGAAGAAATTCTGTGCAACCATATGTAAAATGCTATTTTTGACTCACAGGGAGACTTGTCTCTAACCCTCCAATTCATGACAGCTCAATTCACCATGTTTTCGAATATACCATGCATGGAGGAGTGTTTTCAAGCCTACCTCTCTCGGAACTCCAAATTTGACGAAGAAAAGTCCAGACCCCTCTGCTCCGGAAGGCTATGCTGTATTTCCTGTAGAGCCTCTTCCTGTAGAACGCTTTGCCGGCTTCTGTAGGATGTCACGGCGCTTCTGAACGAGCCTGGGATGCGAGAGAATTTTGAAACAAGCCGAAAATCTCGGGCTAACAGACTGCGGAGGAGGAGGACGCGTACTTCACTGAGAACGGTTGCAAGTGTAAATGAACAGCGGTTAACGTGAGTTCTTCAGCTGAGCATTTTTGAATTACAGTGCAATTCATGGCGAGGGGGTGAGGTGGCCAGGCCGATCCGTTAGCCAACGTCACGGCCATCATTCCTCTGCGTGTCTCTGACCACCATTACCTTTCCTCTGCCATTAACCACCGCCACCACTGCCAATCCCGCCGATTCTCCCCGACTGGACACTTCCCACGTGTCGGCTGCACATCTCATTGGCGAATTCAAACGTAACCAAGCTTGTTTGGATCCCACGAAGCCATTCAACTGACTGTGGGTGGCTAGTTGACTGGCCACCGAATTCGTTCAATCCTAACCATTTCACAGACATGCAGTTTGCGAAATATGGTCTATGCAATTTGACGAATAAGGTTAGACACTTACCTATGTGGCCGTGGATGTGTTATGCAGGCTTCGGGACTTGGAACGACTGCTTCGCTCACTGCTGCTTTGTGCACAGGTGCTGGAACTCCTTCTTTCATTGGTTGATGTTGTATGCACGGCTTTGGAACCCGATCCTTGGTTGGCAATGCTGCATGCACAGGTGGTGTTTGGTTTTAGCCGTCGAGGATGTTTTCACGTCCAGGAGGAGCCTTTTTACATGTTTCCTTTTGTTGGTTTCAGCTGCCCTTACCTCTAGAGTATGTCTTCCAGAGGGATCAGCTGCTACAGGACTCCTATAGGATGTCCTGTAGCTGCTTCTCCTCCTGGGATGCAGGCTAAACAAGCAGGGCTGACTTCGCTGATGAAGAGTCCAGATGGAGCTTGAACAGGTAGAGTGTGTGGGCCTTCACTGCTTGATTTGTCACTGGAAAATTTTCTGTCCATCTGAAGAAAACAAGATTTCTTGTATGACTGCAGGAACACATAACCAGGTGGTTGCAATGGCGGTGGAAAGAGATGAAATAGGTGATGGATGGAAGAGAGGGGTGGCTGCAGGCCTAACCAACAGACTCCAAGCTTCAAATCCCCTTCCAAAATCAAATTTGGCCTGCCCGAAGGCTCTACAGGATGTTTCCTGTAGAAAGCCCAAAACTTCCTGTAGAAAGCCCAGAACTTCCTGTAGGAGGTGGAATCTCGACCCGAATGTGATCAAATCCTGGGAAAAGTGAGTGGCTATGGAGGAAGTGTATGTAAGGATGTCCTATAGCCTGGTACAGACCCCTATACTCGTTTTGTGCGACCTTCTTTATCTGCAATGTACTCCCTGCAACTTGCAATAATTTTACAGAGATTAGACCTGTTTCTTTTTCTTTTTTCTTTCTTTTTTTCTTTCTTTTTTTTCTCTTTTTTCTTCTTTTTTTTTTCTTGAGAGACAGCTGGGGTGCCTCCATGAGGTTTTCACCCCCACTATCTTCCCTGGGCACCCCAGAGAGGTTTTCACCCAAGGATCTTTTTTATTCCATTTTTTTGTTTTCTGAGAGATAACTGGGGCACCTCCATGAGGTTTTCACCCTCGTTGTCTGCCCTAGGCGCCTCAGAGAGGTTTTCACCCAAGGATCTTTTTATTCTCTCTTTTTTTTTTTTTTAGATGATCAAGGTGTGGGTGGAATAGAGGGAGAGCCCTACTCTACTACTAGCACTGATTTTTCCAAAGTTTCAATGAACTCCTACCTCGAAAGGGGTTTCTTGTAGATTTTCAATCGATGCCCATTGACAAGCATGGGGATGGCTTCTTCATAAATGGTCCTAATAAAGACTGAACCATTGTCATTGCATTTTTCCATTGTATATGGTCCTAACCATCTTGTCCTCAGCTTCCCTTTGAAATCCTTGTATCTTGAATCATACAGCAGTGCCCAATCTCCCGGCTGGAATTGCTTTTCACTAAGGTGTCGGTCATGCCATATCTTCCTCTAGAGTTGAACTACTTCTGAGTGGAGGAGGGCCTCCATTCTATGTTCATCTAATCCATTCAGCTGTAGTAGTCTTTCACGTTGAGCATGTCTGAGATCTAAGTCTAGCTGAGCTACCACCCTCAATGTGTTGTACTCGAACTCTATGGACATCAAAGCTTTCTTCCCGTAGACCAGCTCATAAGGTGTGAAACCTGTTGTAGTCTTCCAAGTGGTTTTGTAGGCCCAGGTGGCCTCAACCAGGCAATCTTCCCAATCCTTTCTACTGCTGCTCACCACCTTAGTCAAAATCCCTTCCAATGCTCTATTAGTGACTTTCACCTGCCCATTTTCTTGTGGATGATATGGGGTGGAAGTCCTGTGCTTGATCTTGTGATGAGCGAGCAATTCTTTAATCAGGTTAGAGGTGAACTAGCTTCCTTGATCGGTGACTAACTCAGCCACCTTTTCTTCTATTACTGCTTTGATTTCCTTTGTTTCTGCCCACTTTGTCAGATAGTCGGTGCATACAATGATGTAAGACCTTTTCTTTGAAGGAGGGTTGATAGGACCCAAAAAATCCATGCCCCACTTCTCAAATGGCTCGAAGGTCACTTGAGGTTGGAGAGGCATTTCATCCCTTGGAGTTGGTTTCCCCATCCTCTGACATCGGTCATACTGGCTGATGTATCTTTTGACATCTTGGTGAAGAGTAGGCCAATAGTATCCTGCCTGTAGAATTTTGAAGGCAATCCTTTTTGCTGCAAAGTGGCCTCCATAGGGCCCATTGTGACAGGTTAGGAGGATGTCAAAGACTTCCTCCTCCCTAACACATCACCTCAAGATCTGATCTGGGCCAAGTTTGAATGGGTTGCCCCCGATCCAAGTGAACGGGGCACTCTTCCTCACAATTCTGCTCTTCTCCTTTGAGGATAGAGGCAGAGGGAAATGTGCTGAGACCAAGTAATTTGCTATATCAGCAAACCATGGAGAGAGTACTGAGATAGCAAACAGATGTTCATCTGGCATCTGGTCGTCCACTGTCCCTTCTTCACCTGCAGGCAAATCCAATCTAGACAAGAAGTCAGCAACAACATTTTTCTTACCTAGCTTGTCGACAATAGTCAAATCAAATTGCTGCAACAAAAGTAACCATATAATGGTATGAGCATTTAATTAGGCTTATTCATTAAATATCTAATCGTAGCATGATCAGTGTATACAAATGTTTGATAACCAGTGATGTAGTGTCTGAACTTGTTTAGGGAATGGACTACAGCCAAGAATTCTTTCTCGGTTACAGTATAGTTCATTTCGGCATTGGACAGGTTTTTGCTGACGAAGTATATGGCGTATGGTAGTTTCTCCTCAACTTGTCCTAAGGCTGCCCCTATGGCTTTGTTCGAGGCATCATTGTGGATGTGGAAAGGTAGGGCCCAGTTTGGACCTCTTAAGATCGGGGCGGACGCCATCTTATCTTTCAACTCTTCCAGAGCCCCCTGACAGTCGTCAATCCATTTGAACTCAACATCTTTTCCTAAGAGGCCAAATAATGGCGAGGCTAGCTTACTAAAATATTTAATGGATCATCTATAATATCCTGCTAAGCCTAGGAAACTCCGAACATCTCTCACCTTTTACGGAGGTGGGACCTTCTGGATGATAGCAATCTTGTTAGGATCCACCTGTAATCCTTGATGGGAAATTGTATGGCCTAGCACAGTCCCTTCGGTCATCAAGAATTCACATTTTTCGGGACTGAGGGACACGTTCATCTCAATACACTTGGTTAAGACTTTTCCCAGGTTAGTCAATGCTTCTTGTAAGTTGGACCCATAAGGAGTAAAGTCATCCATATAGATTTCTACCAAATCGTGGACCAACTTAGAAAATATTCTCAATACTGCTCTCTGGAAAGTAGTAGGAGCATTGCATAGCCCAAAGGGAAGGAATCGGTAGGCAAAGGTACCCCATGGACAAGTGAAGGTGGTTTTATCTTGGTCCTCCAGGCTGATTTGGATCTGATTATACCCACTGAACCCATCTAGGAAAGAGAAGAACTTCTTCCCTGCCAGTCCATCCAACACTTGATCTATGAAAGGCAAAGGGAAATGGTCTTTCTTGGTGGCTTTGTTAAGTTCTCGGTAATCTACACAGATTCTCCACTTCCCATTCTTCTTGGGCACAAGCACTAGAGGTGAGACCCACTCACTGTCGGAGATGGGGTAGATGAATCCTGCATCCAACAATTTTTGCAATTCTTCTTTGACAATGTCTTTAAGGGCTGGATTCATTCTCCGCTGAGGCTACTTGACTGGTTTAAAATCTTCTTTAATGTAAATGTGATGGGTACAGACCGAAGGATGGACTCCTTTCATCTCCTTATAGATCCAAGCGAAAGCATCCAGATGATTGTTCAGTAAGCTACATGACTCCTTCTCCTGGGAGGGAGATAGGGAGGAGCTGATCTTTAAGGTTCTTTCGGGGCCAAATTCCACATTCTTAACTCTTGGAGAGGTCAGATCAGTCACACAGAGGTCCACTAAAGCGCTGGCTTGGGTATATTCCACCAATTCCTCTAAGGACAGTGCACTGGGAGGTGGATTTTGAATCAAATTCTCAATAAAGTAATACTCGGTTTGAGGGCCTCCCTTGGTGGTTTCTTCTATGCACAATGGTGCAGAGTAGACCTCATCCTCATCTCCCTCTTCCAACCAGAGTGGTAAGTCATGTTCTAGCAGAGGTTGGGCAGGAGGGTATAGGACTAGTTGCTTGGACATAGGCCCATTCTTGATGGTCATGCTTCTAGCTCGACAACTGATGTAAGCATCCGCAGTGGCTAACCAAGGCATTCCCAAAATGAGGGGGTATCTAGTGAGCTTTTCCTTTGGCTGAAGGACCAAGAAGTCCGCAGAGTACTCCCAAGAGTCAACAGAGACGAAGACATCTTCCACAATCCCTTTGGGAGTCACGGTGGAGCGATCTGCTAACTGTAGGACTGTCGAGGTCTTCCTTAAGGAACTCTGAAGGTTGAGTTTAAGCATGGTTTCCCTGGTCATCACATTAATGGTAGCCCCTAGATCAATCAAGGTATGGGGGATTATGGTGCCATTGATGTGGACAACAACTACAGGACTCCTAGGGTCCAAATACTTTGGACAGATTACTCGCCCCAACATTAGATCGGACGGTTGTCCTATGACATTGATAGTCGAGGAATCTCTCTTTGGCCTGCCTGGGTGCCTGAAACACTTCTCCTTAATCAATTTCTTGTATATTGGTACATCTTTTATGGCCTGGAGAAGTGGTATTTTCACACACAACTGTTTAAGTTCTCCCAGAAGTTCAGACTCCTCTGGGTTTGGTTGCATGGTTACTGTTAGTCGCTCAAGAAAGGGTGGAATGGCTTTGGGTTCACTTTCCTGTTTCTCTTCCTCGTCCTCCAGGGGAGGAGGTTGGCCATCTGGAAGGACCTTCCCAGATCGTAGGTTGATCTCTTAGATCTCCACAGCATAGGTAGGGCATGTTGTCTCCCTAGTGTATACCTGTTGGGCCTATCTGTTGTTGGGGTTTGGGTTTGGTTGAGTAGGCATATGGGGTTGTCTTGGAGGAGCAGGAGGTAATGGTTGTGGCTAAGACGGTGGTGGAGGCAAAATGGCAGGAGGCGAGTTGTATTGGGGCCTCCATCCTGGTTGAGGTGCATTCCACTGAGGTTGTCGCTGGACATGTGAGTGAAACAAATGAGCAGTGGGTTGAGTATGGCATTGAGATGGGTATGACCACGGAGGAGGTGTGGACCAGGAAGGATGAGCAGGGGGACCCCAAGAAGGTATGTGAGCAGATTGGTTGGGGCTATAATAAGCTTGGGATGTCCCTTGCATCCCCTGCTGGTAAGGTCTGGGCCCATGCGGCCTCCTTTGGTTGAGGAGGTAGAGAGGTTCAGTGGTTGTCGTTCCTTGGTACATGGCTTTAAATCCAGGTAAGGTTGGGCATTGGTTTGTGGGGTGGTCTTCCTCACAAACGAAACATACCTCTACTGAGTGCAATGGACACTCATTCTTAGGGTGCTTCCTCGTACATCTGGGACAGAAAATGGCCAAAGCCCTCTCAGCTTCCTCTTTCTTTTGTTGGATTCGGAAAGTATCAAGTTGCATGGCAATGGTCTATCTCACCTCACTTTTGAGGTCTTCCATCTGATTAGCAAACTCATGCTTGGAGAAGGTGGTACTCACTGAAAGCGGATTCCCCCTACCTCTTTTCCGGGCTGCCCTAGAATGGTTTCTAAACACAGTCTTTATGTCTTCATAAGGTAGTTGGTAGATGTCCCCTCCAGCTAGCAAATGGAGGGTATCTAGAAGGTCTTCAAGGACTCCTCGGAGCAGCACCAACTTTAGAGATTCAGGGTCAAGTGTGCACCTAGCCCGTTTATAGCTAAGTTGGAACCTTTCTTCATAGTTTTCTAAGGACTCATCATTTCCCATGGTCATTCGGAAGATTTCTCTCTTTGTTTCCTTGGACCTACAGTAGTCCCGGTATTTGTTGTTAAAGGCTTGTTGCATCTGAGCCCAAGTGGTGATACTGTTTCCAGGTAGCCCCATGAACCAGCGTAATGTTGCATCCTTGAGGGTAGAGGGAACGAGTTTCAACTTTTGCTCATCCTCTGCATAGTCATAAGTTCGACAAAGGACAACAAGCTCAAATAGGAAGGTATCAGGGTCTTCAGTGGTCAATCCATGGAAATGAGGTAAGGCTGAGGGACTTATGTTTTTCATCTTCATGTGCCTGTTCGTCTCTCGGATGGGGAAGGTACCTTCTATTCTCTCATCATCTTCTCTACTGTTTCTGTTTTCAACCATGATCTCAAAAGGAATGTTTTCTTGCTCTTCTTCTGTTATAGGATCTTCGTATATCTCAGGAGGTTCACCTATAGGTTCTTCTGGGTCACTGCCACCAAAGAAGAGAGAAGGGTGACTTAGTGAAGTGGTGGGGGTGTTGGGTAGGAATTTTCCAGTGTTATCCCTGTTCCTACGAGGCATGAAAATATTTTTGGTTGCTTTTTCTTTTTTCTGCTTGTACCTACAAAACTGAAACAGATGGAACTGAAACTAACTAAAATCTATCTTGCGGAAATGAAAATGCGGATTTGAAATGAAAGTAGGAAAGGACTAATATATTTTGTTGAAATCAAATTGCATGAATGAAATGCTAGACTACGCTTGCGGAATTGAAATGCTATTATACACTTGTAGAATTGAAATGCTATTCTATGCTTGCAGAATTGAAATTGCGGAATTGAAAGGCTAATCTATGAAAGCAAGAAATGTCTAATTTACTTTTGTAGAAATGAAATTGCAGAATGGAACTGAAATAAACTACTTAGTAGAAGGTTGGAGTAGAAAAATAGAAGAAAAGTAGAAATCACAAATACTCTGACACTTCCCCGGTAACGGCACCAAAAAGATGGTGGGCTCTAGTATTGCAGCAATAATGCTACAACTCCTAGGACTCCCTTCTTTACTCTTATCAACCCGGTAGTTCGTAACAAACTTGGAAGCGACGGTGCTGTATGCACAAGTACTAGCTCTTGCCACAGCTGTCACTTGGTCAGCTGGCACAAGTCCGCTAGGAGCTTAAGCCAACTTCTATGAGCTCTGAGAAGAAGCTTTTTAACTGATGGATGAAAGCTAACTCAAAGAAGGCTAATCTACTTGCAGAAAGAAACTGGAAGGCTGAAAGGAAACGTAAACCCTAGCAAACACTAATTTTACCAGCTAGCCCTACTAATGCAAGAAAGAGGATGCAAGCTACTGAAAGAGATGCCATTGACTTCTAGGAAGGTAAAATGCATGTATCTAAGCTATTTCTACAGTAACATCTGAAAATAACCATCTTTTTGCATTTTTGAATAAGTTGTCGGAATTATCATGCATGTGCTTTG
Organism: Pinus tabuliformis; assembly: GCA_031772625.1. Lineage (NCBI taxonomy): Eukaryota > Viridiplantae > Streptophyta > Pinopsida > Pinales > Pinaceae > Pinus > Pinus tabuliformis. The sequence goes on from CM062815.1 coordinate 587,517,461, forward strand.
ATTGTTTTGACTGTGCAGAGGTGGATTGGTGAGAGGAAATGCTTTCAAGAGGTTGGGAAGGTTAGAAGGGGGCCTAAGGGGTCCCTAACACCCTTCCAAAGAGTTTCACCGAGTTTGGCTATCAAGAAACCACTTCCGTGAGCTTCTACAGGAAGTCTACAGGGGTTCTACAGGATGTTCTGTATTTTTTACAGGATGTTCAGAAATGGGATTTTGGAGGTTGGATGGAGAGAGAAAGGTGGAGAAGTGAGTATGGAGGTAGGAAAAGGTTGTGAGGAGGTCCAGTACTTGGTGGATGGAGCTGAGGAGAGATGAGGACGGCTGGATTTGTTCAAGGGGGAGTGGAGCAATGTTGCACAAAAATATGGAAACTAGGTCAAGGTGTAGCAAATATGAGGCAAGAATTAGAGGTAGGGGATGAAGCGGATGGGATTGATGGAGTACAGGTAGATGGAGAGATGTTACAGGTGCTCTACAAGTTGCTTCTCTAACTGAGCAAACAATGACTCAGAAAAACTGATGACCTAGCTACTTTATTCTAATCTGGCCTAAGTAACAGCAAAGGAAATGAACAGAAGTTTATTTGCAATGAAATCATGTGAAATAGTTATGAAAACTGAGAAATCATGAATCTAAACGCTTAACCACAACTGGTATCAACTTCTACAGATGAGAATCTAACACTAATGATTGCATGGTGAGGCAATGACAGTGTTTTCGTTGGCAGCAAGGTCACCTTTGTCCCAGCTCATGATCCCACTGAGGGAGAGGTGAGATCAGAGGTCCTTGATGGCCTTTTTCTGGATATATTCCGTGTTAATAACCTATCAACTCAATCAGAACATAAAAATCCTTTCGAATCATCAACAATGACCTAGATAATCAGCAAGATTTTAATCTACTTAACAGAAATTATTTTGCAAAGACATAAAAAGCAAATAACAATACATAAAGGAAGCCTTGGCACTTGGGTTGGGCCCAACCCCAAGAGCTACAGGCTCCTAAAGAAAACTTAGAACTGATGCCAAGTAAAGCTGCTCTTCATTCCTAAAAAATGATCATGTCACAAGAAAGTTATACAGCGGTAGCTATAAAAATGAGCTGAGATAATGATAGGACTATAGTGCAAAACCAAATAGTTCCAAAAGTAAACTACGAAGGTTGAAGCCTTCCTATTTATGCCCTACGAGGGTCCTAGCAGCACTCCTTAACTCAAGGGGCTCGGCTGTTCAAATTGCCAGTAAACAGTCACTCTTCACAAAGCTACTCGGTTGCCTTTAGGATTCGTTTTGGTGGCCTGCTGAGCTCCGAGTTGAGGGTGGAGATTTCGAGGAAGGGCCATTTAATGCAAGAGACAACCTTCCTACGAATCCTCACCCTTTCTCCCTCATGCTTGGCTGTTACTTGGCTCATAATTGCTTGGCTTTGTTCCAAAATTTGTCCAAAAAACTTGAAATAACCACGTATTAGCCTCCTTGGTAAAGTGACCACCCTTATTCATTCAAATAACATAAACATACTCAAAAAAACATGCATAATCTATGAAAAATGGTGGATTGATGAAGAACAGTAGGAAAAATGAGCCCAATAAGTTACCCATTTTTGGGGCTCATCAATTAGAACACTGATAGCTGAATAAATCAGATGAGAAGTACTTGTTAGGTACATGGGATCAGAATGTCAGGGGGAGATTAGTTTCAAGGGGAACATATTTTCCACTGATGTCAAAGGGGAGAAGTAAGTAAAATTTTTCATAATGATTGGAGAAGTAAGTACAAACATTTCACTAAGGATAAGAAAATTAATTATTCAAATAGTGGGAGAATTCAGCTAACTGGTGCAGGTACAAGTGTTGAAATTCTAAGAATTATTATGCTCATGCTTATATATGATTTCATTGCTTGACATATTATTTTATGATTATTTCCAATGTTTTTGGTGTTTCCATAAATGCTAAAGGGGGAGAATGTTAGAAATATGTTGTCGTTGATGTTAAAGAAAGTCATGGATTGCAAAAGATTAATTGTGTGTAGGAAGATTGGTGAAATAGGTATTTGTGTTAGGTCCCTATACTACTAGTGTAAACCCTTATTGTCATTAGTGCAACCCCATTATTGTATTATTGTGCCCATATAGTCCCCATGTTGTTATTATTGTACCCCATAGAAGCCCACTATTGTTATTATTGTGCCCCTACAATATTATTGTTATGTAAGCTCTAGTTGTATTAGGACCACTTAGACTCCTACATGTAGAAAGGAGGTCTTGTCATTTTTATCATCAAATAACTATTCATTTGTGTAATGTAAAGGAGGTTTCCCCCTCGAAGAGGCTAATTTCTAAGGCATTGATCTTTTCTTTTCTATCTTTTTGTGAGCTGGTTCCATAACATTTGGTATCAGAGCTTTGGATTCTAGGGTTTCACTGCTCCAAAATAGGTCATCATGGAATGTTCGCTATAACTTTTTTCTCCGACGTTTCAGAAGCTAAAAAAGAAAAACCCATTTGAGCCAAAATCACGGTGATCCTCGGGTCCGACTTTCAGATCTTGTCTCGCTATATTTTTAGAAATATGACATAAGGAAGTTAGGGTTTTTGCAAGCTCCAAAATTCCATCTCAAACAGGTCATCGTGGAAATTTCGCTATAATTTGTTTTCTACGAAGGTTTAGACTCTGAAATTAAAACCATTTGAGCCGAAATATTGGTGACGCTCAGTTCCGCATGTCATATCTTGTTTCACTATATTTTTAGAGACACAGTCCATACATTGAGGGTTTTTGCAAACTCCCGAATTACATTCCAAATAGGTGACCTTGGGAAAATCATCATAACTTTCGCTCTGAGCATTAGATTGAAATTTCGTAAGAAGATACAGACTGTAAGTTTCTGTGTATTTGTTTCAGGTCCGAAGGTCGAAATAGTGACACATGGCAGGTCCAACAAGTTTGATCTCTTGGACCAATCTATAATCAGGTCATTATAGGAGATTTGGCATAACTCTTTATTGAAGTATCCAATATTGATCATATTGGTGGAAGTAGAAAGAGGACACAGAGGGATACTGCAGGTTGCAATTTCAGACCTTGCAGATCTGAAATTTCTGAGATACAATAGATTCAAGATTGAGATCCTAAAAGCATGAAAAATAATGACTAGAATCAAGAAAATAGAAACACCTAGTAAGCAAAATTGGATGGATGATTTGAAGAATATGTGATGAAGGCTAAGATAAATAGTTTTATATGTGCCATGGAAGTAGATTTGAAGAAAGGCATGGAAGGTTGAAGGAAGGTAGGACAAAGATGCTACAAGAAAGGCCTCCTAATGACAAAAAGTTAGTAGAGGAAACTCATGATGAAAAATAAATAAATGTTAATCATGATTTCATAGAATCTAACATTGGATTGAAGACCCACCATATTCCAAAGATCAATATGAGGAAGTTTTATGACAAGGATCCCATATCATGGATACTACAGATGGAGAAATATTTTGATCTTCATGATGTGCAACTATTACAAAAGGTACGCATTGCATCTTTATATTTAGAACTGAATCAATTTCTATGGTATAAAGGGCTTTGTTCTCATAAACCACTTGTCACTTGGTCAATTTTCATAGAGGAAATTATAGCACATTATGAGGATACAAAGAGAAACACCTTCTTTAGCCAATTGATAAATCTCAAACAAAAGGGTTCAATGGCAGAGCACATTGAGGACTTCCAAAAATTGAATATAAGGGTAAATAACATTCCAAAGAAACAGAGGATTGATGTCTTCACAGGGAATTTAAAGTATAACATTCAACATGAGGTTCATCTTTTGGAACCTGATTCATTGGAGAAGGCATTCAGGTTGGCAAGAAAAATGGAAAGAAAAATTATGGCAACAAGGAAGCCTACCACTCATAACTATAAAGATGGAAGTTTTTTTTCCCCTAACCTTCCACAACCTACAAGGTTGACACCACAACAATTGGAAGAAAAAGGAGCGAAAGGGCTTTGTTATAGTTGTATAGAAAATACACTAAAGGTCATAATTGTGCTGAGAAGAAATTATTTTACATAGATTGTGAAGAGGAGGAAGAAAAGGAACAAGAAACGTTAAAAGAAGAGGATATACACCAGGAACAAACCCTAGACAAAGAAGAAATGAATTTGACCATATCTTGTAATGCATTGGCTCGAATTACAACTCCTCAAACTACCAAAATAGAAGGACATATCAAGAAGAAAAAGGTAATAATGTTTATTGATTCGGGCAATACCCATAATTTTATTCATTGTAAGATAGCCAGGGAATTGAATTTCTTCCTATATCCAACAACAGAATGTCAAGTTATGGTTTCAAGTGGAGGAACCATAAATTGCTAAGGAAAGTGCCATAATATCAAGCTATCCATGGGACAATATGTATTGAATAACCCAATGCTTTCCATTCCAATGGGTGGTGCTGATGTTGTACTAGGAGTCCAATGGCTACAATCCTTAGGTACAATAGGTTTTAATTTTCAAGAATTTTTCAAGAATTTTTTTTTGGAAAGAAAGGAAGTTGAATTAAGGGGTATCACACGGAAACTAGGAAAGATAATCAGCTCTAACAGAATAACAAAGCTTCTAAAGAAAGAACAACGAGGTGTAATTGCATAATTATGTTCGCTAGAGGTTCCCACATCGAAATCATTTATTTTTCTAGCTCTCCAAAAAGTCTTGGACAATCATTCCAAGGTATTTGAGACTCCCAAAGGCTTCCCACCTATTCATGATCATGATCATGCTATTCATTTGTTTCGAGGACGTTTTTCTCCAAACATTAGACCTTACCTAATGGGAAGACACTTAAAGGTAAAAATAGATCACGATAGTATTAAATACTTTTTAGAACAAAGATTATGTTCAGAAGAACAACAAAAATGGGTCACAAAGATGTTGGGTTATGACTTTGAAATCATCTACAAAAAAGGGGAGAAAAATGTTGTTGCAGATGCACTCTCAAGAAAGGATGAGGATGTGGAAGCATTGTTTTGTGCCATTTCTATTATCCAACTAGATTGGATAAACGAAGCAAAGGATGAATGGAACAATGACGAAGAAGTGTGGGCACTCATTCAAAAGTTGCAGAAGATCCCAGTTCAAACAATATTGACAGAACTTGATGAAGAAGGAAAAATCACATTAGAACCTGAAGCAGTCACAAAAACAATAAATCGATCATTTTCATTGTATCTCATCAAGTGGAAGAACTTAATCGCTGAAGATTCCACATGGGAGGATGATAATTTTATACAGAAGCATCCAGAACTACTCAAGCATTGAGGACAACACTTTTTGAAGGAGAGGGGCATGTTAGGTCCCTGTACTACTAGTGTAAACCCCTATTGTTATTAGTGTAACCCCCTTATTGTATTATTGTGCCCATATCATCCCCATGTTGTTATTATTATACCCCATAGAAGCCCACTATTGTTATTATTGTGCCCCTACAATATTATTGTTATGTAGGCTTCGATTGTATTGGGACCTATTGGGACAGGGTCAATTTTGGGGCAAAAGTCCAAGCTTTGGGGCAGAAATCCCAAGTTTTGTCGTATAAAATGTAAAGTCTCCACAAGTTGTGGTCATGGAGCACGTAGATAGTAAAGTTTCATAAAGGGTTTTACCCTTCTTTTATGTAAGTTGAGTCAGCTTTTGAATACCTACCCATGGTTCGCGGACCATGGGATTGTATAAATATGTGTGTCTTAGGATGTCTAAGAGAGATATCGATGATGAAGATGAATGTAATGGGTTAGTAAGGGTAAGAGCAAAGAATTCTTAGAGTAGAAGAGAGGCTCTACAGCTGTGTGCACAAAGACCTAGAGTAGAGTCCGCAGCTGAGTGCGTGGACTCCTATAGCTCAGTGCGTAGGGAAGTCTTGAGTCTCTAAGAAGAACTGAAGCATTAATAAAGAGATTATTCTAGCAATTCATGTGTTTTGTCTGTTTATTTCTGTTTATATGAATGTGCCTCTTGTTATAAAAGGTTTATGAAATAATGGTGTATAAATGTGAGACTTTACATGATTGATATAGTTACATGAACACAATTATTGTTAACTGTTTATGAAGATTATCTTATTGTATGCGGAAGTTATGAACACTTAAGTTGATATGAGTGATTATTAGGTTAAGAGTAATCTTTGATGCGTGTAAGTAGTCGATTCACATATTCAGGGTCTGCGAAAGACAGTCGTGAACGTTTGTGGACGTATAGAAGCTGATTAAGGGTAGTTATATCAATAAGTCCTAAAGGCTTATCGATCTACGCAAAGCAAGATTTAGGGCATAAAACGGCATCATGCTCATCTCTGGGTGCGGAAACTTGGTTCCATCATTCCCCCATACTGCTTTGGGTGAGACTTTAGCCCGCGTTCCGCGGATTGATGTTGAAAGGGCAAGTAGTGTAGGGATTTGTTTGGAAAACCTAACTCTGAACCTGGGTCAGGACCCACTAAGCCAACAAATGGTTCTGTTGTCGGGACTGGGATCTGCATAAAAGAGATGTTTGATGTCGCATCAATGGAATCCAACAAAGAAAGAAATTGAGGACTAGTTGGATAGAAAGATCCACAAATTCATGGCGCAAGAAAACAAAATTCGTGCTTGACAAAAGAAAAGTGGTTGGACAGGTATCTGTACATAGAGATACATGAAATTTTATTTTGTTCCTTCCTGATCAAATGATATGAGTGGATCGATAAATTGGTAGACGACCAGGGAAGGTGGAGGCTTGACGGTCGAATAGTGTGGACACCGAACCTAGTACGGAGATTGGAAGCCTCTGAAGATAAGATCATGCACACTATCGATCATTGGCTTGATTGCGTCATAGGAGGGTTTGTGATAGAAATCGTGGTCGATACCTCGGTCAGCTACAATGAAGCAGAGCAGGGTTCTTCAAGGGACCATGAGGTAAGTATTTAATATCTTTAAATACTTGGATTAATATGCTCTTGTGTGAAAAGTGGGTTATGCCATTACCTTGATGTTTGGAGCTATGTGAAGTGGAAAGTTATTCAGGGATAGAGGGAGAACAGGCCCTGAATATAGCCCACTGATTGAGCCTCCTCTGAGTGACGACGAGGGAGTAGCATAGGATTCTCCACAGAGAATTGTCCAAGTAATAAGACAAGGGTTCCCGTGAATACCTGATCCACCCACACCACCTCCACCTTCACCTCCACATCATACACCTTCACCCACACTACCACCACCTCCACCTTCACCTCCACATCATACACCTTCACCCACACTGCCACCACCTCTGTCACCATTCAATATGGCGAATACGATGAAGTTTCCCATTTTTAAGGGCTTGGGAAATGAGGAACCAGACCAGTTTTGGTTTGTGGTGAAGGTCGTGTGGACAACAAAGAATATTACAGATGATCATATGAAGAAAGCACAGTTGGTTATTGCTCTGCAAGATCGCGCATTAACCTGGTACATCAAGTACTGCACTAATAACCTAGTGGCATCGTTAGCGGACACTCAGACTGTGCTGAATAAGGAATTCAGTAGGCCCAAGTCTGAATCAAAATCAATCGTGGGATTCAAGGAAATCATGATGAGGGCGAGCGAAACAACCTATGAGCTGGATCAGAGACTAAAGTGCTAGATCTGTAAAGCTAACATGAATCTCACTGATGGGTAGCACCACGAATGGTTTGTAGCCTCGCTCTTGCCTCACCAAAGAGTTGCTTTATCACAGCAGAAGATAGGGACCCAAGAGGAATCCCTGGAAATTGCGATGTGATGACATGACACATCGATTCAAGATGATGATTTGGGAGTTCAATAGATTCACACGGAGTTGCAAAATCTGTGCCTAGAGTTCCAAAGCTTGAAGAAAGATAGAGTGGCTCAACCAGAGGTGTGCAAAGAAGTTTTGTGCCTGAAGTGTAAAAGTCAAGGGCATGATAAAGATCACTGCCATGTCTTCACAAATTATGTTGCAGGAGGAGGGTCAATGCCTCTGAGGCCGAAAGCTCAAGCAGGGCCAAGTACAGGGTGCGCTGTGGTGCTCTATCTGTCAAGTAGCTTGAAAACATGTAACAAACATTTTCCACTTGCTGCAAAAATTTGTGCAGACACCGCAACAACTCTTCTTCAACTTCTTTAAATCGGTGGGTCATGATGAGCATAACTACCATAGCTATGAATTGATGATGGAAAGAATTCCCGCGTATTGAATGCAGACAAAAAATCAGCCTTTGGATCAAGGCATCGGGGGAGCGCGCGGAGGATATCAGGGTTGTGGACAAGGTTGGGGAGGAGGAGGACTTGTGAGAGGTCGAGGACAAGTTATTTTCTACAACTGTGGAGTGGCAGGACACTACACACGGGAATGTACGAGCCAGATGCGCCTGTCATGCCAATACTGTAATCAATTTGATCACGTGATAGAAGACTGCCCTGTATTGATAGTGAAGATGTAGGAAAAGAGGGTGCAGCCTCAACAACCCACCCAAAACCTACAAATGATGAGGGTCGAACCCTGCGAAGAGGATCCCAATGTAAATATTGGGTTGCGAAGCATAATGATCACTGGCAAAGATAAAGGAAAGCAACTTGAAGAAAGTGAGAGGGTCTGCAAGGCTCTAGAAAAAGAGGTTGGGTTTGAATTGGAGTGCGCAAAAGAGGCATTCATGGAAGCGAAGAAAAGCTTTGTTGAGGCTTCTACCTCGGGAAGTTAGGACAAGATGTCTGAAGAAGTTGACCCCTTAATGCTTACTACCTCCTTGGAGACCTGTATGAAGCTGCTACGTGATAGCAAGGTTGTGAAAGGATTACAGGAGTTGATAAATAAGTGTGACGGTAAAGAAAATTCTCTTGAAGGACCTCGCGTAGCCAGAAAATTTGGTAAGCGTAAGACAAGAACAGGGCATTAGATGAGGCTCACTACGCAAATAGGAGAGTATGAAATGGATCAAGTTATTTTGGAATCTTGGGTCAGACGCAAACGTATTGCCTAAAAAGACATGGGAAATAATGGGGAGACCTACACTACAGTGGTCTCCGATTAAATTGAGGATGGAAAATCAACAGAAAATTATCCCTCTGGGGAGATTCCAGGGAGTGATAGTAGATATTAAAGGAGTGAGTGCATTGGCTAATTTTGAAGTAATAGAGATTGTGGATGACAGCAATCCATACCCGACACTCTTGGGGATTGATTGGGCTATTAACATGAATGGGGTAATCAATCTAAAGAAGCGTACAATGTCATTTTAGAGGAAATCACTCCACGTAGTAGTATCTTTGGACCCTGCAGAAGGACCTCCCTATACTGAATCGGTCCACGATTATGAGGAAAGGGATAATGATTTGGACCAAATCTATAAGATAACAACACGAGATCAAGATTTGGTTAATCCGGCAATTGATGGACCCATTGCATGGGACCACAAAAGTTCCTATACATTAGATTAAGATGAGGAATTAGAACACTAGCATAATATGTTGCATAAAGTATCTACGTTGCATTGTAATATGATGACTAAATCGTTGCGTTGTGTATCATCGGAGGTAAGACATTTTCCTTATTATGATGGTCTAACTAATGTAGATAAATCTTTGGATGCATTTTAAAGGGAGGTGCCTGAGAAGCATCACTTCCAAGCACTGGATTTGGCACTACGTGCTACGCTCGCAAGATGGTGGGGTACGCATAAAGAAAGTTTTGATGGGTGGCGCGAGTACAAAAAAATGATGAGATTGCAATTTTGTCGACCAAAAGTCTGGTTAATAGAGAAATATGATGGAAGGAATGATCCACGTGATCATTTAGAAAAATGGACTGACATTTATGGGATTGAGCTGCAACCTGAGTGGGTACATTTATTTTATCACACTTTGGATGTAATACCCATGAATTGGTACCTGGAAACAAAGTTCCACCATGGCACTAAAGAGTGGGACATTTTGAGATAGGGATTCTTGATGATATTTAGCTTTGAGGATGGGTTCGAATGCATTGACGAGGTGCTGCAGGAGGTTAAGGAGGTGATCTTCATAATACCGCAGGATCCTTTGGACTTGATTCAACTAGATTGGAGCACCTAGCTGAGCCATGCATTGTAGGGATATAATGTGATTGTCGAAGACGAAGAGGAGGATCCAAGGAACATTAACATCCCAGAGGCAGAAGGCCACCGCGAAGTTGAGGGGCTATAGATAGAGAATCCAGATATCACTGCGCCACTGAAGACTAGACAAGTGAACATTGGCACAGAGGCAGAACCAAAGTTTGTGAAGATAGGGGACTACTGGGATGATGCTACAGTGGACAAGGTCACTGAGTTGCTCCGCGAATATTAGGATTTGTTCCCCACAAAGTTTTCAGACATTAAAGGTGTTATAGGCGATTTGGGAGTGATAAAAATAACTTTGAAACCAGACGTGAAGCCTGTTAAGCAGAGGTCATATTTCCTTAATCCCATGTACAAGGAAAAGGTCCACTTGGAGTTGGACAAGATGCTTGCAACAGGTGTTATTGAACTAGTTGAGGAATTTGATTGGGTGAGCCCAATGGTAGTTCAGGAAAAGAAGCAGAAGGATGAAATAAGGATTTGCGTCGATCTCAGAAAGCTTAATGATGCTTGCGTCCATTATCATTTTTTGACACCATTCACAGATGAAGTATTCGATAACATTGGAGGGCAAGAGGCCTATTCATTCATTGATGGGTTCTCTGGATACCATCAGATAAAGATCATGCCAGAAGATAGGAGTAAGACTACCTTCGCGATTGAGTGGGGATGCTTTCATTATACGGTAATGCCTTTTGGACTTAGGAATGCGTTGACGATCTTCTTACATGTAGTCATCGCGACATTCAAAGAGTTCATTCACAAATTTTTGGAGGTATATTTTGATGATTGGACAGTGTTTAGACTGGTAAAATGCCATGTAGCTAGTTTGCGCTTGATGTTGGATACGTGCTGGAGGTATCAGATCACGCTAAAATTAAAGAAGTGCTTATTTTGTGTCCCTTTCGGAATCTTTTTGGGTCATGTAGTGTGCAGACAAGGATTAATGGTGGACCCTGCTAAGATCGTGGTTATGATTAATTTAGAGGCATCGAGGAATGTTGAACAGCTGCGCACAACACTGGGCCACATAGGACACTATCGAAAGTTCATCAAAAGTTATTCTCAGATTGTCACTCTAATGGAAAAGCTACTAAAGAAGGACACTACATTTTGTTAGGATGAAGAATGTCAGTGGAGTCTAGATGTATTAAAGGAGAAGATGGTCACCACGTCGATCCTAGTCTTCCCGGATTGGAAGAAGGAATTTTATGTACATGTTGATGTGTCATGTATTGCGCCAGGAGCAGTACTAACAATGGGCAGTGAAGGAGAACTGGATCACCCTATAGCATTTGTGAGCAGGAAGTTGTCTAAGGCTAAAAAGAATTACTTGACGATAGAGTGCGAAGGGTTGGCTATGGTGTATGCGCTCCAGAAGTTTAGACATTACCTGCTAGGTAGACATTTTAAGATGTATATAGACCATTCTGCATTAAAGTACCTAGTCAACAAGCCTGTGTTAGGGGGAAAAATATGTCAATGGCTACTATTGTTTCAGGAGTAGATTTTTAGGTAATTGTGAAGCCAGGAAGGATGAATATAGGGCCAGATCATTTGTCGTGCATTGAAACAGGAGAGGAGCCTACTAATTTAGAGGAGGGGTTGCCTGACGCGTAGCTCTTTGTGGTGCGCTTAGCCAATAATCACTTTGCAAAAATGATCCACTTCCTAACTACGGGAACGACACCAAAGGGATACACAAGTCAACAGAAGAAAGAATTGGTAGTGCGCACAACATACTTTTTAGTTATTGCATGGCATTTGTATAAGATGGGATCGGATGAAATATTGCGACGTTATGTGCCATATTTTCAATGCAACATTATCATCATTGAGGCTCATGGAGGAGTTGTGGTAGGCCACTACACAACAAAAGCAATAACATAGAAGATTTTACGCGCTGGGTTGTGGTGGCTGACGTTGTATAAGGATTCCAAAGCATATTGTAGGGCGTGCGATGCATGTCAAAGGATAGGTAGGACATCACGAAGAGATGAATTGCCTATGAATCCGCAAGTCTCATTGCAGCCATTTGAGAAATGGGCAATTGATTTTGTAGGGCCAATTCAACCTCCAGGCAAGAAGACAGGTGCGCGGTATATCATCACATGACCAAATGGGCAGAGGCACATCCTGTGAAGGATTGTACAAGGGCAACAACAGCCAAATTTTTGTTTGAATATGTGCTCACCAAGTTTAGCTTCCGAAGATTTTAATGAGTTATCACGGTACGCACTTCCTCAATGAAACAATCAACACACTGACAGAGGAATCTGAGGTTTATCACCATAAGAGTACGCCATATCATCCTCGGGACAGTGGGACGGTTGAGGCATTTAATAAGATATTGGAGAATGCGCTAACAAAGGTTTGCAATGCACATAGGAATGATTGAGACGTGTGCATACCAGTAGTGTTATGGGCTTATCAAACTACTTTTAAAAAGCTTACTGGTCAGACAGCTTTTAGGCTGGTCTATGGGATAGAGGCTATGATTCCTATGGAGTATATCATGCCTAGTCTACGTGTAGTGGCTTTCATAGGAATGACGGACCACAAAGTCTTATGAGAGAGACTCGCGTAGCTAATAAAGCTCGAGGAAGATAGATTTTTAACTGGATTCCATCAGTAGGTTCAAAAGGAACGCGAAAACTCTTGGCATGATCGGCACATCAAACTACGCAGCTTCAAGGTAAATGATTTAGTTTTATTATATGACAGTAAGTTTCATATGTTTGCAAGAAAATTTCAAATGCACTGGCTGGGACCATATGTTATCAAAGAGATTACAGATGGTGGAGCAATTTAGCTCGCAAAATTGAATGGAGATCCATTTCCAAGAAAGGTAAATGGAAGCCAATTGAAACCATACACTAGGGATCTGACCCAATGAGTACATGAAAGTAGCACAGTCTTAGCGCTCTAGGCAGCTACAAGGAGGCATGAGATTATAAACTACACTGCCCAGTTTGTAGAACGGTGCGACAAGGGGTCTGCATGAAACAAGATGGCATCACAGTATTAGAAGAAGTGCGAAGGGATCTGCGCTATAGGGGGAGAGACTGCACAGTGCAACCAGAAAGTAACCATTACAGTCATTATTCATGATTTGACTGCCAGGAGACGGTTAAAAGGAGTGGGGGGGGGGGGGGGGGGGGCTGCATTTAAGGCTGAATTTAAGGGTGAAATATTTGGAAATCTACCACCAACATAGCATTTATGGATGGATTTCTGGGGGAACGGTCGAATTTGAATTCAAATTCGCTTATAAAATATGCATGGCCCTCCAGCGAAAATCACTTTTCATTTTTAAAATTTTTGCGCGGTGTTTTCAATGACCTGTGAATCGAATGTATTGGGAGGATTTAGTCACGAGCCCTACATTTGCCAAGTTATCGAAGGTAAATAAGACATTCATCCTAGAAAATATGCTAGGACCAATCCCTGCAAAAACCATGAGTACTAGAGGAGATGTCGCTTCTAAGGGAGTGGTTCTGGAATTTGTGAGTGTGGAGGTTCCAGCAGCAGTGCCTACGGCACCAAGGTTGCCTAGGTCAAAGCCTATTCTGGTGAGATATGTCCCCAAGCTGAAGAAAGATAAACAAAAGAAGCCAGTGTCGGTGCATGAGTCACCAAGGAAGCATGCTACTACATAGGCTCAGAGGAAAGAAAAACATAGTGCGAAAGAGAAGGGAAAAGTGGTGGATCTGGAGGCTGATGAGGGCGAAGAAGATATAGACATTGAGGGGGTGGACCCTATATCTAATTTGTCAGAGTATATCCCTCTGCGAAAGGGAAAATTGAAGGTCCCTAAGGACCCAGATGCAGGACAGTTCCTCCTCAACACACCCCTGTTACCGGAGAACATAACCTTTGAAGGTCCATGCTTGGCGCAGATCCCGTACTTGAAGCTAGAAGATTGGGATTTGGTGGACCATGAGCGGTTCCCCCACTTGGCTACAGACACCTACATGAAGAGGGTCTTCTACAAAGAGTCTGGTGTCACCGTGCTGGAGCCTGTGGAATGGATTCGTAGAGTAAACAAGTCAGGGTTGTTGAACCTGTTGTGGGTGCCCCACTACCATCGCTCAAATATAAACCTGATCATCATTACAAAGTTGTTGTGCCTGGTGCATGACATGTGCTTGTGGCTGAATGTGTTGATCCCCATCACCGATATGTTGATCCATCGAATCACGCTATTTCCACACTCAGGGTTAAATTTGGCCAAGGCGTTTGGTGAAAAGACAAGTGAGTACGACCTCACTAAGAAGATGAAGGACAAGTTTAAACTTGTGAAGAAGCCACGCGGGTACTCGATTACCTCAATTACTGATTCCGCGGTGAAGGTTTCCACACAAATTTTGGTTGGCAAGGTTATGAGAAAGTGTTATATGGACGAGGTGCCGACACTAGTGATTTTGTTAGCATCACAGTGCGCGGAGGGTGTAAATTTCAACTTGGCACACTACTTGTGTAGTGAGTTCCTAGTGAATTGTAGAGAAGCACAGGACGAGAGAAAAGCCTTCCACTATTTGTGGTTTTTTCTCTCAATTGTGATGGTCACCTAGGATTTTCTGGAGGACAACCAGTTTCCTCCTGTGGAGAAAGATCTACTGGAAGAACCAAATTTTGCATCTCTCTGGGCCACGAAAGAGGTCGCACGGGTCACAAAGAGATAAGTCTTTTGGGTGCTCATGCAGGCAAGCATTCGCATGGACATCAACCAGAAGCTGCAATTGTCACCAACATGTTTAAGCAACTTTTAGGGTATGGGGAGTTCAAGGTAGACTTCCACCATGTATACATCCAGGCGTGAAAGGATCCGAAGCAGAAGTGGTTCGACCTACCCTACCTTGCTATCGATGACGCTATTGAAGAAGTCATCAAGTGCTCGCTAACAGATTGGAATTCTCCTTCTGATCTGGCCACAGGGAATAGCAAGTCCATGGAGAATGCGAAGAAGGACGTAGCCAAATAGAAGGTTCAACAGTTGGCTGAGAAAAGAAGGAAAGAGGTCGAGGAGAAGGCCCGGGTAGAAGAGGAGCACGCCCAAATAAATAGGTAGAGCAGGAAGAGCATGGCTCCGAAAGAAGTCAGAAGTCTCCTTCGCCCCAAACAAAGTAGGAAGATCGTTGAGAGTAGGGCGACGGTGATTAGCAGGAGAGCACTCCCTTCCAAGTGAAGTGGTATAGGGAGGAGGAAAAGGCAGGGCAGGGGAAGAAAAAAAAGTGACTAAGCCATCATTGGATCTGATTACTTTGATGGATGGTGACTTATATGAAATTGGAGACAACGTGCGGGATACTACAACAGAACTGTTGCAGCAGTTTGAGCAGCAGCAAAAGTAGGCACTGAGCACCATCCATAAGGATCTGCATGAGCTGTAGATCTAGACGACTAAAATCTAGGTAGGTGTAGGACAGAGTAGCACTGCATCAACTAGTTTGGCACGAGGGACCACTCAAGTAGCATAGATGGTTTGATCGTTAGATCTTTGGGAAGTAATGCTGCGTGATGGAGCTTTGAGCATGGAGGCGGCCACTAAAATGGCTATTGTTAGCTCTCTGAAGAATATTGGCCTCAACCTGGCTATGCTCCCTAGCGAGTTTCTTCACACACTGCGAGTAGGTATGATAGCAAAGGTTAAGGCTCGGTAGTAGCGCACACTGAGCCTGATAATTGAGTACAGAGTAAAAAAAAATAGATGTTCATAGAGAAATCAACAGTGTTGGAGGTACAAAAGAAAGTTCAGGCGCAAAATGACCAGTGTGCAGTTGTGGTGGCCGAGGCATGCAGAACAATACCTAAACTACATATCTTGGAGGAAGTGTCGTTGGAGGAAAAGATTAGGAAGTTGGTTGCAGGTGTGCGCAACGCCAAAACAGAAGTGGCCAAGGTTCAGTTTGAACTGAACCTGAAAATCATAGAGTTAGAGTTTAAGTCACAACCTTCAACTCTGCCAGAGGTTAGAGAACAACGCGAAGCTGCTGTGAAGGATGGAGTCGTAGCAGTGGATGCTACGGTGGTGGATTGCACTGCGATCTTTGAGAAATCCATGGAGGTAGTCATGTCTCTACAGGAAGATCCTAACCTGCAGAGAAACACAAATTCTCGTCAATTGCAGTAGAAATATGATGAAGCAAGAGCGACGGCATGCACCATCATTATAGCACAATGATTGGCCAAACTGCAGGAGGAAAAAAAGTTGCTTGAATAGGTGGAAGTAGTGTAGAGGAAAGAGGCGGTCCTTAAGGCCAAATTAGGGCCTTGGCTGGATGAAGTCTATATTATCTCCGCCAACATTCAGGAGAAGTTCACGAGCCTACAAAGCACGCAGTAGAAACTCAAGGAAGACAATGCAGGACCGGCATTAGAACAGTTGGTGGAGCAGATCAAACAGGCAGCCATGAAGAGCGCGGCTGAAGTAGCAGTGGCACAAGTAGATTTGGGAGGTCTCTGCAGTAAGATCTTCACATCGGTAGAATGACTCAAGGCGAGTCACGATCTTTATGTTGAGTACTTGTTGGGATGGGGCCCCCTAGGGTTAATTTTGGGGCAAAAGCCCAAGTTTTGTTGTATAAAATGTAAAGTATCTGCAGGTTTTGGTCACGGAGTGTGTAGATAGTAAAGTTTCGTAAAGGCTTTTACCCTTCTTTTATGTAAGTTGAGTCGACTTTTGAAGACCTACCCATGGTTTGCGGACCATGGGATTGTATTAATAGGTGTTTCTTATGATGTCTAAGAGAGACATCGATGATGAAGATGAATGTAATGGGTCAGTAAGGGTAAGAGTGAAGAAGTCTTAGAGTACAAGAGAGGCTCTACAGCTGTGTGTGTAGAGGCATAGAGTAGAGTCCAAAGTTGAGTGTGTAGACCCCTGCAACTGAGTGCACAGGGAAGTCTTGAGTTTGTAAGCAGAACTAAAGCATTAATAAAGAGATTATTACAACAATTCCTTTGTTTTTTTTGTTTATTTATGCTTATATGAATGTGCCTCTTGTTATAATGAGTTTATGAAATAATGGTGTATTAATGTGCGACTTTACATGATTGATATAGTTACATGAACGCAATTACTGTTAACTGTTTACACAAATATTATCTTATTGTATGTGAAAGTTATTAACACTTAAGCTGATCTGAGTAATTACTGGGTTAAGAGTAATCTTTGATGTGCGTAAGTAGCTGATTCACATATTCAGGGTCCGCGAAAGATAGTTGTGAATGTTCGCGGAGGTATAGAAGTTGATTAAGGGTAGTTATATCAATAAGAGCAAAAGGCTTATTGATATGCGCGAAGTCAGATTTAGGGCATAAAACGACATCATGCTCATCTCTGGGTGCGGAAACTTGGTTCTAGCATCCCCCCATACTGCTTCGGGTGATACTTCAGTCCGCACTCCATAGATTGATGCCGAAAGGGCCAGTAGTGTAGGGATTTGTTTGGAAAATATACCTCTGAACCTGGGTCAGGACCCACTAAGCCAACATTACCAATTAGACTCCTATATATAGAAAGGATGCATTGTCATTTGTATGATCAAAGAATTATTCATTTGTGTAATGTAAAGGAGGTTTTCCACCTTGAAGAGGCTGATTTCTAAGACGTTGATCTTTCTTTTCTATATTTTTGTGAGTTGGTTCCATAACAGTTTAGGGAGCATCTTTAGATTTTTTTTTGGCATAGAATATTAGCCCATACAAGTTTGCAGACTTCTCATGTAAATAGGCCTTGAAGAGATATTTACAATGGTATATGGAAGGTTGAAAAAGACCCCCTGCAGCAAAAGATAAGGCCAGTCAAAGTTGTAATCTAAAAAGTCAAGGTGCATAGCCAAATTTGGTGAGAGTACTTAGCCATCTCTAATGTTGGCACTATTTTGTTGATTTTCCAAAGTTAGCAGAGCAGTTGGTAGTGAACATTTGTTAAATGAATCCAATTCCATGGGCGGACCATGCACCTCGCGTCCCCACCAGCCCATCAGAAAACATGTGGGGGCCCATGCATGTTTGTGAGTTAAAATGGGGGGTAAACATTTGGCTATTTCGACCAAGACACCAATTTCCATATTGATGACCCTAGTGAAATTTGGACCCATTCACCCCTTAGTTAGAAATCACTAAGGGGGTGGGGGAGGTTTGCATAAAACCACAGTTCTTTATTTGATGCACCAGTGGAGTATGAGATGGGACCACATGGATAGGTGCTTAGGGATTTAAGGTGTGGTCATGACCCTTAGTCATATGGGTGGAGGGGCTACTAGATAGGTGCTTTCCCATTGTTTGGCAGTGCTGCACATGACAAAATATTATGTTGGAGAAGAGATCGATCTGTTGGTGCAAATCACTTCGGGAAACAAACTAGTGAGGGGTTAAACAAAGAACCTACATGTGATATGACTTGATGAAAGAGGAGAGCTCAATTGTATGTCTGATATTTCCATTGGGTGATGAATTTGCATAGGGGTTAGCACCCTTCCAGAGCTTGATGGGGTATTCAGGTAACGTGATGGTGACATGGTACCAGTTGGCAGGTGAGGTGGTGTGACAAGACAAAGATACATGGCATGATATGATTTTTGGAAATATATGACTAAGACACAAGTGGTATATGACATGACATGCTGGCATCAACAATATTTCATGGTGACATCAACAAATGATGTGGTGAGCGATGTGTGGCACGATGATTTCGTGTTTTTGGGTGGCCAAGTGGACCATTTTTGGGTGACACGTGGCACAAATCGAGAGACACCATGTGGCCCAGATGACATCAACATGACATAAAAACATAGACAACATCGAACAGTAAAGGCACAATTTTGAGGTTTCAATCATATAGAAAAGGTATTATAGATCAGGCAATTTAATAGTCTGGGTGCATTTTGAAATTCTGTGATTTATGCCATATTTTGAATTTCACCAAATTTGGCGTCCAACTAAAGTTGGAACTGCAATTAAAGTCACAACTAAACTCTGTAATGTTCTAGAGTTGATTTAGAACAATAGTAAACTTACAGATTGGGATCAGAACAACATGTAGGGAAGAGAGAAAGAGTGTTCACTCAGACAACCATAATTTAAATATTGAGAGGACATTGAGTAAGGAATGGTTTTGTTGGCAGAAAATTTTGAAATGTTAGTGACCCAGGTTCATCCTGAGTTATCAACAAAGGAGGTCATCTTAGTCTAGCTTTTCACTGATATTTTCACTCCCTTTTGCAAAGGAGCGTCTCACCCGAGGTGAGCCAAAACCACATAAATAATTAAGGGATCCAGATTAATATCATAATATCATTTGCGCCATTAACCATTTATCATATACACAACCATATTATAAATGAGACTTGCATTCATCATAGAAGAACAAGAGACATCACTTGCATGGATAAAGCTAAAAATTTTAAAGGGGGGTTAGGCATTCATCAAAGAACGAAAACAACACAGAAATTCCCAAACTGAATTTAATTAACATTACCATCCATTACATCATAGATCATATTTATTTACAAGACTCTCAACCAAAACATTACATCAAACTTCATGAACCATATATTAGATCTTCTGCGTAGATACAACATTCTGCAGCACCCAAAAACCAATGTGACTAGAACATAGACTTAATATATATGGAAAAATTATGAATACATCCCTCTATGCTTTCCTTTATAGGCTTGTGCATTTGATCTGGTCTTCTCAGCGGTTTCTTAATCCCACATTGATTTTTTCCTCTTTAACAAAATCCTAGAGTCATTTCCCTCTTTCCTATTGATTCCTTAAAAATTGGCCCCATTTTCCTACTTTCGGGGGTGTGCTTCCCTATTTTTTAGTTGCGTAGGTCCCAATTCTTTCTTCTCTGCTACATTTAAACTTCTGGCGACCTAGTTCCAAACACTTTAGCCATTTTCCTTATGCAATTTTTTTTCAATATATTTTTCAAAAAAACGAAGGACCCAACACGCCCCTACCACAATCCATTGACTTGCCCTCGATTCAATCTGATGTTGATGCATCTAGATCTTAGCTTACTTGTACTTCATGATTGCAGCTATTTCACCTTCAAATGAAGGATCCAACTTTGGCACTGTCTATAGCACATTCTCCTTAAAGTTATGGTATGCGGAAACAAAATTATTTCATGCGTCAAATACTCTAGACACTCATCCCGCAAACTCTACAGTCACCTCGGAAGTAAACTTAGTGGGTTGGGGCTAAAGAATCTTCAAGAATTTTTCATCAGTGCTAGCCGTGAGAGCGCTCAATGTAAGGTAGTGGCATTGCACATCTGGATGAAGATCACTGAGCACTCATTTGGTGACCTTTGAGGCCTCCTTTGTTTGATTGATCTGGGCATCAAGTGCATCTTCTAGGGCCAAGAGTGCTTTATTTTACTCCAAATATTAAATTCTCATTTCTTGTGCAAATATTTGCTTGACATGAATCTCCTAGAGCAGATAGACATGCTTATTTTTCTTGGTACAAATGCCTCTCCAGTTGCAGACCTTACTGAAAATATATTGGGGGTCTTGCATGAGCTTGGGAAGAGTATCCTTGACAGTCGATGCAACAATAATGTGCTGAGTAACCTTCTCATGGTATTGAGAAGAGGGATCTAGTACTTCTTGAGAAAGTTTAGTTACAGTAGCCTACAACTCTTGATTTTGTGCAACTAATTTTACACATGTTGCTTCGACATATTCACAACATTTTGTAAGGGAACAGGCAACAATGTCCTTGGGCTGCTCATCAACAAATGCAGTAATAGCCAGCCACAAAGAATGGAATTTGGTGTCTAATTTTGATAAATGTTGGTTTAACTAGGCTTTGTCCATGTGAAGTTGGTCACACTTTCTTATAACTAAAGCAAGCTATTGTTGATGTTGATCACATGTCATTGATATCAATACACCAGGATTCCATATAAACTAAGAAGTCTTCAATTTTTGTCACAAAAGCATGAATAAATTGAAAAGTTGTTGGGTAGACCATGCCCTAAGTGTATCTATTGAAATTTCATCTCACATTGGTAACCTTTCTTGTAGTGGTTGGCCATTGGAAACTGATTTCTCTGACTGGCCCTGGGGAGAACATTCTTGCTCCTGATCATGCTCTTTGGAGATCTCTTAATGAAGTTGTAATAAGGCTAGTGGTCAAAGAAAGAGAACAATATCATTCTCCTGGGCAGCAAGAGAAATGACTTAGTGGCAATGTTGACGATCACTAATGAAAGTGGCAACTTGTTCTGCAGAGAAAATTGAACTGAGTGGGGAAGAAGGGATGGGAAACACAGGAGAATTTAGCTCAGGGACTAGCGGAAATGGAGATGAAGGGGTGATGGTGGATTGAAGAAAAATAGCAGAAGTAGAAGCAACCTAATCAATATCCATGTTGGTAGGTTCATCAAACCCTGGAATCGAATGAGGTCAGCCAAAGATGGTTTCTTCATAATTCCTTCGTGAAGAGTTAGAGGTGAAATACAAAGAAGGGGGATGTTCTTCAGAGATTGGGACAACAGGTGTAGTAGTAGAAACATGTTCATCGGTAAGATAAATGGCATTAGATGTGGTTGAGGTAGGATTTTGATGGGTTTGGTGAGGTGAAACTAAAGCGGTGGTGGCAGTAGTTTGCGGGAGAGTGGAAGAAACAGTGGGCGATGCAATAAAAACAGGGAAAATAGAATTAATAGTTGTAGCCTACCTCCCTCTTCCCAAGTTGAATATAGCGAAGTAATGTTTTCCTGCACTTTTTTTAAGAGAAGTTGGAGCTCTTCTTCTGTATCAACTGCATTCTTATGAGAGGAAGATGGAGCATCTTAAGCAAATTCCCTAGAGCACATAACATCAAAACTATAAAGGTCTTGGCCATCCTGCTTCATAGAAATTATCCCAGGCCATGAAAGAACCTCTTTGTGGAACACATTCCCGTTGAGATCGAAGGGAAGCTTGCACATGGAGAAAGTTTCTTGGTTAACATCCAGTGGCCAAATATAATGATGTTTTTGGCCAATATCAAACCAATTTTGGTGAGCATATCGGTCCAGTAGTGGAAGAGGCACTCTAGAAATATTGCGGGTAACACCACCCATCTTATTGTACTAGTTCCCGAAGACAAGTTCATTGAAGTCACGATTGGTTGTATCCTTAGCGTTGCACCATGGAGCATATTCATAATCAAATGGTTCATCATTAGGGATAGGTACTAGGTATCTTCCTTCAGGTGGGAACCATTTGTACATGACAAGAGGAATAAGTAAATACCCAAAAATAAAATAAGTTGACCTAGCATGGACATCTTCAATGGCTTTGAATAATTCATTGAGCAAGTAGCTTGACCAATTTAACTGATCTTCCTGAACAAAGGCCTCTACAACAAAAATCATATCAAGGAAACATTCTCCTCTGGTGAAATGTCGCATGATCTTGTTGGAAATTATAGTACACATGACCTTGATAGGCTGATTGTTGATCATATCAATGAAAATTCCTCGTCCCTTTCTCTCGATGCCATGCTTATTATCATTCTTCTTCTTACCGCACTTTGAGACCTTATAGAATGTCATATTAACATCAGAGCCATAGGCAAAGAATCTTGTAAGGGTGTGAATATCATGGACATGGATCGGATATTCCCGCTCTAACCATAGCGAACTTCCAAGAAGTTGAATGATTAGAAAATTAGTACGCCTTATGACCTCCCCCATGGTACCAAAGAGAAATAAGTCACATAGAATCAAGAAGGAAGAATTTTTTAATGGGAGGAAGTCGAATTTGATCTTGAGATTAGACTGGGCACTAGGTTTGACATTCAGCTCCATGAAAACTTTAGTGCGGAGGGAAGAGAAAATATTAGGCTCTGAGAGGTCATTATAAACCAAAGTGGCTTTGTCATATTTTCCAATGTGGTCATCATGCGAATGAATAAAGGAATCGATGGGGAAAAGAGACACAGAGGTTTTAATTGTGTGACCCATGGTAACAAAGCGTTGAATATAAACAAGGTGAACATGGGGGCAATAATAAAGAAAATACTCAAAGGAGTGCAACACAGAAGCCATGGAGAAAAGCTTGAGAAGACCTTAGCTGGAATGATATGCGTAAGACAACTAACACGACTTATATAGAAAAGAACGACATGAGTTTGAAATGATATGACTGTTACAATCTGGATAGAAACTGAATGTGAAAACCCTTCATGATTATGATGAACACTCCACTTAGCTTGAAAATTGAAGTAACTAACACCCCAGATTGAGGAGTAATGGAAAATCTTATCGAAAAACGAGCAAGTCAGATCATGAAATAACTAAGACAAGATTGAGCTTAATGACTAAGAAGATAGGTATTAAATTCAAATGACAAGATAGGATGTGAAAAAAACAAATCCCCCCCAACCACAATCTCTTGCGGTGGGTCGCAACTAGAAAAGAATTATTAACACTACAACTAAAAGAAACTTACTCTAATTAAGACTGAAAAACTATAAAAAGTAACAGACACTAACAAAAACTCACATAACTAACCTAAAACCTAACGAATACTCCTTTTTCATAGAGCACTTTAACCAAAATTTGATGAGCCAAAATAGTGTTTCAGGCGAGCGCCATTCGCCCAACCAGGAAAAGGAATGACATCCAACTGAGCAATCTTGATAGCTCCAAAATATCTAATTTATGCAACATAAAAGGGACCAAGCCAATGAATTTGGAGCTTACCAAGATGCTTCAGATACTTACTATCATAAAGTAACACATAATCCCCAATAGAAAATGACTTCTTCTTGATGTGTCGGTCATGCCAAGCCTTTTGTATTATTTCTCAATAGCTTGGTGGAAATCTGCAAGGAAGCATTTCTCATCCAATTTCCATAACTCCTACAACCTTTCTGGGATGGATTCATCCTCCGACATCTTAGTGGCATGAGAAATAAAGAGGTTAGGGATTATAAACTATGTTGGAACCATTGCTTCCCTTCCATAAACCAACTAAAAAGGGGTATAGCTATGAAACCTCTTGGTTGTAGTGTAATAAGCCCATAATGTAGCTAGAACCCATTCATCCCAGTCATCCCTATTCGTAGAGAAAATTTTAGTCAGTAAAAACTTCTACAGCTCCATTTTCTTGTGGATGATAAGGTCTACTCTTATGACATTGTACCCTGAAGTTCTGTAGAAAATGTCTGAACTGTCTCATTAATAAAGTGGGAGCCTTGATCACTAGTAAGGCTTCAAGGACATCCAAATATGGTGATTATGTTCTAAAAAATGAACCATATTGTTGTATTAGTGGTGTAGCCTTTAACAAGAGCCACTTATGCCCAATGTCTCTCGGTAATGATATATCTAGCATGGGAGTGATGAGTCGGTGGGGGAATGGGTCCAATAAAATCAACTACTCATTTTTCAATTGCCTCTAAATGCTGAACTGGATGTAGGGGTATCTCATCATGTTGAGATGGTCAACCAAACCATTGAAAAACATTGCACTACTTGGCGTATTCCTTGGTGTTTTTTAATAAGGTTGGACACCATAGACCATATTGTAAAACCTTCCGAGAAATAGCTTTCCCTCTAACGTGGCCTCTTGCAACACCTACATGACATTCCCATAAAAAAATTTCCCTCTCATGATCCAACACACATCACCTCAAAATATGATCAAGTGCCATTTTATATAGTTGGTCTGAAATTAGTTGATAGTCGGTGATGCGAACAACCATGTGCCATTTCTACATAGATGTATACCCCTCCAGGCATTGACCTATTGTGAGGGACAATGCAATATCTTTCAAATGTTTTGGAACTGCTTCAATAAAAAATAAGTGGGCATATGACAATTGATAGTCAACTGAACCTCCAGATTCTCCTGATTCAAGGTGATATAAATGATCTAGACCCACATTTGATCTCCCTGGCTTAACAATAACTTCAAAGGTAAACTCCTTGAATAGAAAAATCCAACGGCAGATTCTCCCTTCAAGCACTGGTTTGTTAACCAAGTATTTCAAAGTTGAATGGTCTATAAAGAATTTAAAAGGATCTCCTAATAAATAGTGTCAAAAATTCTTGAGAGAATACACCATAATGTGAGCTTCCTTTTCTATAGTTGTATAATTCTTCTCCGCAATAGAAATTTTGTGACTGGTGAAATAGATGGGATGATCCAAATTGCCTTCTCTAGGTTGCATCAAAATAAATCCTAACATAATTTCAGATGCATCTATATGAACATGGAATTCCTTATTCTAATTGGGATAAACCAAAATGGGTGCACTGATGAGTTTCTCTTTGAGAGTGTCAAATGTAGAGTCACATGCAACATACCAAATAAACTTATCTAATTTCTTCAAAATCTTCTCCAACGATGTTGTGATTAAAACATAATTTTGAATGAACCTGTGATAATACCCAATATTCCCTAAAGTAGATCGCAACTGCTTCACAGTAGTTGGTAGCGGCATATCTAATATCACCGCAACTTTGGAGGGGTCCGCACATACTCCTTCTTTACATGCTATGTGGCCCAATAATGTTCCAAAGGGGACAACAAAAATGCATTTATTGAAGTTTAGAGAGATTTGAAGCTGCATGCATCTGTCAAACATAACTCATAGCAAACTAGAATTATTATTTACAAACAATAAACTGTCCAGTCATCCATGTAGACCTCAAAAAAATTATGAATATATTCTTGGAAATCATCTGTCGCAATTCGTGAGAATAGGAGAATTCTTCAATCTAAATGGCATATCATTATATGCATAAGAACCTCATTCAGTGGTAAATGTGGTTTTCTTCTTATCTTCCTTTGCAATCCTGACTTGGTGATACCTAGAAAATCCATCAGTAAAAGAACAAGCTTCATTTCCCGCAAAATTTTCCAAAACTTCATCGTTGAAAGGAGTGGAGAATGGGTCACGCATGCCAGCATTATTAAGGCTTCTATAATCAACACACACCCTAATTTCTTGGGAATATTTCTTATCTTGAATAACAATGGGGTTTATCCACTCAGCCTCGTTAATCAGAAATATAATTCTGACAACCAGCATATTGTCAATTTCCCTCTTCACTTTCTCTTTAGCCCTTGGATTTAACTTGTAAGGCTGACATCTAACTGGTTTTGTGTCCGTTTTCAAAGCTATCTTCATCTCACCAAGTTATCCTTTAATTCTTTTTAATTCAGAAACTGAAGGAAGAAATAAATATTCATACTCCTCAAGCAAATCAAAGACCTCTTTGGTGGTCTGATGATCCCATTAGTCACTGATAGAAGCAAGTTTGGTTTTCTCTTCAGTTCTGATATTAAAAATTTTCAACTTGAGTGGTTGCAAATGTGGTGCATCAATAACAGGGTCTTCTTTTATCTCCCTCTCCCCTTCATATTCTTTAAATGATAAATGCCTTAATTCTTCTAAATCATCATCAGGTTCTCTGTTAATTTTACCACAAGCTACAACTTCATGAAACCCTGACTCATATTGATGTGAAAAATATCCATATCTATTGCATTCTTCCAAAGCACTCCCAAACGGGAATAACACCCTTTTGATAGCTTTGAGAGCTTCAACTATCTTCTCATCAGTCTCATGGAATGAAAAATATTTACAGAACTAATCAATCATTGCATCCCAGTCTGTTGTTTGTCTTTTCATCTCCTCCTTCAAGTACTAGTCTTGTGGAATAGTACCCAATGTATGAATGAACTGATGCATCCACATCGCAACTGGTACACCATCATCCTTCTAGGTGGAACAACAATTATGGAGGTGCATTTGCGGACTAGTGCATCCGTCATAGATATTAATCTTACTGAATTTGTTTTCTAAAGGTGAGAATATATAGATCATAACAGTTTTAATAATATCCCAATCATGGAGTTTGCGGACGGTCTCTCTGTGACGGCAATGGCATCGATCCGACCTTCTTGCGTCTGCAAAACTACTGGTGAGTCCATAAACCAACAGCCTGAATCCACACCCACACGATTATCACTGTCTTATGCTATGCCGCGAAAAGTAGGGTTTTCTTATCCCTTGCTTAAGATAGGGCTTCTAAGAAGCTCGGAGGTGGAAAACCGGACGGCTTTGTTGCATGTCGTGGCCCCTCTCCCGGAGCCAATAGCTGGCAATTTGATCGGCCTTAATAGTTTGGCTCTGACTCTCAGACGCCTATGGATCATGCCCTCAACAGTGTGCTCTGCTGCAGGCTATGATGGAGACTGAAACGCCGTCCCTTTGGGGATAGAGAAGTCGTTGCAGAGTTATGCAGGAAAATACCCTGCCTTGAGCATGGATTTTTCCCTATTTATGTGGGGTTCTGGAACAGAGATTGGTGTCATCGAAGCACTGGAAATACAAGATTGGGGCTATAATGGAATATATCGAAGCCTCCATAAGAAATTGACAGATGGGTTAAATGAATTTGAGTTGATATCAATATCATGGCAACAACCACGGGAAAAAATGGAGACTAGGGTTTTGTCGACGGCTCTGTCTTTTGCAACTCTCGTGCCGCACCAGAGTGCCACGATCGACATTGACCCTACTCTTTGTGCTCCGCTCAGCCCTTGCTATGCGGATCTGCAAAGGCAGATGCAACATTCAGAGAAACAATGACAGATTCAACTTTTTAAGGGTCCCTATCGCCCCTCTGCAACTCTTTATGCTGGTAACCTCAGCATTTATCATAGTTCAGTGGCTCTCTACAGATCTGCAGCCCTATCCTTTACAACGGATCTGGGCTAGAGCGATAGCTTCCATCGGCAGAAGATTTTTCCTCCCCCTCCGCCTCCAGTTCGTCAGGAGATAGGAGACCCAAAAGATTCTGGCCCTGTGTCACTCCAGAAAGCTTTTGAAAATTTCTCTACCCCCTTTCAAGTTCAAATCACACAGATCTCAGACAAGACCATTCTGAAATGGGTATACCCTTCAGATCTGGTGCAGAATCTTAAGGTAGAACTGGAACTCCAATTTAGGATCCCTCTGCCCTTCAGAGACTTATATTTCAAGGTAAACAACTCGATGATCCTCTTCCCCTCTCTTCTTACAGCATAAAAAATAATAGCTCTTTAGTGTTTTCCCTTCGTTTGAGAGGTGGCGCTGTAGGTCAATCTTCTTCTTCTCCTCCCTTCTCCTACAAAGCTGCAGTACACTCTGAGATTCCCATTTCCCCTAAGACTCCCAAACCCAAGCCTTTTCTGGTTGAAAAGTTAGAGGAGGTTCCCTCTGTTGAGATCTCCCACCCTGGCCATCATTTGCAGATTCAAAGGGCTTTGGCCACGCTCTAAGGACCTCTATGAATGGATCCATGACAACTGGACTCACCATTGCAAGGTCTGCTTCTGCTCAAAAGGATATTTTATAGTTCTGTTCGACAATCCTAAGCACTATGAACAGGCTTTAGAAGAAGGTCCTTGGTTTATGGGTACATCGGGACTCTTCTTAACTCCATGGTTCCCAGATTTTGACCCAGCATCCGCAATCATCACCAAAGCGCCTGTCTGGATCAGACTTCCAAACTTTCCAGCTCACCTGTGGCATTTAGCAGTCTATAGGAGCATAGGCAACACCCTGGGCAGCTTTTTAATGGGAGATTCCTGGCGGGAACATCAAGGTCTCTACACATATGCCAGAATATGTGTGGAGCTAGATCTAAGCAAGGGACTACCAGATCAAATCATTCTCAAGATCAATGACTTTGTTTGGACCCAGAACCTGGATTATGAAAACACTGCCTTCCGCTACCACCACTGTCACCTAACAGAGCACCTGCAGAATTCTTGCCCATCGCTGCCTGCAAAATCAAAAAATGGCAACTTTGCAAAGACCAAACCCAAGCGTTGGACCCCTTGTTCTCCACCGCCAGTAGTGAGCTCTGATTCCTCAAGCTCGGAAGATGAGGAGAGTGATGTAGAACTGAACCAAGCACCTCAGATGATGGATCCGTCCACTGATACTCCTGCGCACACCACTGTTGCAGCAATCTCCCAGAAACGCATCCATGAGACCTCCTCTTCTGAATCAAATAAGGAGATCCCCCTGTTGGAGAATTGCAGTCTTCAAGTTGTTATAGCTCATACTCCCCAGGATGGCTGGATAAAAGTCAATAAAAAGAAAGGGAAAAAACATCATGTTGAGAATTATGCCCCTATGGGGTAAAAGTCAATTTTTTGCTCGCAAGTTAATTGCTGTAACTCCGTGATTGGTTCACCCCCTCTCCGGGACCGAGGTTGATAGTTTCATTATTTCTGGTCAGCCGGTTTCTTGTCTCTCTTGATTGTACTATATTTTACTCAATAGAAATAGTTTAATTTTACTGAGAAAAAAAAATAATATCCCAATCATGAAATTGGTCACAATGGGTTTCCCACCATCGCAACAGGGGTCGCTTGTAAAGAAAAATTCATCAAAGACGCCTTCCCACCTTCTTCTATTCGTGAGTCAAATTCTTGAATAAAATTTAGGACAAGTTCAGTACCATTGAAAACATGATAATTTCATACCTCAATACTAATCCAGTGGAGGAACCTAACATTTTCACAATTCCACGAATAAATTTCATGATCCCCCTGCTACCAATCCCTCATGGCAACATCAGACCCTACTTCTGAACTTTGGACTCTTCTCTAGCCGATGGATCCAACCGTCGTGGGGTTGATATAATCCTCCCTCTTCCCAGTCGTCAGTTGATACAACTGATATACCAAATTGTGTTCTTCAACATCATCTATAGGCTTGGTAAATCTTGGGCCTTGATATGGATCCAATGGTTATATGACCCGAACTCCATCCACCTCAAAGGTCATAGTTTCCCATTTTAGATCAATCACTACGTAATTTTCAAATGTTTAGCCAATACCCAATAAAGATGGATATGGATCCTTATCACCCATAATATCAATTACTTCAAAATATGCATAAGTTTTAACACCTTCAATTTCAACCTTAACATCTTCCAATATCCCAATGGGTATAACACAATAATGCTTGGCTATGCATAACCAAATGGGTGAGAAGAACAATTTGGGTCTCTCGAGCGCCTCCCAAGTTTTCCTTCGTAAAATATTAACATCTGAGTTAAGATTTAACATGGAATCCTTGATTTGATATCCAACACTATGAGCATCAACACAAAATTATCTTCATGTTCTCTTCTTATTTCGTCTAACCCTCCTAGAATGTCTTTTAGGAAGATTAGCAAAAATGGATTCTTCTAAAAATGGATCATACTTCACAACAACTTTTTATTTCTTCCACAATTGACCAGCAAGTTTCTCATCATTCATAATTTGTAAAAATAGCTTAAACCATTCCAAAATTGGTTGGAATATCTCTCATGATGGTCTAGAAATTTTACTCTACACTTGTTTTGACTGCTCAATTTAGGGACCTTGAGAAGAAATTAATTTCCAGAATAATTCATCTGCATCTCTACAGTATTCCTTCTATTGGTGGGGATCATATTTCTTCAATAATGTTGGCCTTATGACAGTTGGTTGCTCATAGGTTCCCACATTATCTCTGGTTCTTTTCCCTCCTCTGGTCACAATATTAATATTCATCTACACCACTAACTCTGGTTCTCGTGGTTCAACATTAATCAAATTAACTCCCTTCATTTGGTTACATTCTTCCCAACGGGAAATTAGCTCTGGACAATATTTCTTTGCATGTGTATTCACTCGACAATGTGAACACCAGGGTCTCCTTGGCATTGAGCATTCCCTTGCAACAGGACCTTCTTGGTCACAGTTATAACATCTGATTGGGCCTCTTCCTCATGTCCTCCCTCCCCTTAGAGCTCCTCCTCCTTGTCCTCGAAGATATTCATTGACTCAGAAAGTTGTATGATCTAGGCGATCAATGAAAGCATCTAAGGATCAACATTGATTTGTATGATGAGTGGACGACCCAAATAATTAACGAAACATATTTTTGGGCACATTGTAATACTTTTGTAAAATAGGACATGACTAAGGTGAGTGGCCAAAGGACCTACAAATTTCACAATACTCATTCATAGACATACCTTGATGTGGAGGGAACACCTGGTATTGAGTTGTACCTTGAAAAGGCATTGCTGAAGAAATTTATGCAACTATGGGATTGTGTGGTGGTGGTGGAGGAGGTCCCATAGGCAAACTAGATGGTCCTAGACCCCTAAGCCGCAAACATTCTATGACATGGTGTCCTTCGACTTGACAATGTGTACACCAAACTTGAGGTTGCATAGGTCACATAGGAGCAAGATCCTTGATCCTCTCAATTAGAGTAGAAATTTGGTTATGGAGTCCCATAATAGTAGGATCAGCAGAAGGAGCACCCAATTTATAATCTTGAGGATATCCCACCTTGCTTCAATTTGCATTATCTATTCTAAAGCATCCTGTAGTGTGTCATTCTTCTGTTGTGATAGTGGAATCCTAGTCATTGGTAACAATTATTTAATAAAACATTCCTTTTGATGATGAGGGTTAATATGATATGACAGTTTGTTAATAACATCTTTGAATCTCTGCATGCACTACCAAGCAGATTCCCCCTCCCTTTGACGAATATCC
Organism: Pinus tabuliformis; assembly: GCA_031772625.1. Classification (NCBI taxonomy): domain Eukaryota; kingdom Viridiplantae; phylum Streptophyta; class Pinopsida; order Pinales; family Pinaceae; genus Pinus; species Pinus tabuliformis. The sequence continues at coordinate 587,549,156 of CM062815.1, forward strand.
AATAATTATGCGAAACCTTTTTGATTAGATTGAGGTAACTTAAATTCTTGAATAAATTCTCATTTAACAACATCCATAACGCCATTGGGATTTGCATATATCCACTTAATAAAAAAATGAAGTACCCTATCCCTTAGAGTAGTTTTGAACTCTATGATTTTTGTGGCATACCTAATTTTTCGATCCCTCCAAACCACTTCACACAAGTACCAATGCTCCGAAGCATCTTCACCACCTCATTTTGAAAATTCTAGATAGAAAGTAATAAATCTTACCATCTTTCCTGCCATAACTCTGTGCCTTGACTGAACAATTACAAATCCTTTGGAACCCAACTGAAAATGATTACTTGAATTGGACTGATCACCAATGTTGGAATTAATTCCTCCATTGGAACTACCAACACTATATCTAGAATGTATCTATTGGAAATATATGGTCTTAGTTAACTTAGAAAGGAATTGATTAGGATTTCAATATAGTACTGGGGAATGTTAGGGAGAGGAAGAGTTGTATCAGTATGTTGCAAGTTGTTTCTAATAGGGATTGGCTCATCTTCAAAGATTAGTCTCCTCATTACAAAATGCATGGCATCCTCTGCTGGAGTATGCTCCCTTGACATCATAATTGGATGCACAAGTGGCTCAGGTGTATGAAATCCTTCTAGCTTAAAGTGGGGCCTACCAATCCCACTAAAATCCCCACAAAACTGTCACTGACGTCTCCTATTTCGCTAGACTAAGGTCCCTCATTCTCTCCACTTCTTACAAACTTGGGACTGTCCATGTTATTCTTCCATGACAATGAACCTATCACCACTTCTCCTATCCTTTGCAACTCTCTCCTTCTACACCTAATCTTTCGCAACTTCCTTTCTTACCACTTGTCAACAATTCTCGCCCTTCACAATGCTATAACATCCTGTGCCTTATGCACCTCTTCTAGATCCATCACAACAACCCCTCATTTTCCTCAATTGGACAACATTCCTCCCCCTAGGTCTGACCCCTATCACCTAGGGTTTAAAGTGGTCATTCGATCTTCTTAAAACGGTTGAAAATTTTCTTCAACCATCAATTCCTTGATATACAGAGGAATTTCTTTCAACAATCTTCCCTACAACCCAAACTTGAAAATTTCATTTGCTCTACAAAAGGACTAATGATCTTCAGTTGCAAATTCAATAATGTAACCTTCTATTGCCACATTCACCCAAAAATCAACAACCCTTTTCAGATCTATATCCAACTGGCGGATTTCAGTCAGATCAGTTGCAGACCAATCTCTATGAATTGCAAGTTGACTTCCAACCCCTACTTTGATTCATAGCCATTTTAACTGATCCTATAATTTCTCAAAAAACTCACACCAAAATATTTTGGATTGGTCATAGGCAGGTTTAGTGTATAGAACTTATGATCTAACCTAGTCTAGGTTCTTTTGTCTTGGTTGAGCTTGTTGCAAAATAAAGTTATCAACTTTCTCATGCCACCAATTTTAAATACCTTTACCAAAAATTCTAGATACCACGATCTAGATCCATTTTTAGGCTTAGGGTCTTGGAAACAAAACCATTTGTTGGCATAAAATTTTGAAATGTTAGTGACCTAGGTTCAACTTGTAATGCCAACAAAGGAGGTCGTCATAGTCTATATTTTCACTCCCTTTTGGAAAGGAGTGTCTCACCCGAGGCTATCCAAAACCACATAAATGATTAAGGGATCTAGATTAATATCAGAATATCATTTGCACCATTAACCATTTATCATCTACATAACCATATTATAAATGGGACATGCATTCATCATAGAAGAACTAGAGACATCACATGCATGGATAAAGATAAACATTTTAAAAGGGGGCTACGCATTCATTGAACAACAACAACGAAACATAAATTCAAAAACTCCATTTTATTAACATTTCCATCCATTACATCATAAATCATATAGATTTGCGGGAATATCAACCAAAAGATTACATCAAACTTCACAATGCATATATTAGATATTTTCGTAGATACAAAGCTCTGCGGCTATTAGGTACCTATAATACTAGTGTAGCCCCCATATTGTTATTGTTAGTGTACCCCCATTTATTTTATTGTTTTTCCCATGTAGGCCCCATATTTTTATTGTTTTTCCCCATATAATCCCACTATTGTTATTATTGTTCCCTTACATTATTATTGTTATGTAGGCTCTGATTATATTGTGACCCCTTATACTCCTATATATACAAAGGAGGTATTATCATTTGTATCATCCAAGAATTATTCACTTATGTAATGTAAAGGAGGTTTCCCTCTCGAAGAGGATAACTTTTAAGTCGTTGATCTATCTTTTCTTCTATTTTTTTGAGTTGGTTACATAACATTTGGTATCAAAGCTTTGGGATTCTATGGTTTCGCTGTTGCAAACAGGTCATCTTGGAATTTTCACTATAATATTTTTTTATACGAAGGTTCAGAATCTGAAATTTTTACCAAGAAGAGTCGAAGTCCTGATGAACTTCATGTAAAAAAATCAGATCTTGGTTCGTTATATTTTCAGAGATATGGTCCAAATGCATTAAGGTTTTTTCATGCTCCAGAAATTCGTCTCAGATAATTGACCTTGGGAAAATCGTCATAACTTCCTCTATGAGCATCAGATTGGAATTTCATAAAACTAGCCTAAAGTTCATGGACTTTAGTATATTTTTTATCATTTTAAGGTTGAAGGACAAACCAATGACATGTGGCACTTTGTACAAGTTGTCTCTACTCAACCAGTCCATAATCAAGTCATCTTAGGGGATTGGGCATAACATTATCTTGAAGAATCCAAATTTCTTCTGACTTGTGGCATTAGAAAGAAGACTTAGAGGGCTGCCACAGGACCTAATTTCAGACCTTGGAGATCTAAATTTATAGAGATACAATAGATTCAATATCGCGCTCCTACAAAGCCAGAAAAAGGTGTGTATTTTTTTAAAATTGGCATAAGTTTTGTTTGAAAAATCAATTTGAGGTGATTCAAGGGGCATAGTGAATTACAAATATCATTGTTTGATTCCAAAATGACTCGAAGCAAGAAAATGGAAATGCCTTGTAAGAAACCAGAAAGATCTACTATGACGCATGATGAAGAGGAAGAAATGCAACATGATATATCAAAATTATGAAACCAAGTGCAACAAATTTTGCTCTCGCAAAGAGTAACCAAAAATGAAATGGAAGCTAAGATAGATGGTTTTAAGAATGGTATGGAAGCTAATATGGATGGTATAGAATAAAAAATGAAAAGAATCATGGAATATTTAAATAATGGTTTAAAAATATACATGGAAGGTTTGACAAAGTTACTACAAGAAATGCTTCCTAATGGCGAAAAGGTATTAGATGAAACTCATGACGATAAAAAAAAAGGAATGTTAATCATGATTCCATTGAATCTAGCTTTGTATTGAGGAACCATCATATTCCAAAGATAGATATGTGGAAGTTTGATGGCAAGTATCTGGTAACATGGATACTACAGATGGAGCAATATTTTGATCTCCATAATGTGCAACAACACAAAAGGTACGCATTGCAACTTTATATTTAGAACCCAATCAATTTATATGGTATTGATGGATTTTTTCTTATAAACCACTTGTCACTTGGTCAATGTTTTTGAAGGAAATGATAGCACATTATGATTATACATAGATAAATACCTTCTTTAGCCAATTGATAAATCTCAAACAAAAGGGTTCAATGATGGAACACATTGAGGACTTCTAAAAATTGAATATAAGGGTAAATGATATTCTAGAGGAGCATAGGATTGATGTCTTTGTAGGGTAATTAAAGGATAACATCCAACATGAGGTTCTCCTTTTGGAACCTAATTCATTGGAGAAGAAGTTTAGGGTGGAAAGAAAATTTGAAAGAAAAATTATGGCAACAAGGAAGTCTATCACTCGCAACTATAAATATGGAAATGTTGTTGCTCCTGACCTTCCACAACCTACAAGGTTGACACCAAAACAATTGGAGGAAAAAAGAGCAAAAGGTCTTTTTGATAGTTGTGATAGAAAATACACTAAAGGTCATAAGTGTGCCAAGAATAAATTATTTTCCATAGATTGTGAAGAGGAGGAAGAAAAGGAACAAGAAATATCAAAAGAAGAGGATACACACCAGGAACCAAACCCACAGAAAGAAGAAATGAATCCAAGCATATCTTGAAATGCATTTTTAGGAATTACCAGTCCTAAAACTCTCAAGATAGAAGGACATATAAAGAAGAAAAAGGTAATAGTGTTGATTGATTTAGGTATTACCCATAATTTTATTCATTGTAAGATAGCCAAGGAGTTGAATTGCTTCTATATCTAGCATCAGAGTGTCAAGTGATGGTTGCAAATGGAGGAACTATAAATTACTCTAGAAAGTGCCATAATATCAAGCTATCCATGGGGGAGTATGTATTTAATTGTCCAATGCTTTCCATTCCAATGGATGTTGCTAATGTTGTATGAGGAGTCTAATGGTTACAATCTTTGTGGGCGATAGTTTTTAATTTTCAAGAACTTTTCTTGATATTTTTTTGGGAAGAAAAGGAAGTTGAATTAAGGGGCATCACAAGAAAACCATGAAATATAATCAACTCTAATAACATGAAAAATATTCTAAAGAAATAACAACGTGGAGTAATTTCACAATTATGCTCACTAGAGGTTCAAAAATCAAAATCATCTATTTCTCCATATCTCCAAAAATTCTTGGACAATCATTCCAATATATTTGTGACTCCCAAAGGCCTCCCACCTATTCATAATCATGATCATGTTAGTCATTTGATTCCAGGAAGTGTTCCTCTAAACATCAGGCCTTAAATATATCCCTATGCTCAAAAGAGTGAAATTGAACGTATGGTTGTAGAAATGCTAGAGACTGGTACAATTCAAGCTAGTCAAATTTATTTCTTTGCTCTAATAGTATTGGTGCAAAAGAAGGATGGATCATGGCACATGTGTCTTGTAAGTTTTTACCCTATACAAAAATTACATGCATACGAACTCTTAAAGGCAAAAAATAAACAGTGCAAGAGCATAACACAGAGAACACATATACACATAGATTTTCCCTTGGATCCCAAAATCGAGACTACCGACTTGATTTTTCATTATATTCCTTTAAAGGTTACAATACATTTATACATGCCAAAGCATCCAATACCATGGACCGAAAACCCTCATGTCCAAAACCATGGACTGAAAACCATCACGTCCAAAACCATGTGTGAAAAATCATGCACAAAACCATAGGTAAGTCCGCCCAACCTAATATAGGGTCCAAAAACAAAATTTTCCGGGGCGCTACCCCAAACCCCATAGAGTGGGGTTACTTGCACCCTTCACACCCCCTGTGACCCCCCCACTATGCAATCAGCACAACGAAGGGGTGGCTCCGCCTCCCTTCTAACCCCTCGGTTAACTATGTCGGCTAGTCGTGGAAAGAATATAACACAACCCAACATTCTCCCACTTGTTGTTTTCCTTCCACAGGGGGCCACAGGAGAGCTTAGTCATTTATCCAGCCCTGCAATGCCCATTGTTTCTCTACACTAAGAGAACTTCTCATAGCTCACAAATTTTGTCAATGCATCTGCAGTATTCTTCAAAGTGTCCACCTTTACCCGCAACACCTTTTTGTCTTCTATCGTATCCCTCACAAAGTGATACTGAAAATCAATGTGATTTGTCTTTGAATGATATGCAGGGTTCTTTGCCAAGAAAATTGCACTTTTGTTGTCACAATCTATCCTTATAGCTCCCTGTACTAACCCCATACTTGAACACAATCTCTGCAACCAAACTACTTCCTTGCTTGCATGAGTGGCTACCATGTATTCTACCTCTATAGTTGATAGTGCCACTACAGATTGTTTCTTACTCATCCAAATGACTGCACCTCAAAATAGGTTAAACACATACCCACTTGTAGATCTTCTCTGATCCAGATCTCCAACCCAGTCTACATCAAAAAAGCCACGAATATCCAACACTCTATCCAATCTTGGTCTTCCTTGGTAGCATAAACCATAATCACTAGTGCCACACAAATACCTAAAAGCCCGCTTCACTGCTGTCCAGTGCTCCTTCCCTCGTTTTGACATAAACCTACTCAATACTCCCACTGCATGTGCAATGTCTGGTCTAGTACAGACCATCACATACATCAGGCTACTGACTGCACTTGCATATGGAACATGGGAAATGTCCTCTTCCTCTTCTTATGTCTTGGGACATTATTCAACAAATAACTTTACACCTAGAGGAATAAGAACCTTTACCAGTTTACTATCCTGCATATTGAACCTCTGCAATATTGTCTCAACATACTTCCTCTGGTTTAACCAGAGCTTCCTCTTTGTCCGATCTCTTTTAGTTTCCATGCCCAAAATATAGTTTGCAGCACCAAGATCTTTCATGTCGAATTTGGAGGACAAATGGGTCTTCAAATCCTTGGTAGCATAAACCATAATCACTAGTGCCACGCAAATACCTAAAAGCCCGCTTCACTGCTGTCCAGTGCTCCTTCCCTCGTTTTGACATAAACCTACTCAATACTCCCACTGCATGTGCAATGTCTGGTCTAGTACAGACCATCACATACATCAGGCTACTGACTGCACTTGCATATGGAACATGGGAAATGTCCTCTTCCTCTTCTTATGTCTTGGGACATTATTCAACAAATAACTTTACACCTAGAGGAATAAGAACCTTTACCAGTTTACTATCCTGCATATTGAACCTTTGCAATATTGTCTCAACATACTTCCTCTGGTTTAACCAGAGCTTCCTCTTTGTTCGATCTCTTTTAGTTTCCATGCCCAAAATATAGTTTGCAGCACCAAGATCTTTCATGTCGAATTTGGAGGACAAATGGGTCTTCAAATCCTTGGTAGCATAAACCATAATCACTAGTGCCACGCAAATACCTAAAAGCCCGCTTCACTGCTATCTAGTGCTCCTTCCCTCGTTTTGACATAAACCTACTCAATACTCCCACTGCATGTGCAATGTCTGGTCTAGTACAGACCATCACATACATCAGGCTACTGACTGCACTTGCATATGGAACATGGGAAATGTCCTCTTCCTCTTCTTATGTCTTGGGACATTATTCAACAAATAACTTTACACCTAGAGGAATAAGAACCTTTACCAGTTTACTATCCTGCATATTGAACCTCTGCAATATTGTCTCAACATACTTCCTCTGGTTTAACCAAAGCTTCCTCTTTGTCCGATCTCTTTTAGTTTCCATGCCCAAAATATAGTTTGCAGCACCAAGATCTTTCATGTCGAATTTGGAGGACAAATGGGTCTTCAAATCCTGGATAATTTCTTTGTCATTTCCAACCATCAACATATCATTCACATACAAGACTAGATAAATAACACGGTCACCAATTAATTTAAAATACACACAGTGATTTTCTTTGCTTCTGGTGAAGCTAAGTCCCCATATAAATGTATCAAATCTCTGATACCACATCCTTGGTGACTGTTTTAACCCATATAGAGACTTTTTTTAACTTGCATACCATTTCTTTCTTAACCTTCATTACAAAACCTTCAGGTTGCTTCATGTAGATCTCCTTTTCGAGATCCCCATGAAGAAATGATGTCTTCACATCCATCTCTTCTACCTCAAAATCAAAAGCAGCAACAACAGATAGAAGTAATCTAATAAAAGCTACCTTGGCAATAGGAGAAACAATATCACCAAAATCAACTCCCGACACCTTGGAATACCCTTTTGCTACCAACCTAGCTTTGTATTTCTCCACCTTTCCTTCTGCATTTGTCTTCTTCTTGAAAACCCATTTGTTGCCAATGGGTTTCCTTCCAGCCAGTAACTCCACCAGATCCCATGCCTCATTTTTGTGCAAAGATGCCATTTCATCAACCATGGCCTCTTTCCAGAGTTTTCCATCCTCTGAATCTACTACTTCCTTCCCAGTTTTGGGACCGTCATCAGTAATAGATAAAGAAAAATTTGAACAAAAAGGATATGGACTATACCTTTATGGCTGCCTTCTTTCTCGAACTGATCTTATCACACCCGGAGTTTGTGGCTCTTCATCTTCTGATTTCTCCTCTACTGTAGAGTCTAATTCTTCCTCCTTAAGCTCAAACTCTATCTTCTCAGGTTCCTTTGGTTGGACTTCATGTTTAATAACATATTTCACCTCTCTAAACACCACATCTCGGTTGTACACAACCTTCCTTGTTACTGGGTTCCAAAGCCTATAACCCTTTAAACGATCCTTATACCCAATAAAGATGCACTTTTCATATTTACTATCCAACTTGGTTCTTTTCTCCATTGGAACATGTACATATGCATCACATCCAAATACCTTCAGATGTGAAAGAGAGGGTTTCTTACCAATCCATACCTCTTGTGGAGTCTTATCCTCCAACGCTAATGAAGGTGATCTGTTGACCAAGTAACATGCAGTCTCCACTACCTCTACCCAGAATTCTTGTCATAACCTAGCAACATTGAGCATGCTTCTTGCCCTTTCCATCAACGTCTTGTTCATTCTTTTTGCAAATCCATTTTGTTGAGGTGTATATGGAGTAGTCTTCTACCGTGCTATACCAAACTTCTTACAGAATTCTTCAAATTCTTTACTGCAAAACTCTGCACCGTTATCTATCCTCAGCACCTTTATCTTCTTAGTTTTCCACCAGAGCCTTAAATTCTTTAAACCTGTCAAAGACTTTAGATTTCATCTTAAGGAAATATATCCATGTATTCCTTGAGAAGTCATCTATAAATGATACATAGTACACAAACTTACACAGTGATGGAACCTTTGTAGGTCCAAACACATTACTGTGCACAAGCCCTAATATATGTTTCGCCCTCTTACCACCAGAGGGGAAACTCACCTGATTCTGCTTCCTGTAGAAATTTTCCATTGTAGATCACCAGGTAATGCAATGTACTAAAGCAAAACACTTGATATACTTCTACAACAATTGAGTGGAAGCTTAATCAAATATAAGCAACATCAAGCATGAACAGATATAACTGAGAATAGAGAAGTAATCAACCATAAAACAGAAGATATACCACTAGGGAAAGCACCAGCCTAAAACCCCAACTCTGTATTAACATACAAGTGGAAATCTTGTTCAAGTTACAAAAAGAATTAGCTCTCAAGCTATCCTGATCTCTTTGCGCTCAAACAATATAGCTCACAGACTCAATAGACATAGAATATATCTTCCTCAAGCCCTCCAAGCCTCCTATTTCCTTGCACAATTTTGATTGGGGTCCAATGATATCACATGTGTGAATTGGCCTCATCACACTCAATGTAACCTTAGGTCCAACTGCGCAATCCATAAGGAATAATATTCCTTCTGCATGCAAGGAATATTCACCAAGGAATATCCTAGCAACTGATAGTACACTATCCCTCCATCTGATCTCAACTGGGTCTCTGACTGAACTGACATGCTTGAGTTATCAATGAGTGAATACTCAGTTATCTGAAATACAGTAGTTACATGCATGCAAGCATTAACTAACTCAACTCTCATTAATTTAACAAACTATTAAATTAATCTAACTGGACTTGGCTAAGTTAAACTAAGTCAACTGATTACAACCCATTATTACATCTCATCCTTATCTCTTTAACTAAAGGTTAAATTCCTCAATCAATGGAGAAACTGTTGCATGTGCTCACATAGACTTCAAGTTTGATTTTCCTTAACTAATTAACTCAAGATGAATTAATTAATTAATTTCCAAACTGTTGTTGATATCAAATTCGAATTTTAATTCCTATGTTTAGTCCAGGGACTGACTAAAATAAGAAGGGATCCCGAAATGCTATTTTTAGCACTTTCACTTTTCACCCATTGTCGCTAAGGCCTCCAATGGTTGAACTGCTATTTATAGCCCGACTATTTATAGTAGTGTTATTTTTAGCAATTTCTATTTTTAGCATTTCTTGTTGCACACTTTTCAACACTCCCTCTCAACAAGAAAGGGACTATTAGTAACCCTGATCCTGTCTCTATGGAACTCGAACTTGCATTTTGACAATGCCTTAGTCAAAATATCCGCATCCTGCTCCTCTATCAAAACATACTGCAACATCATGATCCTCTTGACCACACAGTCTCGTAAATGATGGTAATGAATATCTATATGCTTGGACATGTCATGAAACACTGGATTCTCAAAGAGTTTTATGCAATTCTGATTATCACAGTATATCACTGTAGGATCCATCATTTGACCAAAAAATCCCACTAGAATCTTCCGCATCCAAATGGCCTCACATGCTGCCTGACTCGTAGCCATGTATTTAGCCTCTACTGAGCTAAGTGCAACTGATCTCTGTTTCATGCTATACCAAGAAACTACAGATGAACCAAGGTTGAAGATTCCTCCAGAAGTGCTCTTATGGTCTGATGGACTACCAGCCCAATCCGCATCCGTGAAGCCTTGTAGCTTCACTCCCTCTATCTGCCTATACCATAATCCGTACTATGTAGTGCCTCTGAGATATCTCAGCACATGCTTCGCTGCCTTCCAAAACAGCTTGGTAGGTTGAGCCATAGCTTGACTCAGCTGGTTCATTGCAAAGCATAAGTCGGGTCGTGTGTTCACCAGATACATGAGTGAACCCACCAACTGCTGATAAACAATAGCAGCTACTACCTCACCTGAAGTAGCATCCTCCTTCCTCCAGTTCCCAGCTAGAGGAGTCTACATGGGCTTGCACTTCTCCATGTGAAAACACCTGAGTATCTCATTGGCATACTTGCCTTGAGACACAAATACTTCCCCATCTTTCTGCCACACTTCCATGCCTAGAAAGTAGTGCATGAGGCCCATGTCCTTCATCTCGAACTCTCTTGCAAGGTCCTCCTTGCAAGATTGTATCATCTCGTTATCACCTTTCAAAATCAGATCATCAACATAAAGTACAATAATCAATGGCTTACCATCTACCATGATGTGATAAAGGTTCGCATCTGCTTCACTCTTGGTGAAGCCCAACCCAGTGAAATAGTTGTTCATCCTGGTATACCAAGCACAGGGTACTTGCTTCAGCCCATACAGTGCTTGCTTGAGTCGGCAAACATGCGACTTGCGATCGAAGGTCTCAAATCCTTCGGGCTACTCAATTTATACCTCTTCCTCAATCTTCCCATTGAGGAACGTCGTCTTCACATGCATCTGATGGATCTTCCAACCGATCTGAGCTGATAGAGCTAGCATTGATCTAATAGATGAGTACCTTGCTATGGGAGCAAAAGTCTCATCGTAGTCGATCCCCTCAACCTGTGAGAAACCTTAGGCAACAAACCTTGCCTTGTGTTTCTCAACACTGCCATCAGCTGCCTGCTTTACCTTGTAAATCCATCAAGAACTAACCACTAATTTGTCCCTAGGTCTAGGGACAACATCCCACACACTGTTCCATATGATAGAATCGTACTCTTCTACCATTGCATCAACCCAGACTGGTTGTTGCACTGCCTCTTGAAAAGAAGAAGGTTCAGTCACTACACACTCCCTAACCAGGGCCATGTAGCCAGTGTATCTCTCAGGAGATCTCCTCTCTCTGCACTGAGAGGATGGTTGCCCCACATTCTCTCTTGCATCCTGCATCAATCTGTTAGCTTCCCACGAGTGTTTCCGCCCATCTCTGGAAGACTCTCTAGCAGTGGTGGTCTCCACTACTGGATCCTCTGCATGTGGCTGATCCACATCATAAGGAGGCTACTCCTCCTTTGGAACTAAAAGTTCCTCATCACCATGCAACTTGAGCTCCCTCTCAAGTGACACTCACATGACCCTCTGCTTATCGAACTTCAGATCCCTACGCACAACGGTCATCTCATTGGCAGGCAGAAACACAGAATAGTTGTGGGGTGTATCTGTGTACCCTACAAGCATCCCCAACTGAGCTGTTGGGTCTAGCTTTTTTCAAGCATCTTTGGTCACATGACAAAAAACTGGTGATCCAAATATATGGAAGTGATTTACATCTGGTTGCTTCCCCGAAAAAGCCTCCATAGATGTCTTCATCCCCAAAATACGATGACTTATGTTCTGAAGGTGCACTACTGTATTTCATGCCTCAGCCCACAGATGAAGTGATAGGCTTTGGTCATACAACATCACTCGAGCTACTCCCACAATAGATATGTTCTTCCTTTCAACCACCCCATTCTATTGTGGGTTATGAGGTGTCGTCGGTTCCAGTTTAATTCCTTCTACAGCACAGAAGTCTTTAAAATACTGGGAGATATACTCTCCACCATTGTCGCTATGCAAGGCTTTTACTTTCTTCCCAGATTCTTTCTCTGTCGAGGCTTTAAACTCACAAAACCTCAAGAAGGTCTAATCCTTCTTTTGCATAAAGTAGATCCATCATCTATGAGAAAAATCATCAATGAAAATAACATAGTACCTTTATTTAGCAGTGGAGGCTTTAGAGAATGGTCCACATACATCTGAGTGAACTCTCTCCAGGATTGCTCCAGCTCTACTATCCCGATGTTGAAAGGAAGCTTTCACATACTTACCTAGGGTGCATCCTTTGCATGTGTTTGTTTGCTCCAGTTTTCCCTTGGGTAAGCCAGTAGAAATTTGCTACATGATCTTCAAGGCCCCGTGATCCAAGTGGCCCAATCTCCTATGCCATAGCTCACCATCATCTTGGCTTTGCACCACCTCTGCTTTGGAACTCAGTGCAGCATAGTCATCTACCTCCAGCTTGTAGAGATTCTTTACTCGAATCCCTATTCGCTTGGTTTGTCCGGTGCTGATATGCCTCTGGAACACTTTTCCTTTACTAAAGACTACATCATAGAATTTATCTTCTAGCATAGCAATAGACACAAGATTCTTTTTCAAACCTGGTACATATTTAACAGCAGATAGGGTGAGAGGAGCACCATGCTCCCGCTGAAACACAACTGTACCTTCACCTGAGACACAGTATTTTCCATCATCGCCCATCTCGATCTGCATCTGGAGATCCTTCTCCTCCAATGTACTGAAAATATTCTTGTCACCTGACATGTGGAAGGAAGCTCCACTATCCAGGTACCAAACACATCCCACAATGGATGAAACCATGCATGCGATAAGTGAGAAATCCAGCTCAAATTGTGAAGCTAACACATCTCCATCAGATCCCTTGGAGGAACCTTTCTTGGATTTCTTTTGTGGACAATTCATAGCATAATGGCCCACTTCATGACAGTGAAAGCATCTCACCTTTGACTTGTCAACCTTCTTCCCACCATGAGAAGATTTGGATTGGGGCACCTTCCCTTTCCCTTTCTTAGCTTTACTTGCTAAAGCTAGATTTTCTTCATCATCTTGTTTCGATGAAGATCCATCCCTGGTGCTCTGCATTATCTCCTCCTGCATTAGGTTTGACCAAAGTCGTTCCTAATCTGGCAGTTTCTCGCTTCCATTAGCCGAGTCCTGGTAGCTATGCCAGCTCTTTGGAAGACCGAGGAGTGCTAGACTCACCATGTCATCATCAACAGTCACGACCCCTACACTTGCAAGCTCATCCTTGTAGGTGGTGAGCTTGTTCAGGAACATAGATATTGTGTTGCCCTTTTCACACTTGATCTTGCGAAGTTTGTCCTTCAGTGCCAGCTTCCTCTGATTGCTGCTATTCCGATAAAGATCTTTCAATGTTTTCCACATCGAAAATAGAGTCTCCTTCCCACGGAGGCTCGAAACAATGTGAACTCGAACTCCCTCCAGGAGGATTCTCCTTGCTCTAGCCACACACTTTTTCCATTCCACTAGTTGAGTAGCATAAGTCAGCTTCTGGACTCCTTGATCAATGAAGTCCTTTAGGCTGTTATCTTCCAATACAGCCTCCATGCGATGTTTCTAGGCTATATAATTCAAACTGCCATCAAGGGCATATTCGAGTCTTAAACCAATGAACGCCATTGGTAAAATAGATGTGATAAGAACTCAATTCAATATCCAGAAACCAAACTTTGTACTTCTCCTGCTTGTATATTGTTCTTCCTTGATCACCTTTGCTCTGATACCATGTAGAAATTTACCACTGTAGATCACCTAGTAATGCAATGTACTCAAGAAAAACACTTGATCTACTTCGACAACAATTGAGCGGAATCTTAATCGAATATGAGCAACATCAAGCATGAACAGATATCACTGAGAATAGAGAAGTAATCAACCATAACACAGAATATATATCACTAGGGAAAGCACCAGCCTAAAACCCCAACTCTGTGTTATCATACAAGTGGAAATCTTGTTCAAGTTACAAAAAGAATTAGCTCTCAAGCTATCCTGATCTCTCTGCACTCAATCAATACAGTTCATAGACTCAATAGACATAGAATATATCTTCCTCAAGCCCTCCAAGTCTCCTATTTCCTTGCGCAACTTTGATTGGGGTCCAATGATATCACATGTGTGAATTTGCCTCATCACACTCACTGTAACCTTAGGTCCAACTACGCAATCCATAAGGAATAATATTCCTTCTGCATGCAAGGAATATTCACCAAGGTATATCCTAGAAATTGATAGTACACTGTCCCTCCATTTGAACTCAACTAGTCTCTGACTGAACTGACATGCATGAGTTATCCATGAGTGAATACTCAGTTATCTGAAATACAGTATTTACATGCATGCAAGCATTAACTAACTCAACTCTCATTAATTTAACAAACTGTTAAATTAATCTAACTGGACTTGACTAAGTTAAACTAAGTCAACTGATTACAGCTCAATATTAAAACTCATCCATATCTCTTTAACTAAAGGTTAAATTCCTCAATTAATGGAGAAACTACTGCATGTGCTCACATAGACTTCAAGTTTGATTTTCCTTAACTAATCAACTCAAGATGAATTAATTAATTAATTTCCAAACTGTTGTTGATATCAAATTCGAATTTTACTTCCGATGTTTAGTCCAGGGACTGACGAACATTAGAAGGGATCTCGAAATGCTATTTTTAGAAAAGCTATTTTTAGCACTTTCACTTTTCACCCATTGTTTCTAAGACCTCCAATGGCTGAACTACTATTTATAGCCTGACTCTTTATAGCAGTGCTATTTTTAGAAATTGCTATTTTTAGCATTTCTTGTTGCACACTTTTCAACACTTCCCATATACACAATTTGTAGAGAAATCAAAATCCAGAGAGCTATTACTCATACCTTCTACCATACCTTTACCATGAAGTATTCAAAGGCCCTTCTCTCCAACATGTCCAAGCCTTTGATGCCATAGTATGGTCTTCTCTCCAGAGACTACTAGATTTTCTGCTCCACTTTCAGGAACCACAGAGCTGTTGCGCCCATCAACAACAGTTCTACCTTGCACCTTGTACAGAGTTCCAATCCGAACTTCCCACATCAATACCAGTGCTCCACGAACCATCTTGTAGGTATCCTTCTCGAACACTGTTTTTACACCTGCATCATCTAGCTTGCTTACAAAAATCAAATTTATGGCCAATGCAGGAATATGCAAAACACCTGGAAGTGTTCTAACCCTTCCACCTTGCAAATTCAACTTTACTTTTCCGCGACCAATGATTCTAGCCTTCCTATCATCCCCTAAGAAGAAATCACCACCAGCATTTCTCATACTCACAGAACCACTCTCTATGGGGAGTGAAGTGAAAGGATGCACTTGAGTCAATCAACCATGCCTCATGATCTACATGTGTACTTGAAGAAGCCAAGTACACATCCACGCCTTCATCTAAGGTGGTTTTTGCCTCTGTAAAAGGAGCATCATTAGATCCCTTTCCTTTATCAGGAGCTTTAGATTTACAGTCCCTTTTGTAGTGCCCTTCCTTTCCGCATTTCTAGCACACCACCTTTACAGGTTTTCTTGGAGATTTAGATCTCACACTCGATGACTTATTTTTGCTTCTATTCTGGGACCGTCCTCATATAAACAAGGCATCACCATTCTGGCTCTCCATATTTTTCTGTCTCATCTCCTCCATCAGCAAGGATGAGACTATTTCATCAAATTGCAAGGTAGTTGTATTGCTACCTATTGCAATAACCAGACTATCCCACGAATCTGGTAGAGAACACAACAAACTGATGCACTTATCTTCATCTGAAATTTTAATATCAACAGATAATAACTGACTTACCACAGTATTAAATGAATTCAGATGCTTTGTCACTGAGTCTCCATCTTTCATCCTTAGGTTATATAGCTTTTTTCATAGGAACAGTTTATTCACCAAAGACTTAGATTGGTACAAAGTCCCTAACTTGTCCCACAAATCCTTCGCCGTAGCTTCCCCTGATATATTCAACAATATTGAAACTGAGACACACAATCGTATTTTGCTCTTTGCCTTCTGATGCAACTTCTTCCATTCTTCATCTGACACTCTCGTTGGTTTAGTACCTGGATCTACCACAATCCAGTGATCTTTACCCACCAACAAATCCTCCATCTTGAGTTTCCACAACTCAAAAATCTGACCATTAAATTTCTCGATTGCTATCTTTCCATTTCTCTCCATCTTCTTTTACTACTAGAATCGATCTCTCAGATCTCCCACAGAACAAGGTCACCACAAGCCTGAGAAAAACCCCTCAGCAACAAAGGCATCCCCTTAAAGCCAAAATAGCTCTGGTACCAAATGTGGTTTTTAACGCCATACAGAAATTACCTGCATATGAATTCTTAAACACAGAAAATAAACAATGTGACAGCATAACACATAAAACAAATATACACAGAGACTTTCCTCTGGATCCCAAAACCGGGACTGCCAGCTTGATTTTTCATTATATTCCTTTCAATGTTACAATACATATTAATACATGCTGAAGCATCCAATACCATGGACCGAAAACCACCGCATCCAAAACCATGGACCGAAAACCATTACATCCAAAACCATGTGCAAAAAATGATGCACAAAACCATAGGTAGGTCCTCCCAACCTAATATAGGGTCCAAAAAAAAATTTCCTGGGGTGCTGCCCCAGACTCCATAGAGTGGGGTTACCTGCACCCATCAAACCCCTTGTGACCCCCCCCCCCACCACGTAATCGGTATAACGAAGGGGGGGCTCCACCCCCCTTCTAACCCCCCGGTTAACTACCTCAACTAGTTGTGGAAAGAATATAACACAACCCAACATGTCTAGATTATATGGAGCTCAAAAAGCTCACTATTAAAGATAAATTTCACATTCCTGTTATTGATAAATTTATGGATGAATTACATCGAACAGTTTACTTCACCAATCTAGATCTTTGTTTAGGATATCATCAAAATAAAATAAAGAATAAAAACATTCCGAAAACAACATTCATAACTCATGAGGGTCATTATGAATTTTTGGTCATGCCTTTTTTCCTTACTAATGCACCTTCCACATTTCAAGGTTTGATGAATTCCATTTTCAAACCCTTCCTTAGAAAATGTGTGTTAGTATTTTTTGATGGTATACTAATTTACAACAAGTCTTGGAAGGATCATGTTCAAAATGTTGACAGGGTTCTCAAACTATTGGTGGAGAAACAATTATATTCAAAAACCTCCAAATGTTTCTTTGTCATGAGGGTGTTAAGGTAGACCCTAACAAAATTAAAGCCATTAAGGAATGGAAAATCGCCACAACCATAAAGAATCTTCAAGGATTTCTCAAGTTGATAGGGTATTATCACAAGTTTGTTAAGAATTATGGGAGAATAGCGACACCTCTAACATCATTATTGAAGAAAGATGCATTTTCTTGGAATCTAGAAGAAACTAAGGCCCTTCAACATCTTGTAATGTGCCAGGAACCGGTCTTAGCTATGCCTAACATCACAAAAAATTCTATTGTGGAATGTGATGCCTTAGGAAATGGAATTGGTGTTGTTTTCATGTAAGAAGGAAGACCCATTACTTTCGAAAGTTGTCCAATCAAAGGAACGTATTTACACAAACCTATTTATGAGAAGGAAATGTTAGCAATACTACATGCACTAAAGAAATGGTGACCTTACCTAATGGGAAGACACTTCAAGGTAAGAAAATATCATGATAGCCTTAAATATTTTTTGGAACAAAGATTATCTTCAGAAGAGAAGAAAAAATGGGTCACAAACATGTTGGGTTATGAATTTGAAATCATTTACAAAAAGGGAAAGAAAAATGTTGTTGCAGATCCACTCTCAAGAAAGGATGAGGATGTGGAAGCATTTATTTGTGCCATTTCTATTATCAAACCTAAGTGGATAACAAAATCAAGGTATGAATGGAAGAATAATGAAGAGGTGTGGACACTCATTCAAAATTTGCAGCAAGGTCCCAGTACATCTGATACATTTAGCTGGAAAAATCATTCATTATGGTAGAAAGATTGCTTATATATTGGTATGAATTCCCAACTCAAATAAAATATTCTTTTGGAATTGTACACATCCCCCTTAGGAGGGCAATTAGGATTTTTAAAAACTTACCACAGGGTCAAGAATGAATTTTTTGAGATGGCCTTAAATCTTATATTTAGAAGTTTGTAGTAGAATGTTTGGTTTTCCAACAAAATAAAGTTGAGACAATTAAGACCTCAGATCTATTATAACATTTAGCCATTCCAAGTTAGCATTGGCAGGAGGTCTCAATGGATTTTATCACAGGTTTACCCAATTATAAAGGAAAGAGTGTCATAATGGTGGTAATTGATAGACTTACCAAGTATGCACACTTGTGTGCATTATGTCATACTTTTAAAGCCACAACATTTGCTATTGCATTTATGGAAATAATTCAAAAGATTCATGGAAGCCCAAAGATTATTGTAAGTGACAGAGATCCCATTTTAACTGGAAAATTCTGGAGGGAATTATTTTCTTGTATTGGTAATCAATTATCTCATAGCTCATCTTATCATCCTCAATTTGATGAGAAAACTAAGATAGTGAACACATGTTTGGAAGGATATCTTTGTTGCTTTGTATCTTATAAGCAAACAAAATGGGTCAAGTTGTTGCCATTAGCTAAATGCTGGTATAACACTTCCTTCCATACTGCAATAAAAATGACCCCACTTATGGCACTTTATGGATATCATCCACCATCCATCACATCATCTTCAAGAGAAAATTATAATGTTCAAGCAATGGAAGATCACATCGAGCATCAACAAAAAATTATCCAACTCTTAAAGGATAACCTCGCTCTAGCACATAATCAAATGAAACAACGAGCATATCATCATCGTAGTGAAATAAGTTTTGAGATAGATGATTAAGTATTTTTACAGCTACAACCATATAAACAAATGTCCTCAAGAAATCTATTTAGAAACATTGGTTTTTTGATATATTGGTATACATGGTGTTTGGCTAACACCTATCATTTTAGACATGATGGGTCTCCTAATCCCATAAAGAAGGCTAGCACATTGATTCTTATATATGGTAGCTTGATATTATTGATAATTCTTATAACATGCATGATAACCACGATGATGGAAGTGTAACAATAACATTATTGATTAAGATCTCCTTGTTGACCTTGGATTAGTAATTATGACATATGGTAAAATTGGATGCCTTGATTTGATGATTGAATAAATGTAAAAGAAGTGATGAAGTGATTATGATCCTTAAAGCATGATGAAGCACTTGACAGCTGCCCTAATCATATGAATCTAACCCTTGGTGAAAATTTGATTTCATGTTCATATGTGATGAAGAAGTATTTGATGTTAACACATTATGGCCATGATGGATATATGTTTTAGAATTTGATATAGTTTTATTTCATGATCTAGTAGTTATTTTGATGCATGACAATATTATGATAGATAGGTTGATGTTTTGAATGATGATGGCTGATGTAGCTTCCCATTTAGAGGGAGAATCTCTCCATAATATCCCTGCACCTATTATCATTTGCATTAGATATATAGAAGATTATTTATTGTTGAAAATGACAAATTTTTTATGTTAATGGTCTACAACAAGTTCTGGTTTGAGAAGAGAGGGTTTCTCTTAGTCTAAGCCCCAACCACATAGAAGAAATCCTATGGGTGTGGTTATGCCTATAGGTCACAAAATCTTAAGCATCATGCACAAAATCAGAAGTGCACCTATATTATGATAGTCCTACAAATATGGAGCAAACATTAGAAAGTTCTATGAGCAGGGAAGTTTGAATGATTGACTTACTATAGATAATGTAAATGTGTTGACTAAACTTGTGTGTGTAGGGGACCGAAATATGCATATTATTATGTTATTTTGATTTGATCATTGAAGTTAGTATATGATAATATTTTATAGCAATTGCAAGGGTTTGACAAGGTTTAGCTTATTGGTTTGACTCAATATAAATAAGCATATTGGCTTGGATGATTGATGATGATTTATAACTTTGACATGATGCTTGATAGTTCATAAATATGTTTTGGGTTATTGACTGCTTGAACTCAGTAAAATAAAAAATTAGGGTTTTGAATTGATAACTGATGATTTTCTTTGATGATAGTGCTATGTGGGAATGGTGACATTCAATGACTAATGTTGACATTGATTTTGTATTGGCTTCATTGGCTTTGGCACATTGGTTGAAGTATAACAAATTGTGACTTATCCTTGATATATGAATTTTCATCTAGTGACAAAAATCATTCATGTTATGGTTATATGGATGACCTGATGAAATTTGATATTTCTTAATAACAATTTGTTGACATGAAAATATATGAAGTCATGATGTGGTATTTGGATGTGAGATCTACCTGGAACTTTATCCAAACAGTTTGCCACAGGAATATTTGCAGAAAATTTTATGACTTTGATATTAGATTTGATTTGCCATCTATAAGCTGACTTGGTTGATTTGATTCCATAGTATTGATATGTGTAAGGTTGAGCATATTGGTTTGGTCAAGTATTGTGTTTGCAAAAATAATTGTATAAAGAAAGATCCCCTATTCTAGTGTGTTTACATTGACAGTTACCTTGTGAAGCCAAGAAGATGTACAAATCCAAACCTCTACTTTGAAAAAGGTCCAAGGTATGGCTTTGATTTTGGTTTTATATATTAATGGTCTATTCTTGATAGGTAACAAGCCTTTGATGATAAAAGTAAGAGGGAGGTGGCCTCTAAAGTTCGAAATGATGAATCATAGCATGATGAATTACTTTCTGAATTTTGGAAAAGAAAATCTATATCATGAAGCTATTGAAGAGTTGTTGGAAATTGGAAATGAAAATCCTTGGACACTCCACTTGAATTATCCACAGATATTGCTGGACCAGCCTTAACAACAGACAATTGATTGAAGAATTGATGTTCTATGTGAACACCCATCTATATATTCTAAGTCAATTCATGATTCAGCATCTTCATACATAGTGAGTTGTCGTTGAGCACTCTTTAAGACATTTGCATGGGAAAATCAATTTTGGTATGAGATATTCTTCCATTAATATGTGACTGCATGGATGTACAAATGCTGATTTAGATATTATTGATGAGATGAGCCCATTTGGGTGTTGCTTTAATATGAGATATGCCATGATATTTTGATGAAATGTCTGTAGCGCTAAGCACAACTAAGGTTGAGTACGAAGTTGCTAGCGTCAGGAAAGTTGAATAAGCACTTTGGGGAGTTGTTTGAGCAGATTCTAGATATGAAAGGGATACATTGCGATAATAAAGAGTGGGACCCGATTGGCAGATATTCTCGTATATAACTGGAATTGAGACATCTTCATATATTGAGACAATGTTGCTATACGAGACAATCTTAGGCTTGTGTTTTATACTTCCTTGAGAGGGAGGATGCATAATGTATCCTTTTTTGTGATATATATTTGTTCTAATATAATAGTTGATTTGGTGTCCTGCATGAACAAGAGACTACTGATATTGTGACATGATGATTAAGTCGATACCATAGATGAGCACGATGATATGTTTATGATCTACATAGATCAAGACTAATCAAGAACACTGAGTTATATCTTCCCCCTTGTTTGAGTTCTCAGATTGTGGAATTGAGATGGAGGGCTCTTGGGTTTGAGAGAACTCTGAATAGTAGGTGTGCATGATCCCTACTCTTGCAGTAGGTTGGGTATCTTCCCTATTTTCACCCATAGGGTGTGTGTGATCCTTGTATATTTTTACAAGTCGGGTATCTCCCCCTATCTTGTTCTATGCCTAGTATACCCTAGTTGGCATCATACCCACAAGCTAGGCTTGTTGGGATTGTTGCTGGTCATCTAGAAAACGGGTTGAGGAGGCTTGGGGGTGTGTGATATTTACCTTTGGTAAGTTAGGTATCTCACCCAAGCTTGGATTATGATGCAATTTTTCTACCACATGACTCTTGAGGGTCATTGTTGGTAAAATCAATGGGAAATGGGATGGGATGAGATGTGCTCCCCTATATCACCTATTACTCGATATGGGGTTGAAGATGTTTTTCTCTCCCATGATTTTTTGGGTTGATATATGTTCCCCGATGTGATTTTTGGGTTAATGTATGCTCCCCTATGCATTTTAGGGTTGAGACTAAGCTCCCTGATGTGGTTTCAGGTTGAGATGTGCTCCCTAATATTGTATTGAATTGAGATGTGCTCTTCGACACGATAGAGGGTGGTAGCTTAGGCTCCCCTCCGATGTCATACTCTTCTTCTTTTAGATTCAATAATGTTCAACAAATGAGTAGAGATAATCAAGAGATACGGAAGGATGAGTAGTGATGACATTTGATGATGAGATACTTGAGACATGATAACATGATAGGATTCTTGTGATGATCACATGATGCAGTTTGAATTTCTCCCTAGCTGAGAGGGAGCGTTAATTTGGTAGCTCAGTGACAAATTCAAAACATGGGACAAGATTCCTTTTTCTGAGAGGACCAATTTTTACTATTGACACGGTCAATTTGGACAAGGGAAAGTGTATTTTTGAATTAAAACCTCTCATGTGAATATTTGATCAGGTTGGCCCTAAAGCAAATCGGTCACCCTTAGAAGGCTATAAATATAAATCAAGTGACCCTCATTTGGAAATCATCGTGAAACGTTTATTTTATTCTTCTTTCTTTGTTTTTGGCTCACATAGGTCTATGATGGTTCATGGAAGTTCACTTGCATAGGTCCGATATTGCAAGGTCTGAAGTTCTCACTTGTCTATGATTTTGGGTCTCAACCACAGGCTTGTAACATGTAATTTCTGGTTGCAACTGCACGCAAGATGGAAAATCTATGTGCCTGAATCGTTTCAGTTGTATGCACATCACCTCATCCATGCTGTTGGGACCTAGGGTTTGATTCTATCAGTTGACCGTAGGTTTCGCTCGTTTACCGTAGGGTTTGATAGTTGATCATAAATAGTGATAGTTTATTGCAGGCTTCTAAAGCAAGGTTTTGAGTATTAAGATTGTTGGGTTCATCTCATGGATATTGTTTAGTTGATTTTTCTAGATAGGTTTATGATTGATGATATGGATCATTATAATCTCTCTTTTTTATTCATTCAATGACAATCTAATAAAACGAAGAATTTGAAAGGGTTTTCCCCATAGTGTGTCTTTCCCTAGTCTCCAACCAATCCTAGTGTCTCTAGGTGTGAATGTTTTTGTTCTATTGTTCCTTTATGTTCACTACATTGATGATGATGTTGATCTTTATATATAATTTCATATTATTTTGAATAATGTTGTAAATCTAAATAATGTTAAGTTTCTATGAGGTGCATTTAATATGCAAATGTTGAAATGAAATTATCAAATCAATGCATTTAGAAATTGACATGTACACTAAAATTAATGTGTTATAAATTGACATATACACTAAAATTAATGCATTTAGAAATTGACATGTACACTAAAATTAATGTGTTATAAATTGACATATACACTAAAATTAATGCATCTAGAAATTGACATATACATTGAAATCAATGCATCAAAATTTGAATAGAAATTAAAACTGACATGTACACTACAATAAACTCATCTACAAATTGACATATATACTGTTGGAATAAGGAATTACTGAGATAGGGGGAGGTGAATCAGTGATTAAAACTTTTAACAATCTTTAAGATGAATATCTAGAGTTTAAATTGTAAATACTCAAACATCACATGAGATACCATCATTCATACATATTGGAACACACAAATTTATGGGGATACCATTATGGGAGAAAAAACGCCATAGCTTGTTCTAATGTCCTTACACCACCCGCCCTAGTGGAGTGGTTGTTGCTTTGTAATCCAACTCCTTTTGTACTGTCAAAATAATGGGATTATGATTATTGTATTTTTCTTGTCCCTTATTCATGTTAATTATCAATTATCATTCTAGGATTTGGATGAGTCTTATATGATCATCAAATCTTCCTTAGAGCCTCTTAACCTCGCATATATATATGTATATATATATATATATATATATATATATATATATATATATATATATATGGACCAATCCCCACCTTTATTATTTAGATATATATTTATATATGTCGTGCACCCATACCAGATGGTTCCCACTGCGCCCAACGAAATTTGACAACCACAAATTGGGTAGGGAGGTCGATGGTTGGTACTGGGTTGCGACGCGTTGATCTTCTTTTCCATTAATCTACGAGTACCCCATCATAATCATGATAGCAACTGAGGGTTCTGAAGCCTCCATCAAATGGTCCATGTTACCTCCACCCATTTAATGTCCATTAATAACTACGCCACCCCCTGTTCCTCCTTGTTCATGTCATGGGGGGCTGTCGCAATACTTCCACAGTCGTATGATCTCTTTGATCTACAATTTCTGATTGAGGTGGGACCCTGGTCCTTCGACTCCTATTCCAGCCACTAAGCTACATGGGACACGCTATTGGCCTACCACTCGGACTCAACTACCATTGTAGCCATTGCCACACCACCCTGGTCCTCCTAACCTAGTGTCCTCCTTTGTTTCACCCCTTTACACTTCTAGGGCCATTCTGTCAGGCTGACCTATCAAGGGAGGACCACCTCTAAGATAATGGCAAGACTATCGACTCATTTTTTTCCAACATGACCTCACATGCATCATCATGGCGCATACATTTCCTGCCACCCTTGTGCCTTTGGATGGGGCCTCCAACACATGTCATCCCAATGCTTTCATCCCAGTGACTCCATATTCCACTCCTCTTATACCTCTAGGGTAGGGACGTCCAACACACGTAATCCCGGTCCCATCTTCCCGGCTCTCCTAGCCTGCTTTCCTTTTTTGCTTTCGAGGGAAACCCTTTGGGACACGTCATTCTTATTTGAAAGACAAACATGTTATTTCATGGAGATTTATAGACCCAACTCTTTACAATATTTATAGTACTTCATGCATTTGCATTAACCGGAAAACAAGATATGATAATCATCTAGTCAGAATTCAACCGTCAAATGAAAGTATGGTACACTTTATGTCATAATTCAGCCATTTTCCCAATGGCCCTTTGGAGTAATTTGATGCCTTTGGAGGTTTTCAATCCAACTTATATTGTTCTCTTTGCATCCATGCTGAGCCCTTCGCTGCCTTAGCGAAAATTTCGCAACTCATTGTTTCTTGGCACAGCCCCAATGTGCTCTAATTCAAATCATCTATTCTCATGACTAAGAAACTCAATTTTATATTCTGGCATTCCCTTCTCTGCTTCTCAGTCCCTTGGAAAATCTGGTTTCTCCATTCCGTGCAGTCACTCACCTTCCAAGTTCACGCATCCCCTTCTCTACTTCTTAGTCCCTTGGGCAATCCATCCCTTGGGAAGGCTTCCTCACATTGGAAGGAGCTCAAACCCCAAGCACATCTCTACCTCCAACTATCATACAGGTCATAGCATGATTCATGGTAATCAATGGGCACCATTGAGTGTTGGTGTCCCACAATGGCTCTATTCTCCATTTCTTTCACCAACATACCAATCCATTCCTTAATTCTTTTGTTGTTGCTGCCATCAATCTTGCAACTGGCTCCAACCACCCAACCCGGCCAATTTCTATGCTTTCCTACATCATAGCACATAAATTCCATCAGACTCATCATAATGGATTACAATAAATTTGAATCATACCTCATTAGTAGTTTATCCATGAGGTGAACTTGGAATTCTACTTCAATTCCCATCACAACAAAACCAATTTAGTTCATAACCCAAACCATCATAAATCATAATATTGTATATATATTTGTAATTATAGGTTCAAAAATCAATGAAATATTGATACTTATGTTAGTTTGCTACTTGCTACTTCCTTTACACACACTGGGTCATTATCCCATCTGGAAAGCACCTAGTTCCTTCTCTTCGCTTTGACCACATACACACATCGAAATGGTTGCCAATGTGGCAAGCACCCAGTGCCTTCTCTTCACTTTGACCATGTGATGAGCCCCAAAAATGGATAATTATTTGGGCTCACTCAACCTCCTAATTCGACTTAATCCACCATTCTCATTATTTTATTGCATGTTTTTTATTATATTTATGCTAATAGAGTGAATTGGGTTAGTCATTATGCCAACAAGTCTAATGTGTGCTTTGTGTAGCCTTTTTGGTAAATTTGGAGACAAAGTCAATGGTTGAAATGAGCACTTGGCAGCCAAATTCGTGGAGAGTATTTTTAGGAAGGTGTTCCCTTCATTGGGCCCTTACCTCGAATTCTCCACCATCAGCTCAGAGTTCAAGGGCCACCAAATCAATTAGCACAAGGGCAGCCAAGCAAGTCAAGTAGGACTGCTGTTAACTACAAGTTCTGGGCAGTCGATCCCCTAAAGTTTAGGAGGACTGTTGGGGTCCTCAATTTGTATAAATAAGAAGGCTTAGGGCCTCATTTGGGTTAGCTAGTGGTTAGTCATTTGTAGCCAATGGTTAGTCATTTTGTAGGTAGAAGTTAGCTAGTTTGTATTTCGATTTTTAGGCAATAGATTAGCTTTGCTTTCAGCTCATTTTCAAGTTCTCCTTGTGGACAGTTTTGATGTAACTCTTCTTTTCTTGCTCAATAAAGATGAATCCAGCTTTGCACCAGCTCTAAATCTCTCTTAGGAGGCTATAGCTCTTGGGGTTGGGCCCATCTCAAGTGCCCAATACCTCCTTTGATTATCTTTATGTGTTTTTGCTGCATTCTTAGAATAAAATCTGCTATTTAGATCTAAATCTTGTTTTGTTATTTAGTTTGTTTTTTTGATGAGTAAAATAGCTTTTCATGCTCAGATTTAGTTGATTGGTTGTTAACAGAAAAAGCTTCAAGAAAAGGGCCAACAAACATCTGTGGTTTCACCTCTCCCTCAGTGGGATCAGGAGCTGTGACTAGGATGACTTTGCTGCCCACAAAAACACTGACTTTGCTTTGCCATGCAATCATTAGTGTTTGGCTTTCATTTGCAGAAGTTGGTTACATGTTCAGATCTTTGAATGCTTCATTGCATAGTTAATATACATGGTTTCCTTGCAAATAAAGCTGCTGTCCATTCTTGTTACTGTTAGCTAGATCATCTTAGGGTAGCATAACTAGATCTTTGTTTTCTTGCATGTCTTTGTTGGTTCAATTGGAAACACAAATTGCAGAGCACCTGTACCACTTCTCTGTCTACCCAGACTCCCTCAAACCCATCTTCTCCATCTCCTAACTTGGTTTCTTGCCTCACGTTGCCATACTGCCCTCATAACCCTACCTTTTGTGCAGCATTACCTCAGTCTTCTTGGAACAAGTCCAGCCATCTACACCTTCTCCTCAACTCTATCCATCAGTCCTTGGGTCATTTCAGGCCCCTACCTTGCTTCCCTATCCATCCATGCACCTTACCTCACTCACCCATCCTCCAAAATCCAATTTTTAAACATCCTGTAGAAAAATTACAGAACATCCTGTAGAAATCCCAGAACATCCTGTAGAACCCCTGCACACTTCCTGTAGAAGCTCACGAATGAGGTTTCTTTATAGCCAAACTCTGTGAAACTCTTTGGAAGGGTGCTAGGGACCCCTTAAACCCTCTCTATACCTTCCCAACCTTTTCCAAGCATTTCTCCTCCTTGATCCACCTCTGCACAGTAAAAAATAGTTAAAAGCACATGCATGATAATTCCAACAACTTAATCAAAAATACAAAAAGATGTTTTCTTCAGATAGAGGTAGTCTAGACACATGTATTTTACCTTCATAGAAGTAATGACATCTCTTTCAGTAGTTTGCATGCTCTCCTTTGCGTCAGTAGGACTAGTTGGTAGAATTAGGGTTTGCTAGGGTTTGCGTTTCCTTTTGGCTTTCAGTTTCTTTCCGCAAGTAGATTAGCTTCCTTTGAGTTAGCTTTCGTCCATCAGTTAAAAAGCTTCTTCTAAGAGCTCATAGAAGTTGGCTTGAGCCCCTAGCAGACTTGTGCCAGCTGACCAAGTGATAGCTGCGGCAAGAGCTAGTACTTGTGCATACAGCACCGTTGCTTCCAAGTTTGTTACGAACTACCGGGTTGATAAAATTAAAGAAGGGAGTTCCAGGAGTTGTAGCATTATTGCTACAATACTGGAGCCCACCATCTTTTTGGCGCCATTGCCGGGGAAGCGTCAGAGTATTGGTGATTGTTGCTTTTATTCTATTTTCCACTACAATCTTCTGCTAAGTAGTTTATTTCATTTACATTATGCAATTTCATTTCTGCAAAAGTAGATTAGCATTTCCCGATTTCATAGATTAGAATTTTAATTCCGCAATTTCATTTCTGCAAGTGTAGATTAGCATTTCAATTACGCAAGCGTAGCCTAGAATTCTATTCCTGTAATTTCATTTGAGCAAAATAGATTAGTCCTTTCCTGCTTTCATTTCAATTCCACATTTTCATTTCAGCAAGATAGTTAGTTGCAGTTCAATCTATTTTAGTTTTGCAGGTACAAGAAGAAAAATACAAAAATCAACCAAAAAGATTTCTTTTCATGCCTTGTAGGAGTAGAGATAAGTTAGAAAAATGATTGCACAACACCCCAACTTCTTCACACAGTCAACCTTCTCTCTTCTTCGATGGCTGTGATTAAAGAACCCTTAGGTGGACAGCAAGACATGTTTGAAGAACCTCAAGGGAAGAAGAAGAAGAAACCATTCCTCTAGAGCGAATGGCTACAAGAAGAAATGTTGGGAGCAGTACCTTATCCAAAAATGAATTTGCAAATCAGATCGAAGATTTCAAGAGTGATATGAGGCAGTTTCTTGCCATGCAATTGGATACCCTGTGGATCCAAAAGAAGCAAGAGGAAGCCAAGAGGGCTTTGGCCATCTTTTGTCCCAGGTGCACTAGAAAGCATCCTAGGGACGAATGTCCAATGCACTCTCTAAAAGTGTGTTTTGTCTGTGAAGAATACCATCCTACGAATCAGTGCCCTTCCTTGCCTGGACTCAAAGCTGCATACCAGAGAGCCAAAGGAGCCACTAAATCACTCTATTATATGAACCAAAGGAGGCCACATGGACCCATACCCTACCAGCAGGGAATGTAAGGTACATCCCAGACCTATTATGACCCCTATCAAATCACTTCCATACCCTCTTGGGGTCCCCCTGCTCACCCTTCCTGGTTCACACCTCCTTCTTGTTCCTTCACATATCCATATTATGCCCAACCAGCTGCTCATTCGTTTCACTCTTATGCTCAGCCACAACCTTAGTGGAATGCACCTCATCAGGGGTGGAGGCCCCAGTACAACACTCCTCCCACTTCTTTTCCTCCACCACCTGCTCAACCACAACCATCACCTCCTCCTCCACCAAGGCAACCCCAAATGCCTACCCAACCACAACCCCATCCGCATCCATCTCAAATACACACCTCCACTCAACTACCTGTACTACCATTTCCAAAACCATACCATGGAGCAGCTCAATCCAATTGCAAAGCTGAGGCACAACATGTCCAAACAATTGCTCTTGAGCTCAATGATCTTCACCATAGCTCAGGAAGAGTATTGCAAAAAGAGACTATATTGAAAGCATTGAAAGACCACATCAGGCAAAAGAAGATTCAGAAGAGGAAATCAAAGAACCATGGGCTACACTTGATGAAGAGAAGGCATCAAAATCAGAGATCGAGAGAGTTCCCTCATGGTTACCGTCAAATCTTCCATGTATTCAAGAGAAAGATCA
Organism: Pinus tabuliformis; assembly: GCA_031772625.1. Taxonomy (NCBI): domain Eukaryota; kingdom Viridiplantae; phylum Streptophyta; class Pinopsida; order Pinales; family Pinaceae; genus Pinus; species Pinus tabuliformis. The sequence continues at coordinate 587,579,363 of CM062815.1, forward strand.
ACAAAAAGAGGAAGATGAGGAAGTCATAGTAGAAAGTGACATGAAACATGACCCAGATCAGCAAAAGGATCAAGGATATCAAAGCTATATTGAGATATGGTTTCAGACGGTCACTAAGTTGCAGCGGTACTCTCTTCCTTAGCTATGTTTGATCCCTTCAAAGTCAGATCATTTGGTCTCTGAAATCCGGACAGCTGTCAAAGCATGCATTTCAAGCCTCCACATCATCTTGTCTCTCATCTCGATGTGCACATGGCTCCATTGGAAGTATTCTTACACTTGAAAATGATTTTGTTTTTCAAGTAGGGTAGGGTAGAAAAAAAAGGAAAAAAAAAAAAAAAAAAAGAGAAAAAATGAAAATAAGAAGAGAATAAAAATCTAAGGTGAAAACCTCCTCGGAGGCGCCTTAGATTGGCTCATTGATTGAAAACCTCCATGAGGCGGTCAATGGGTTGGGAAAAAAGAGAAAAGAGAATAAGATCTCTGGGTGAAAACCTCCCTTGGAGGCGCCCAGGGCAGGAAATTAGGGTGAAAACCTCCATGAGGCTCCCTAGTTGTTTTTCAAAAAAAAGGAGAAAAAGAAAAAGAAAAAGAAAAAGAAATCTAATTTCCATTGAATAATTTCAGGTTGCAGTAATGACATTACAGGTCAGGAGGATCACTCAAAGCAAAGACAAAGGAATTTTGTGCTTTCTACAGGAAGTTTTGTGTCTTCTACAGGAAGCTTACAAAAAAGCCAAATTGATCTCCGAAGAGGACCCAAAGGCTGGGAATATGTCCATGAGGCCTACAAGCATCCATGTTTCCATTCCTCACCCTTTTTCATCATTTTTTTTCCACCTCATTGTGCTTCTTTTACGAAAACTGTGTTTTCTACAGGAAGTTTTGAATTTCTACAGGAAACATCCTGTAGAACCTTTGGACGAACCAAATTCATTTTTAAAAGGGAATCTGATGGTGGGAATATGTTGTTTAGGCCTGCAAGCACCTTTGTGTCCATCCCTCGCCTTGCTCCATCATTTTTCCACCTCATTGTGCTTCTCATTATGCTTCTACAGGAAGTTCCTGTAGAAATTGTAGGAAGCTAGAAATGGATTTCAAAAAGGTGGTTTGGCGAACATGGTAGCTTCCTCAAGGGTTCAGAAGTCCTCCTGCAATCTTCAAACTCCTCCTCCATCATCTCCATACCTGCATCACAGCCCAAGCTCAGTTTTTCTTTCCATGCAAAAACTTGCAAAATGCTTTGAAGAGAAAATACATAGAACAAAATTTGTTTTTGCCATAACTTGAAAACCATGCATCCATTTGAAAAACCGTTTTACAGAGAATTGTATAGGGATGATGGCAACATGCTCGAGCAGTTTCAGGTCATTCCGGTGCACGGTTTCCAAGAAATCAGCCTCCATCACCATCAGCCATTTTTGTATTTTCTCCATATCCGTGCATCTGTTTCAAAACTTGTTTCATGGGGATATGCATATGGGTGATAGTAACCTACCCAAGTAGTTTCAGCCGATTCCGATGCACAGTTTCCGAGAAATTGATCTCTGAAATCTTCAGCCATTTTCCATTTTTCTCAAAATCTGTGCATCCATTGATCACGATTTTGCTATGGTAGGTGCATAATGAGGATAGGAATGCGCTCAGCAAGTTTCAGATCAATCCCGTTTACCGTTTGGGAGCAATGGCAAAAAAACATTCTGGTCCGGTGAAAATTCAGCAGCAGCAGCTTGAAGGTGCAGATTTGAACGTGGAAACAAATGCTTGTAGCTTAGATCTGGTCAGAGGAAACTTGCACAAGGAAAAACAACCAAAAATCATCAGCCAAGCCCTCATGCAACCAAAGGATCCAGGCATGCAGCAGCAGAATATGAGCATGCAGCAGCAAAAAGCACTTCACAGCAGCCATTTGACTTCAGGTACGTGACTAAAACTTGTTCCTCTATTGCATGAATCTAATTAAAGAAATGCATGAACGAATGGAATGGTGAAATTAAGCCACAAATATAGCAAGGTTAATTTGACATCCAGTTCTCTAGCGCTCAAGGAAAAATCACGCAGCATACGTGTATGGTCATTCATGAGAAATTTGAAAAACACAGTTAGTGGTAGATCTGTTGAACTCTAGTGCACAGGACGTCAAATAATTAATAGATAGAGGAGAACATACAGTTTATAACATCACTGTAGTTCAAATGAAGACAGCACATGTTTTTGCCACCTCACCACAAATCACGCAGTAATTAAAGGAATGCTCGACTGAAGACTCACGTTAACTGTTGTTCATTTACACTTGCAAACTTCTTTGGCTGAATCCTCTGCCTCTGAATTCTGTTAAACTGATGTCCTTCGCCAAGTTTTTCAGCTTGTTAAAAATTCTCCCACATACCAAGATCATTCAAAGGCACAGAGACACCCTACAGGCGTTTCTACAGGAAACACAAAAAACAACCATGCAAAAAGAAAACCTGGGATTTTCGGCGAATTTCAAGCTCCAAACAAGGTAGGAGTGGGGAAGCTTCGTTGTGCATGATTTGTTGGTGCAAAATGGTGAATTGAACATGGAATTAAATTTTAAAAATGAGAGGAAAAGTCTGCCTGCACATTGAAAAAATGTGAAAAGTCTGCTTGCATATTTTCTGAGTTCTACACAGTACTTTTTTCCTCTGCATTCGAAGCCTGGCTTCTTCCTTCTCACCTTCTTCTGACAAGAGAGATGCAACCATAGGAACTAGGCTTGTGTGAAAGAATGAATTTGCAAGACTGACCACTTTCTAGAAGGAAAAAAACTATGTTATTTGGTCTCTGTTTTGTCAAAAAAAAAATTGATTTCTTTTCAAAAACTAAGTAGCAAATTCAGGTTGGAAAAGTTTGAAGAGAGAAAAAATTGGAAGTTATTGTTGTGAAAAACACAAAAATTCCAGGAGCAATAACAAGTTTACAAGAGGGGCAATGAGCTATCTTTTTAGAAGAAAACACAGGTTTTTGCAAAATTCTTGGCTTCAAGAGAAGAAGAAAACAAATAGTTTTATTTGTTGCATGTTTATGCAAAAGCAGTGATGCAATTCTAGGGAAGAATCAGGCCTGGAGAATGTGAAAAAACCAATGATGAGGGAGCACAAATCATTCAAGCAGAGGGCAAAACAAAGGCAGAACAGAGAAAAAAAAGGCTACAGTAGAGAAGGCAGAAGCTAAACAAGATGAGAAGAAAGCCAAAACAGAGCATGAGGAAGCAAGCTAACAGAGGCAGAAAAGACCAAAGAAGAGGAAAAAAGGAGGAAGAGACACACCATGAGATATCAGTGACAGTAGACCGAAACAGTTTCTACAGGAAGCCAGAAAATGGCCACTACAGGACTTTCTACAGGAAGTTTGGGGAAAGGGCAGCAGAAGGAGAAATTGGCCAAGATTTTAGCTAGGGAGGCAGCACCTGTGCTGGCCACCCTAAGCACATCCATCCCCTCCATGAACACTCATTTTTTTCAGGGTTCGGACACAATTTAGTCATGGTTCAACCTTCTACAGGAATCTACAGGAATTTCTACAGGAAGTTTTGTATTTTTACCAGAAACATCCTGTAGAAGCCTTTGGGCAGGCCAGAATCAATTATGGAGAGGGATTTGAAGCTTGAAGTTTGTTGAGGAGGCATGCAACCACTCTTTTCTTCCATCCTCCACTGGTTTCATCTCCTTTCACCACCATTGCCACCATCAGATTGAATATACTTGCACAATCATACCAAAGTTGAGAATTCTCTAGGAAAAGAAGCACAGGCAGTGAAAAGAAGCAAAGAGAAAAGCATGGTTTCATGACAGAGAAGAGGACATCACTTCAGAAGCTTGGCATGCCAAGGAGGCCACCAAGGCCATCAAAGATGTGGAGATAGGTTGGTTGCTCAGAGGATGACCAACACTTTCAGTAGGGGGGTGATGATTAGCCCCAAAAATGGATAATTATTTGGGCTCACTCAACCTCCTAATTCGACTTAATCCACCATTCTCATTAGTTTATTGCATGTTTTTTATTATATTTATGCTAATAGAGTGAATTGGGTTAGTCATTATGCCAACAAGTCTAATGTGTGCTTTGTGTAGCCTTTTTGGTGAATTTGGAGACAAAGTCAATGGTTGAAATGAGCACTTGGCAGCCAAATTCGTGGAGAGTATTTTTAGGAAGGTGTTCCCTTCATTTATGGGCCCTTACCTTGAATTCTCCACCATCAGCTCGGAGTTCAAGGGCCACCAAATCAATTAGCACAAGGGCAGCCAAGCAAGTTAAGTAGGACTGCTGTTAACTACAAGTTTTGGGCAGCCGAGCCCCTAAAGTTTAGGAGGACTATTGGGGTCCTCAATTTGTATAAATAAGAAGCCTTAGGGCCTCATTTGGGTTAGCTAGTGGTTAGTCATTTGTAGCCAATGGTTAGTCGTTTTGTAGGCAGAAGTTAGCTAGTTTGTATTTTGATTTTTAGGCAATAGATTAGCTTTGCTTTCAGCTCATTTTCAAGTTCTCCTTGTGGACAGTTTTGATGTAACTCTTCTTTTCTTGCTCAATAAAGATGAATCCAGCTTTGCACCAGCTCTAAATCTCTCTTAGGAGGCTATATCTCTTGGGGTTGGGCCCATCTCAAGCGCCCAATACCTCCTTTGATTATCTTTATGTGTTTTTGTTGCATTCTTATAATAAAATCTGCTATTTAGATATAAATCTTGTTTTGTTATTTAGTTTGTTTTTTTGATGAGTAAAATAGCTTTTCATGCTCAGATTTAGTTGATAGGTTGTTAACAGAAAAAGCTTCAAGAAAAGGGCCAACAAACATCTGTGGTTTCACCTCTCCCTCAGTGGGATCAGGAGCTGTGACTAGGATGACTTTGCTGCCCACAAAAACACTGACTTTGCTTTGCCATGCAATCATTAGTGTTTGGTTTTCATTTGCAGAAGTTGGTTACATGTTCAGATCTTTGAATGCTTCATTGCATAGTTAATATACATGGTTTCCTTCCAAATAAAGCTGTTGTCCATTCTTGTTACTGTTAGCTAGATCATCTTAGGGTAGCATAACTAGATCTTTGTTTTCTTGCATGTCTTTGTTGGTTCAGTTGGAAACACAAATTGCAGAGCACCTCTACCACTTCTCTGTCTACCCAGACTCCCTCAAACCCATCTTCTCCATCTCCTAACTTGGTTTCTTGCCTCACATTGCCATACTGCCCTCATAACCCTACCTTTTGTGCAGCATTACCTCAGTCTTCTTGGAACAAGTCCAGCCATCTACACCTTCTCCTCAACTCTATCCATCAGTCCTTGGGTCATTTCAGGCCCCTACCCTGCTTCCCTATCCATTCATGCACCTTACCTCACTCACCCATCCTCTAAAATCCAATTTTTAAACATCCTGTAGAAATCCCAGAACATCCTGTAGAACCCCTGCACACTTCCTGTAGAAGCTCACGAATGAGGTTTCTTGATAGCCAAACTCTGTGAAACTCTCTGGAAGGGTGCTAGGTACCCCTTAGGCCCTCTCTGTACCTTCCCAACCTTTTCCAAGCATTTCTCCTCCTTGATCCACCTCTGCACAGTCAAAAATAGTTAAAAGCACATGCATGATAATTCCAACAACTTAATCAAAAATACAAAAAGATGTTTTCTTCAGATAGAGGTAGTCTAGACACATGTATTTTACCTTCATAGAATTAATGGCATCTCTTTCAGTAGTTTGCATGCTCTCCTTTGCGTCAATAGGACTAGCTGGTAGAATTAGGGTTTGCTAGGGTTTGCATTTCTTTTTGGCTTTCAGTTTCTTTCCGCAAGTAGATTAGCTTCCTTTGAGTTAGCTTTCATCCATCAGTTAAAAAGCTTCTTCTAAGAGCTCATAGAAGTTGGCTTGAGCCCCTAGCAGACTTGTGCCAGCTGACCAAGTGACAGTTGCGGCAAGAGCTAGTACTTGTGCATATAGCACCGTCGCTTCCAAGTTTGTTACGAACTACCGGGTTGATAAAATTAAAGAAGGGAGTTCCAGGAGTTGTAGCATTATTGCTACAATACTGGAGCCCACCACCATGTACACACACCGTATGGGTCCAATGCCTCTTTTTCTCTTCTCTTCTCTTTCACTTACACTCCAAGGTGGATATATATATATATATATAAGCCCTTTTGCTACCTTGCGAATACGGGCACTACCATCCAAGTCATATATTGGTGACAAGAAGTATACTCGTTACCATTAACAAGATATATCTATATATATATATATATATATATATATATATATATATATATATATATATATATATATATATATATATATATATATATATATATATATATATATATATATATATATATATATATATATATATATATACATATATATATAGATATACAGATAAGCCCTTTTTCTACCTTGTGAATACGGGCACTACCATCCAGGTCATATCTTGTTGACAAGAAGTATACTCATTACCGTTAATAAGTTCCTTTCCACCTAAACAGGAACAGATAATCCCATATTTCCCTGTCCGAAACACATGCCCACACCAACCCACACATAAAAAATTTACACATACACAACACACACATCCAAAAAGTCCCATATCTTCTTGTCCTGAACACATTGCACAACACACACTTATATACATGGTATGACACAACACACATATAACACAACACAACTTTACCTTATTCCCATGCACAACACATGCACATGTACTACAGATACATATATACACATGACATATCGTGTTACACAATATCACAAATAATCCAAAGACCACTTTGTCTCCATGCATGTGAACTAGGCCATTCTGCCTCATTTGTTTTTCCCATGTTATTAACCTTTACATGGGCACAATGTAAGAGTTATGTTCACATAATTATAAATTAGCATAATTTACTTCCTTCCCAATAAATTCCTCGTCACAATGGGAATATTTTCGTGCCATACATATCACCAAATGTTTTTTGTAGCAGTCATCTTTTCATTTGAATGACCTCTGACTTCCCTATTAGGCATAATAGAATTTTCATAGGCACACACACACACACACATATTGATCAACATGATCATGTATGAAATATCCATCATCATAATCATGTATGTAATATATAAGTACATGTGCAAGTATAGTCAAGGGTTAAGAGAACTCCCTTCTTGCCATTTTCCTGGCTACACATATCTCTATCCATTATTCTCATGGACTCAACCAACCCATTAGGATTTTTCATTACTTAATCATGGCCACAACAACCATTATCTTGTGCCAAATAAATCTAGGGTTTAGATGACTCCCTGATTGTGGCCAAGCATGCATTATGTAACCCTTTCACTTTGCTATTGTTTTCATTTTTACTTGTTATTTTGTTCATGTCCATTGCCCAATAACATTCCATTTTACCTGGAACTTTACTTGGCATGTTTTCCTTCATGTCTATCAAGAACTACCCTTTTTTAGGATTTTGTGGCCTTCCTGCCACTCCAACCTCCTTATTCCAAGATCCCCAAGCATGCAATTCAAATTTTAAAGATCGAAAACCAATGCAAGAGGAAAAATAAAGGAAATCATTGCAAAAGGACATGAATTTCACAACAACAATCATTCACAAAAATCGCAAGTAAAACAACATCATAAGCAAGACCAAAAGAACATGATAACCAAGACCAACAACCAGCATGGCCATGCACAAGTCTAAAACCAGAATGATATCAATCCATGAAGTCAAGAAATTAAAGCCACAACACATAAGCATTAAATAAACTAGTACCCAAAAATCAACTCAATCTCCATGAGTCTAACATTCATGGAACTCTCAGCCATCATACAAGTGTGCATATTGATACATATATGTGTATATTCATACACTACATTAGTTCAAGACTTCTTTAGAAGGCAAGCAACAACCTTAAAGTATTATATTCCCCAAAGTTCACAGAGAATCTTTTCCAACACATATGTGTGTGTCAAGGAGGTTGAGGGAGTGCCCCCTCCTCCTTCTCGGTGTCTTGCATTATTGATTTTTGTCCTTGTGGCTCGTAGGGGCTACTATTTTCTTTCTTCTTCTTCTTGCGAGGAGATTCCTTTTTTAGATGCTCTTCTCCATGGTTCCAATAGGAGAACATCTTATTCTCCCTTTCAGTCTCATGGGGCCTCTTCCTACTACGACCATTTATCCTTTTTGAGGATTCAACTTGGCATGTCATCTCTCTTAGCTCCTTTTGTAGCACAACCTCACACTCAGCCAATTCTTGTTGCTTCCTGGTCATTTTTCTAAGTTCTTCCCCAAAGATCTTCATCTCATCTTACAATTATTTGAGCTCAACCTCCAAATTCCTAAAGGTTCTTTTCCTTTGAAGGGATGCCCCTCTTCCTCGTTCTTGATGGAATTGGTATATATCTTGTTGCATAGTGCCACGATACATGTTCCCTTTCACTGCCACTAAGCCTTATTATGTGCTACTGCATACACTCAGTTATTAGTTCGTAAAGTAAATTAAACAAACATATGTTAGTTGTCATATTTACCATGTCATTCCAAGTGTATATTCCTACAACTATCGCACATCCTTAAGATCATCATCAACCACGTATCATAAACCATGGTACCAGTTATCACATACATAAGCTTGTTTTTAAAATTTAGCAATGCATCTGTATTAATATTATTCATAACCATCATCATGCAAAAAAAAATATTATTGTTCAATCTGTGACCCATACTAACAACGCTATTTAATATCATCCTCTTTTCTGAAGCCATGATATTGTTTTAATCAACTTTTGAACTCAAGAAGGATTCGGCCTCCCGTTATCAAGATCAACATCAACCATGGCATCTACAAATTCAAAGGGTTAGTTAGAAAAATATCATGTTGTATTAACATTTATCATACTTATAATTTTCACCATCACATAGAGGCATTATAGGTTCTACATACAACTCAACTTAGAACATTTTGTAACACTGTTCCAGTCACCATGCACTTTTCTCATGAAACTAGTCAATAACTAACCATGATCTTTGTTGCTATAAGAAATACCTGCAACCAAGTATTTATCAATATCTTGGCTTCCTAAAGTTTCACAGCATCATACCTCTAATCTCTTGAGGAACTATATCATATATAGGCCATTAGGTGTTCCCATCCAATTAGCATATTAGTCACCATGCACTTTGATCATGAAACTAGTGAATAACTAACCACGATATTTGTTGCTATAACAAATACCTACAACCAAGTATTTATCAATCGCTTGGCTTCCTAAATTTTTGCAGCATCATACCTCTAATCTCTTGAGGAACTATATCATATACGGTTCATTGGGTGTTCCCATCCAATTATAATATATATGTGTGTATGTGTGTGTGTGTGTGTGTGTGTGTGCATGTGAATGCTTGCATGATACTGTGATTTCTTGTGTTGCATAACATGGTTTCTACTATTGACTTTATGTGTGTGTGTGTGTGTGTGCACATATCTCAGTTTAAACATTAGTCACATGTCTCAAAATCTAGTACCTAAATATGTGCATTTTACATCCCGGCATAATGTTAAAAAATCAGAAGTTATACACACACACACACACACATATATAGATTGGCTCATTTACAATCATCCCTTTACATGTATGATGGAATTAATCTTTTACCCAAACTTATTAGTGTTAATTAAAGTTAGTCACCATTACCCAACCATATTCCGCATGAGCACTTTCCATCTTATAATCAACAATTATCATATTTACGAATTCATCTTGGGTATGTGTGCAATATTCAATAACATAATCCATCCATTATAATGCTACACCTAAAATTTACTTGCACAAGTAAGAAACTAACATAAGCAAACAATCATCAAGTACATCATTCTCTAGGAAGCTATAGATCCTACATCTACAAGGTCCACACAAGACCCCTAACTTTGAGTTCATCCAATTCCATTATGACAAGAAAGTATTAACCATTGATTGAAAAACACCCCTAATAAACATAATAACCATTTCATCATATAGAATTAGTCAACCTCCACCCGGGTCCTTTCCATATGCCAACCAGACCATGGAACTCTCACACCCCAATTAGCTAGCATACACATAAATACAAAATTTCATAAATATACATAATGCAAGAAACACAAGGATTTTTCCCAAGGTTCCTTGAAACATATTAATAGTCACATACATATCCTCCCAAGCATGCAAAGGTTCACCATATTACCAACAATGATGATACACTAAATAAATCATATACTCAACCATGCCACATAACTAAAGAACCATGTAAATGTATCAATCATGCATGCCATAATAATTTACAACAGGATTTTGACAAGAAAACATTTGTTTTATTAATTTTTCCAAAATTCATTTATTAAGCTCCCCTTACTCAGGAACCTACTGCTACTTGCCCATGATAGAGCCCATCCAGTCCAAGTGTTGAACCTAGATGCTCTAATACCGCCTATAACGACCTTACCCCACCTGCCCCGGTGGAGTGGTTGTTACTCTCTAATACAACTCTTATCCTATTGTATTGTTAGAAGAATGGGATTATTATACTTTTTAAACTTTATTCATTTTAATTATCAATTCTCATTCTATGATTTTGATGACTCTTCTATGATATTCAACTCTTCCTCAAAGCCTCATAATTACTAGAGCATCATCCTGACAACTCCCTCTGCCACTCCTATTATACCTCCAGGGTAGGGACCTCTAGGACACGTAATCCTTGATATATATATGGACACTCTTGAGCCGAGCGACGGTTATGGAAGGACTAGTTTTGCATGTTTAATTTGGCTCTTCCTCCATAAATCCACCATGATCAATGCCTCCACTTTATCAGCTTGATGATGAATTTAAATGCTTTAGCCCAACCACAAAGGTTTTGGTGCCTTTACCAATGCTTACCCGCACCAGCTGCATATTTACATATTCTCAGTGCCTACGAAACTAAAATAAAAGTAATCCTTTTTGCATACAGGATTTAGGGAAAATCCTAGTCTCAGGACTCACTGATAGAGTCTCACCCCTTTTCAATTTAACATTGTAAGACCTACATTTTTTTTCACACTTAGTGCCTACAGCACTGGTATCAATACATATATGTATATCCTATATAGATATTTCTTCCTACATTCAAGGGATTTAGAGAAAATTTACAGTCTTCAGAATTATTTAACAAAGTCTCTTTCTTTTTAATTTACCCATGTACACCAGAAATAGATCTACAAATTCAGTGCAGTATTTAATTTCAGCAACGAACATTTACCAATGTCTTTAACCAGGGTTCTCTATGCATAAATGTTCCCTCACATCACAAGCAATAACATAGTGATAGATATGGCTCTTGGACCTATGAGGTTCATAGCAAGGAATGCATAGTAGAGGTGAAATATTATGTGAAGTGCAGGAATATCAATTTGGGTAGCTATAGTTAATGAGGCCATGCCTTACATGGCACAGAATATAGATTTTTGGGACTAAGATCTGAATAAAATGAATGTGTTGACCCAACACCAGAGTCTACACTACTAAGACTTGGAGAAGACCCACACACAGGTCAATAAGAGTAGAAGAGGAAATCCTCCATATTACTCCATTATAACACAACAATGAAATGCAAACATGTAACCCACATAGCTAGCATTCTTCAATAAGAAGGAAGTACTCATGCTAATAGATCAGTGTCTAATGATTATTCTCATGCACTACCTTAGCTCCTTCAAGCATTAACACAACACATTAGTCACTCATGTATATAATAATAATGCAGACATGATTTCTACAGCAATAACATCATTTAAACTAGGAATTAAAACATGTTTTATTATGAATAACAAACATAAGAGCACTTATCTTAAAAAAGGGATAAATGTTCTAACTGAGAGTGGGACTCTAACTCTCCACGTAACCATAGACAAGCTACAACCATTATTACTTGTAGTTGTCACCCTCGAGCCAGATTATAAGCTTGAGGTGGAGTGCCTTCAGAGGGAAACCTTCAACAAATACATAGTTGAACCAAATCATCACCAAGGCACCCTTCCTTCCTACCCAAGGAAATCCACTACTCTTTGTAATGTTTATGGCCAACAAGATTCGATAGGGCCTTTAGCTAGTTTATTACTCTTCTCAGAGCTCAACAACGTAGCTCCAAGTCCTACTTTCTCTCCCTCTTCTCTTGTTAACTGTTGAATGTTGATCAAGTGTGTGAATGACTAATTTAGTGAATTAGGTTGAACTCCCTTCTCTTTTCCTCTACTCTTCTCCCTTGCTCCATAAGAGTCAAATAAGAGAATTGAATAAGAGAATCATCTTTCCTTTACTCCACATTCTATATTCCCTCATGCACAATGATTTCCTCCCATCGTCCTTGTTGCCCGCATAGTCAACGTTCATAAATTATTTCCTCCCTACCTATTAAATTTCCGTCCAAGGTAGCATGGACCTGCATACTTCTCTTACAGTCCAGCTTAATTCTTAGAACCAGTTCATTTAAGGCTCAACACCTAGCATTTAATGACTATCCAAAATAGTTCAGATTCATGCAATAAGGAACATTGAATATCCCATGCAAGCAACCCCCTCATCCAACCAAGGATTTATATTTAAATCAACAAATCCCTCAAGAAATATCCTACGTCAAGTTTTGGAATTTGTGTCGCCCTCTCAACCTTTTTATTTATAAAAGTATTTACATTTCATACATAAGGATGAGAAATTGGGTTGTTACACTTGTTTTATATTATGATGATAATCAAGGCCCCAAATATTATTACATCATTTTTTTGTGAGCACCCACTCAAAGATGCCCGAAACCACTTCAAATTAGCAAGCCACAAGTTTCCTAGAGGCTCCAACCTCTTATCAATGAAGGCCTCTACCTCCTTCATCCAATTGTCCTATTTTTCATACAATTTTCAGACTAAGAATATGTCCTACTTTTAGTACATAAAAGCATATATAACCGAGTTTTTTATCTCTTACAACTCCTTCCTTTTTTCCCTGCATATGCACACTCATTTCCTCTCATCTCTACTACTTTGACTTTGCTGCAACCTCTTCCCTTTTGTTCACCACCTTAGCATTTGTACACCTCCATTCAACCACAACTCACTAGTGTACACAAGTGCACCCCACTCAGCACATTCAACCCTTCCTTACATTCAACACTTTCTCTCTTTTGGTCTTTTCAGAGGGTAGCCTTTTTCACATCCTCATATTTCAAGATCATGCATTAATTGAAACAGAGTACTCCAATTAGAACAAAAGCAACACACTATCAGTGAAGTTAATTTCATAGTAGTTTCTTGCATGCTACGAATAACATTTTAATTTTCAGTATGGGTCCCCTTTCTTTTTAAATGATCGTAGTACCTGAAGAGTACACTTGACATGGTATTTGTTCTCTTATGAACTTCCTGAAGGGATTCTCCATTTAATTCAGTGTGGCACTAGTAGTACTTTGATTATTTACTAAACAGTTCGTGGAGGAAGCCTATGATTGGAACAAATGTGCTCCACTAACTCCATTGACTAAGAATGAGTGAGCTCCTTTTCATGAGTGAGATCCTTGAGGATCTATGGTCAATTTTGACATTTACAAGACTTAGCAAAAGTTATTTTTATCTACCCAATTTAGAAAAATCCTCCAAATATGGCATTTATGCCAAAATAAATCTCGAATCGTTCAAGCCCACTAGTGCTTAGCCCTAAATGCTTAAGCACATAGGCCTCAGACTTTATATATTGAAGATTGTAGCGCTCTTTTTAAACTCACATAATTCTTTTCCATTACATAAGAATTTGGGCCATTGGTTTCTTTAAGCCACATAATTTCCACAAAACTGGCCCCTGGGCACAAATTTACATCACATGATAAAACTAACAAATGTTGACAACATCTCCATCCCACGGATTTGTTACTCCAATGATTCACCTTGGTGTGCTTTTCAAAATATCTAGGGAAAGGTTATCAAGGTTACGTGTCCTGGTGGGTACCCTTTTACAAACTTGTGCCAATCCAGAGCCTCTTGGGAATATGTGGCCTTGACACCTCGCACAACTAGGCCCTTCCATTTGCTTGCACCAATTTGAAAGCTATTAGGATTATGTGTCCTAGACACTAAAATTTCCACATCATCCACCACTTCCTCCCAGTACCATGTCACTATTAGGCCCCATTTGACACTCCTTACAAGGCTTAGTGGAATGTTTTTTGTTGTAGATTTTACCATCCCTCAGACCCATTACCCCAGGCTTTTCAAATGCACCTCACTTCTAAAACTTCGGGGACAATCCTTCGGGGTGACATCATACATGCCACATGTCACTTCCTGAGTGGTCCATGTGTCTATATGTTTTAACCCCATACAGAAATTACTTGCATACGAATTCTAAAACACAGAAAATAAACAATGTGAGAGCAGAACACATAAAACACATATACACAGAGATTTTCCCTTGGATCCCAAAACCGGGACTACCAGCTTGATTTTTCATTATGTTCCTTTCAATGTTACAATACATATTTATACATGCCGAAGCATCCAATACCATGGACTGAAAACCATCGCATCCAATACCATGGAACGAAAACCATCGCGTCCAATACCATGGACTGAAAAACCATCGCGTCCAAAAAACATGTGCGAAAATCATGCACAAAGCCATAGGTGGGTCTGCCCAACCTAACATAGGGTCCAAAACCAAAATTTTCCAGGGTGCTGCCCTGGACCCCATAAAGTGGGGTTACGGGTGCCCCTCAAACCCCCTATGATCTCCCCCCTTCTAACCCCCAGTTAACTATGTGGTCTAGTCGTGGAAAGAATATAACACAACCCAACATTCTCCCACTTGTTGTTTTCTTTCCATAGGGGACCACAAGAGAGCTTAGTCATCTATCCACCCCTGCAATGCCCATTGTTTCTCTACACCAAGAGAACTTCTCAGAGCTCATAGATTTTGTCAATGCATCTGCAGTATTCTTCAAAGTGTCCACCTTTACCAACAACACTTTTTTGTCTTCTATCATATCCCTCACAAAGTGATACTCAACATCAATGTGCTTTGTCTTTGAATGATATGCAAGGTTCTTTGCCAAGAAAATTGCACTTTGGCTGTCACAGTATATCCTTATAGCTTCCTGTACTAACCCCATACTTGAACACAATCTCTGCAACCAAACGGCTTCCTTGCTTGAATGAGTGGTTGCCATGTATTTTGCCTCTGTAGTTGATAGTGCCAATACAGATTATTTCCTACTCATCCAACTGACTGCACCTCCAAATATGTTAAACACATACCCACTTGTAGATCTTCTCTGATCCAGATCTCCAACCCAGTTTGCATCAACAAAGCCACGAATATCCAACACTCTGTCTAATCCTGGTCTTCCTTGGTAGCACAAACCATAATCACCAGTGCCACGCAAATACCTGAAAACCCGCTTCACTGTTGTCCAATGCTCCTTCCCTAGTTTTGACATAAACCTGCTCAATACTCCCACTTCATGTGCAATTTCTGGTCTAGTACAGACCATTTCATACATCAGGCTACCTACTACACTTTCATATGGAACACGGGATATGTCCTCTTCCTCTTCTTGTGTCTTGGGACACTGCTCAACAGATAACCTCACACCTACAAGAACAGGAACCTTCACCGTTTAATATCCTGCATATTAAACCTCTGCAGTATTGTCTCGACATACTTCCTCTGGTTTAACCAGAGCTTCCTCTTTTCCCAATCTCTTTTAATTTCCATGCCCAAAATATAGTTTGCAGCACCAAGATCTTTCATGTCAAATTTGGAGGACAATTGGGTCTTCAAATCCTGGATAATTTCTTTGTCATTTCCAACCAGCAACATATCATCCACATACAAGAACAGATAAATAACACAATCACCAATTAATTTAAAATACACACAATGATTTGCTTTGCTTCTGGTGAAGCCAAGTCCCCGTATAAATGTATCAAATTTCTGATACCACATCCTTGGTGACTGTTTTAACCCATACAAAGACTTCTTTAACTTTCATACTAGTTCTTTCTTACCCTTCACCGCAAAGCCTTCAGGTTGCTTCATGTAGATCTCCTCTTCCAAATCCCCGTGAAGAAATTTTGTCTTCACATCCATCTGTTCTACCTCAAAATCAAAAGTAGTAGCAACAGATAAGAGTAATCTAATAGAAGTTACCTTGGCAACAAGAGAAAAAATATCACCAAAATCAATTCCCAACACCTAGGAATAACCTTTTGCTACCAACCGAGCTTTGTATTTCTCCACTTTTCCTTCTAAATTTATCTTCTTTTTAAACACCCATTTGTTGCCAATGGGTTTCCTCCTAGCCGGCAACTCCACCAGATCCCAAGCCTCATTTTTGTGGAAAGATGTCATTTCATCAACCATGGCCTCTTTCCAAAGTTTTCCATCCTCTGAATCTACTTCTTCCTTCACAGTTCTAGGATCATCGTGAGTAATAAATAAAGCAAAATTTGAATAGAAAGAAGATGGACTATACCTTTCAAGCTGCCTTCTTTCTCAAATTGATCTTCTCACAGCCGGAGTTTGTGCCTCTTCATCTTCTGATTCCTCCTCTGCTGTAGAGTTTGATTCTTCCTCCTTTAGCTCAAACTCTATCTTCTCAAGTTCCTTTCATTGGACTTCATGTTTAATAACATCTTTCACCTCTCTGAACACCACATCTCGGTTGTACACAACCTTCTGTGTGACTGGGTTCCAAGGCTTATAACCCTTTAAACCATCCTTATACCCAATAAAGATGCACTTTTCAAATTTACTATCCAACTTGGTTCATTTCTCCTTTGGAACATGTACATATGCATCACATCCAAATACCCTCATATGTGAAAGAGAGGGTTTCTTACCAATCCATACCTCTTGTGGAGTCTTATCCTCCAACGCTAATGAAGGTGACCTGTTGACCAGGTAACATGCAGTATCCACCGCCTCTGCCCATAATTCCTGTCCTAACCCGGCACCACTGAGCATGCTTCTTGCCCTTTCCATCAACATCTTATTCATTCTTTCTGCAACTCCATTTTGTTGAGGTGTATATGGAGTAGTCTTTTGCCATGCTATACCACACTTCTTACAGAATTCTTCAAATTCCTTACTGCAAAACTCTCCACTGTTATCTGTCCTTAGCACCTTTATCTTCTTCTCTGTCTGGTTTTCCACCAGAGCCTTAAATTCTTTAAACCTATCAAAGACTTCAGATTTCTTCTTAAGGAAATATATCCATGTATTCCTTGAGAAGTCATCTATAAATGATACATAGTACACAGACTTACCTAGTGATGGAACCTTCACAGGTCCAAACACATCACTGTGCACAAGTTCTAATATCTGTTTCACCCTCTTACTACCAGAGGGGAAACTCACCTGATTCTGCTTCCCATATACACAATTTTCACAGAAATCAAAATCCAAAGAGTTATTACTCATACCTTCTACCATACCTTTACCATGAAGTATTCGAAGGCCTTTCTCTCCAATATGTCCAAGCCTTTGATGCCACGACATGATCTTCTCTCCAGAGACCACTAGATTTTCTGCTCCATTTTCGAGAACCACAGAACTATTGCACCCATCAACAACCATGCTACCTTGTAGCTTGTACAAAGTTCCAATCCAAACTCCCCACATCAATACCAGTGCTCCCTGAACCATCTTGCAAGTATCCTTCTCAAGAACTGTTTTTACACCTGCATCATCCAACTTGCTTACAGAAATTAGATTTCTAGCCAATGCAAGAATATTTAGAACAACTGGAAGTGTTCTAACTCTTCCACCTTGCAACTTCAACTTTACCTTTCCGCGACCAACGATTTTAGCCTTCCTGTCATTCCCCAAGAAGACATCACCACCATCATATTTTTCATACTCACAGAACCACTCTCTCTGGGGAGTGAAGTGAAAGGATGCACCTAAGTCAATCAACCATGGCTCATGATCTACATGTGTACTTGAAGAAGCCAAGTACACATCCCCACCTTCATCTGAGGTGGTTTTCACCTCTGCAAAAGGAGCCTCATCAGATCCCTTTCCTTTGTCAGGAGCTTTAGATTTATAGTCCCTTTTGAAGTGGCCTTCCTTTCCACATTTCCAGTACACCACCTTTACAGGTTTTCCTGGAGATTTAGATCTCCCACTCGATGACATATTTTTGTTTCTGTTCTGGGACTGTCCTCATATAGACAAGGCATCACCATTCTAGCTCTCCATATTTTTCCGTCTCATCTCCTCTATCAGCAATGCTGAGACTATTTCATCAAACTGCAAGGCAATTGCATTGCTACCTATTGCAATAACCAGACTATCCCACGAATCTGGTAGAGAACACAACAAACTGATGCACTTATCTTCATCTGAAATTTTAATATCAACAGATGCTAACTGACTTACCACAGTATTAAATGTATTCAAATGCTCTGTCACCGAGTCTCCATCTTTCATCCTCAAGTTATACAACTTTTTTCGCAGGAATAGTTTATTCACCAGAGACTTAGATTGGTATAAAGTCCCTAACTTGTCCCATAAAGCCTTTGCCGTAGCTTCCCCTGATACATTCAACAATACTGAATCTGAGACACACAATCATATTGTGCTCTTTGCCCTCCGATCCAACTTCTTCCATTCTTCATCGGACACTCCTGTTGGTTTAGTATCTAGATCTACTGCAATCCACTGATCTTTATCCACCAACAGATCCTCCATCTTGAGTTTCCACAACTCAAAACTCTAACCATTAAATTTCTCGATCTCTATATTTCCACTGCTCTCCATCTTCTTTCACCACTAGAATCAATCTCGCAGATCTCCCACTGAACAGGGTCTACCATAGGCCCGAGCAAAACCCCTCAGCAGCAAAGGCATCCCCTTGAAGCCAAAACTGCTCTGATACCAAATGTAGGTTTTAACCCCATACAGAAATTACTTGCATATGAATTCTAAAACATAGAAAATAAACAATGCGAGAGAAGAACACATAAAACACATATACACAAAGATTTTCACCTGGATCCCAAAACCAGGACTACCAGCTTGATTTTTCATTATGTTCCTTTCAATGTTACAATACATATTTATACATGCCGAAGCATCCAATACAATGGACCGAAAACCATCGTGTCCAATACCATGGACCGAAAAACCATCACGTCCAAAAAACATGTGCGAAAATCATGCACAAAACCATAGGTGGGTCCGCCCAACCTAACATAGGGTCCAAAACCAAAATTTTCCGGGGCACTGCCCCGGACCCCATATAGTGGGGCTACGAGTGCCCCTCAAACCCCCTGTGACCTCCCCCCATCTAACCCTTGGTTAACTACGTGGGCTAGTCGTGGAAAGAATATAACACAACCCAATAGTGTCATTCATTTTTGACCCACTTGGCCACCTGAAAATGCTAAATATGCATGCCACGTGCCATTATTTAGGAGTGCCACATCACCCCCAAATTTTAAGTTGTTGACGTGATGCTAACATCATCTTGGGCATTAGATATGCTGATGTCATGGGCCACCATGTCTCTAAAGTGTATCTGTTAGCTAATCATATCGTGCCAAGTGTCCTTCTGCCATTAGATCATGTTGTCAAGAATACGGAGACAAGGGGTCCTAAGCCTTTGTTTTTACAGATTTATTTGTAAATATTAAAGTCATTAGGTCATAAATTTTTAATGATTAGGATGGGAATTACCTTCGGCAATAGGCAAAGATATTTTCATTTCCCCAGATTCGTATTCCCATAACATTTCACATGATCTTCCTTTGAAATTCCCGAGGAAGAACCTCCAAGGTGACATGTCCTGTCTCCACACAATATATCCTAATCTTTGATTGGTCCATATCCTCATCTATTTTACACCTTTATGTTTCATCTCAACTTGAACCCTATATCCCTGACACTTTGGTACCGTGCTACCTTTAAAAATTCTCGAGGAAACACCTAACAGGGTCATGTGTCTTGGACGAAACCCACACTGTACCTCCTAATATTTCTATTTTTTCTATACTCCAACACTTCACCAACTCCTTTGTTCACTATTGCTGGTCTTCATAGACCCCACTTTTGTGGTTTCATGGTAAAGCAGGGAGGGGGTCCATTTTTAACAAGGGCATTTCTTCAAACAATCAATGGTTTAATAAATCCATCCCATCATGGACCCCCCTTGTTGTTTAACCCTTGGGCAAGCATGGGCCCATGCTCTTTCTCTTACATGTTACCTTTCTTCAAACGATCAATGGTTTAATAAATCCATCCCATCATGGAACCCCCTTGTTGTTTAACCCTTGGGCAAGAATGGGCCCATGCTCTTTCTCTTATGTGTTAGAGGTGACGAGTGGTGCGCAATCCACTAACAAACTTTCCCACAATTTAGCTGTCGCTTTTCCTGCTCCTCTGCCAACTTTGGAGAACCTTTCCAAACTTAGCGCCAACTAACCCCTTAGCACCAATTTAGCTCTACAACTTGGGCTTTTGGTCAGCTAACTTTGACTGGCCATATCTTTCGATCCTAGAGGCCTTTTTTGGACTTCAACATACCGCTGAAAATCTATTTCCGAGCACTATCCAACTATACTACTTTCAGGAACATCTAAGTTGATTTCCTTGAGCATAAATTCTCTCAAATCCTGAGCCACCTAACCACCATAGCTATAAAATTTATAGCTTCTTCAATTGACCTGCTACTATGAAGGTTCTCTACTAAATATTATAACTACCAGAAGACTCCCCCTGAACTTGCCATGCCATGCATCTACCGTCCTTACTCTCTTGACATCATTGTCAACATTATGCTCAACAATCTCCCCCTTTGGAATTGATAGAAACATTTCCTAATCTTATTGTAGAAGCTCCCCCTAAAAGCAAGCAGGGTTCTCTCCATCTCTACACTCCCTCAATCTTTTATAATCATCATTCCACTTAGCGATTTCTTGTCCCCATTTGACTTCAATGGAAAAGGATGTGATAAGTGAAAGAAACTCCCCTTGAATCCATAAATAGAAGCATAAATATTAGAAACACTTTGCAATCTACTCCTTAACCAAATCACCAAGTTGAGTAGCTGCCAAAACTCGAATGAGTCATTTGGATGTAGGAAAAACAAATCCTAGTTGTTTCTCTAGATACCCAAAGGTTTATCATACCAAATTATTTTTGAATATATTTACAAGTTGTTCATTAGTGGCTACATATTCAAGTCGAACAACATTAGCAGCAACCTTTTCTCTTAAGAAATGATACTTTATTAGAATATGCTTGGTCTTTGAATGTATGGCATGATTTTTGGAGATGTTGATAGCACTAATATTATCACACATGATTGGAATTGTATCATTCAACTCTACCTTGGTGTCCTTTAAGGTCTACTTCATCCAAATAATTTGAGAGCAATGGGCGGCGATGATAATGTACTCTCATCTGCTTCTTCTTAATCTGAACACCTGAGGGCTAAATTTTCTTATTCATCTGAGTTCTCATTTTCTCTAGATGGATTTGAACATGGCAGTATTTCATCCACACAATATTGATGCAATATTCAACCCTTTTTTCATATTGTTGAAGCAATTATAGCCTTTAATTTTGGTTGAGTATCCAATAAATATACCCTCATGAGCTCAAGAGTCGAATTTTCCAAGATCTTACTTATTTCCCTTGATATAACATTTACTCCTGAATACTTTGAATTGTTTCATTGATGTTGGTCTCCCTTTCCATAATTCATAAGGAGTCTTATCACTATTAGACCCAAGCTATGTCTAGTTTGCTTGAGAGGCAGTTGCTTATGTTGCTTGTCCCCAGAAGGTGTGTGAAGCCTCCCTTCATCCATCATTTCTCTCACCATCTCCTAAATTGTTTTGTTCTTTCTCTCTACTACTCCATTTCTGTTGTGGTGTTCTAGATACTGAGTACTACCTCGTTATGCCATACTTTTTAGAAAATTCTTCAAAATCTATAGAGGTGAATTTTCATGCTCTGTATTATCTTAAGCATTTAAACTTCAGATCTTTCTCATTTTCAACCTGAGATTTAAATACCTTAAACTTTTTCATAGCTTTTGATTTTTATTTCAACAACATTATCCAAGTGGCCCTAGTAAAATCATTAAAAAGATAAAATGAAGTACATTTCTCCTCTTGGGATATTTGTTCTTGTAGGACCACAGATGTCAGTGTGAACTAACTCCATTGGTTTAAAGGATGAGAATTCCTTTGTCTTAAATTGAGTGCTTACCTGCTTGCCAAACTGACAAGACTTGCAGATTGAGCTATTGGGCTTTGACAATCTTGGAAATCCTCTCACTACTTCTATTTTTTTGATCTTTATTAGGCTATTGAAATTTGTATGCCTAAGTCTTCTATGACATAGCTAATTTTGTTTTGTCCTACTCAAGTAGTAGCTTACTCTGGAATCATCAAACACATAATCATTGTTGTTAGTATTGACTCCCTTTCCTACAAGCTTCCCATTCTCTACTTTTCAGATCTTACAGTCTTTAGATTGGAAATTCACATTGTATCCATTATCACACATTCAACTTACACTAAAAAAATTGTGCTTGAGGCCTTCAACGTACAATGCATTTTGGGTCTTGGTCTTCTCATCGAGAATGACTATGCCCTTCCCCTTAATTTGTGTTGGAGAATTATTTCCAAAGGTGACATTCCCTTTATCTTTTTATTTCAAAAACAAGAATTTACTCTTGTACCCAGTCATGTGTTTAGAGAAGCCACTATCCACATACCATCTATTTTCTTGATCATGTGTAGACAAAGCAAGTCCACATTCCTCGTTTTTCTCAGTCTTCTACTTCCAACTCCTCTTGTCCCTAGGGAATATTAGTTGCTAAGTGGAAAGAAGTTTGGAAGGGTGCTCAAACCTACTTCTTCACTCACTTGCCTTGTGACCAAAATTATTACACTTGAAACATTCAATTTCATCCATCAGGGGAGAGAAAGGATTCTTATTCCCTGGGAATGAGTTATAAGTTATAGAATTTTCATAATTTCTATGTCTAAAATTTTCATGTCTTTCAACTTCAACAATTCTACAATTAATGGATTTATGTCCAAAGATATGGCATTTATAGAAATTTCCATTAAATGAATTTAGGTACCTAATATTTAAAAATTGACCTTTGTTGTCAATTTTAGGTACCTGATATTTAAAATTGACCTTTGTTGTCAATTTTAGGTACCTGATATTTAAAAATTGTACCTGTGTTGTCTTGTTGACTAATTTACTTATCTTTGTGAAGGATTACTCGAGAAGTTGCCATTACTCTTGTTTCTGGGAAAACTAGTGTCTTTTTGAACAACTAGCCCTCTAGGTTTGGTAGCTACCCTAGAAACAACAGTTTAAAGAAATTCACGATTTCTTCTATGTATAATAGATAAGAGAAAGACAATGGAACCAACTTGGAACTTCCGCTTAATCCCTTGCTTGATCTCTCTCCCCCTTGACAGAGCTTGCAACTCCTCCCCGTACTTATCCCACTTGGAGAGTACCTGTAGAAACACAGTAGCAAAGAACCATCAAAGCATCTTGATCTATTATATCATAAACATTACAGAATCAGATATATAATGAACATACAATAGCATTCACAAATGATAACATTCACAATTGCACAATCATATGGAAGAAAACTTGAAGAACTTTATTAAATAGAAGGGAGAAGTACAACCCATTTGTCTGATCTAGCATCATTGTTAGGGTCCCACCCTAACCCCCTTATTCATGTAGTAGGATCGAGTCATAGTTATAGTTAAGTAAGGAGTCAATAAAGCTCATATTAATAATTGTAAGTGGTTAACCCACAATTAATGACGGGACCACAGTTAGTTGCAAATGGGCCATGGCATTAGATAGATGGTATTAATAAGAACCATGGTATTGATCCATGGTATTGCATGTATGAGTCATATATAAAGGATAGAGACTCCCTGTGAGGAGCATTGTGTCTTATTTTGTAATCGAGCTTTGCTCTATTGGAGGTTGCCCCTTCGAAGAGGCAAGTGAACATTGCTTTCTGAATAATAAAATACTTGCTGTTGTTTCTCACTATTCTATGTTCTGGGTATATTTCTTTGCATATTCTATATTCTGGTATCGTCTTGTAGATTAAGAGCATAACAAGTGGTATTAGAGATCTTTCCAGGGCCGGTGGGATCTCCATTTCTTAGCAATTTTTTTTTTGGCTAGAGACGTGTTTCGACGTCTTTAAACCACGGGATCTATCGTTGAGCGCATAAACCTACGGATTTGGGGAGGCATGCATGCAGGAAATACAAGAGGTGGTCACGCTTGCTAGACTCCCTTGTAACCCCTGTGGGTACCCCTTCGAGTAGTAGCGCATTAGACAGAACCATGCACGGACTGTCTTCCAAGTACCCTCTGGGTATATCAGAAGCCCCCTAGCTCCTTTGAAACCTCGCCATAGATAAACCGTCGGCCGTCTTGCTGCTACAGTACATTGAGAACAGCACTCGGAGAGATTACTCGCCCGTAAGATAGGGTAGTCGGGTTGTACGACTAAGGGTATGGTTGATCCTCCTTAGTTAGAGCCCTGAAACATTGGGACAAGTACTACTGTCAACCCCTTATGTATATTGCGATCTGTAGCACCTGAAACTCCTTGAGACCATAGTTCCCCTTTCTATCTTGGGATCACGCATAATCTCTGCTAGATCAGATCTCGCAAGTGGGGTTGTAGCAGCAGTAGACATCAGTCCCACAGTTCTGAGTTAGCAGACCAACCTTTCTGATCCATCAGATCCGCAGCAGCAATCGATGCCACTGCTCAGAGCTATCTGATCAGCCATTCAGATCTCTCAGATCCACCAGATCTGAGTAGTTGTGTGGGGTTCCTATACCGGGGCATGATTTTTGTAGGACTTTTGGCAGCGTTGACATTTTGGGGATTCGGCTACTGCAGTATTCCTAATCAAGGAGTAAAACTCTGTTAGATCTTATTGGTGATATAGCCCATAAGAATCAGGATGACAAGCTGAGAAAGGTGGTACCATTCAATTGTTAGTGAAAAAAAATTCAGGCGGTCCCAAATTTCAAGTACATCGGTTCGGTGCATGGTAGAAACTAGAGCTCAAACTATGGCCAATGAGAAGATCGACAAACTTGAACAATCCTTGCAAGCCATCCAAGCTCAGCTTGATAGACTAACTGACACACTCTCTAAGGGCAAGGAGGAAGCCCACGAGGAGGCGTATATTGGCAATGGACATAGTGAGGGTGAGTCTAGCCGCTCTCTTCACCTCTGGGGCACCCATCAACAATCCCGTCCGTGACCTCCCAAGCTGGATATGCATAAATTTGATGGTTCTCACCCGGCCACATGGATAGCACAAATGGAGCATTATTTCAATCTGAATAACATCTTAGATAATGAGACTCAGCTTATGGTGGGGAGCATGTACTTGGACAATGAAAGATGGCAATGGTGGGAATGGCATCAACATTGCAATGGAAGTTTTATGACTTGGACCACCTTCAAAAAATCTCTTACAGAGCGCTTTGACCAGGAATCTTCTTTTTTGGGTCGTCTCACTAAGCTCCGACAAACTGGCACAGTGGATGAATATGTTATAGCCTTTGAAGCCTTAGCTTTCCGCACTAGGGATCTCTCAGATGTGTTCTACATGGAATGTTTTATCAGCGGTCTTAAAGAGGCCATACAAGCCCACGTCCGACTACACCACCCTCCCACATGGTCGGAAGCTTGCAAGGTAGCTCATAACGTGGAATGTGCGTTAGCAGCCCAGTCCATTCACTGAAACCGCCAAGGGTCGCCCCCCACAGGCTCACAGCACAACTCAAACACTTAAGGTTCAAAAGGTGTCACCTGCAGAAATGGCTGAAAGAAGAATACAGGGATTATGTTACTACTGTGATGAAAAATACTCTCCAGGTCATAAATGCAAGGAGCCTAATTTTTTTCAAATTGATGCCACTGATTACAGCTCATCAGAGGAAGCCCCACCACTTGAGGAACTGGAGGAGGTAGAAGAGGAAAACCAGAAGGACAATGTCCTTGACGAACCAGTTATTTCGCTGCATGCTTTGGCAGGGATTTCTTCACCTCAAACTCTCAAAATAAGAGGTTTTATTAAACATCGCCCAGTAGTAGTCTTGATTGATAGTGGAAGTACACATAATTTCATCCATCAAAAAGTCGCGGAAGCAGTGCATTGTTTTGTACGAGCAGTTTCTAACTTCCAAGTCCAAATTGCGGATGGGGGAACAATGAAATGTGAATGCCGCTGTGAAAATGTCAAACTTCAAATGGGGGATTATCAGTTGAAGATCCACATGTTTTCCATACACATGGGAGGGTGCGACATTGTCCTCGGTGTTGAATGGCTTCACACTCTTAGGCCAATCACAATGGATTTTCAGGAGTTATATATGAGCTTTAAGAAGAAAAACTCCACACATACCCTCCGTGGACTCCAGGCAGGAGCTCCCTCTATCATCACCTCACATAGGATGGAAAAATTGCTAAGAAAGGGCCATCATGGAGTTATAGCTCAATTTAATGCCATCCAAGCCATCGAACCCAATTCTCTACCGATTCATCTTGAGATGCAATAGATTTTAAATAACCATCTGCTAGACTTTGACAAGCCTCATGAGCTTCCACCCTCGCGAGGAGAACATGATCATAGCATCACCTTGGTTCCAGGGGCCCAACCACCAAATGTGCGCCCATACAGATATCCGTTCACCCAAAAGAATGAAACAGAAAAAATAATCAAGGAACTTTTGGAAGCAGGTGTCATTCGTCCCAACATTAGTCCTTATTCATCACCGATGGTCATGGTGCTCAAGAAAGATGGGGAATGGCGAATGTGTCCAGACTTCAGGGCCCTTAATAAGTTGACAGTCAAAGATAAATTTCCCATCCCGGTTGTTGATGATTTGCTGGATGAACTCAATGGGGCTCAATTCTTCACTAAGTTGGATCTTCGCTTAGGCTACCACCAAATTCGCATGAAGGAAGTTGACATTCCAAAGACTGCTTTCAGAACTCATGAAGGCCATTATGAGTTCCTGGTCATGCCATTCGGTCTTTGTAATGCCCCATCTACTTTTTAGAGCCTTATGAACCACCTTCTCAAACCATATCTCAGGAAATTTGTCCTTGTCTTCTTCGATGACATCCTCATCTATAGTTGCACTTGGGCCGCACATCTTCAGCATGTAGATCTGCTCTTGCAACTGCTTCGCAAGCATAAATTATTTGTTAAGATGTCCAAATGTTCTTTTGACATGGAAAAAGTTGAGTATTTGGGCCACATTGTGGGGCGTGAGGGTGTCAAGGTGGACCCCAAAAAGATCCAGGCAATGCAGGATTGGCCTCAACCTAAGACCTTGAAGAGCCTGAGAGGATTTTTGGGTCTCACGGGCTATTATTGCAAATTTGTCCGCAATTATGGTCGCATTGCAAAGCCCCTCACTCAACTCCTCAAGAAAAATTCATTCTTCTGGAATGATGATGCACAGCAGGCATTTACAGCTCTAAAAAATGCCATGTGTTCCACTCCAGTCTTAGCACTACCTGATTTCACCAAATCTTTTGCCATTGAATGTGATGCTTCGGGTATGGGTATTGGGTCGGTCTTAATGCAGGAAGGTCGACCCTTGGCCTTCACAAGCCAACAACTAAGTGGGAGGAATTTGGGACAATCTACCTATGAGAAGGAAATGATGGCCATATTACATGCAGTAGATACCTGGCGACCTTACTTACTGGGGCGACGTTTCCAAATCCGCACAGACCATCACAGTCTTAAATATTTTTTGGAGCAACTCCTATCCTCCCCACAACAAAATAAATGGTTCGCCAAAATGCTGGGATATGATTATGAGATCATTTACAAGAAAGGGTGCGAAAATAGTGTAGCAGATGCATTATCTTGCCAATTTGAGGAGGAAAGTACCCTGTGTTAGAGCCTAGATTTGCCTCAAGCTAAAAAGGCAAGGTTCTAGGTCCACATCAAACCACGCTCAGCCTCGTAGTTAGCCCTACGAGGACAGGAGAGGACTCTCTCCGGGTCGATCTCGGAAAAATATAAGCGATGTGGCTCGAGATGAATGAAATAAAAGCTAATTTTAGGCTAGGTATGATGTACAAGGGTTTGATTTGAGTTTTTGGGGGTTTTGTCTTGGAAACAGGGAAAGGCAAATTGGGCTCGGGGATGAGGCACAGTTTCTACAGAGTTCCGATTGGGGCAAGGAAGGAAATCGTTTTGATGCTTTAAATTGAGTGAATGGATAGATTGGACTGGTGAGGAGCTAAGTAGAGCAAGAGAGTCTCAAGAATTCTCCTTAAACAAATGAAAACATGGAAATTTAAACAAATTCAAAGGCAGAGCATAACAGTTAATGGATTCCACCTTAATCATTCATTTGTTCAAATTCAGAAGAAGAGACAGGAAAATGATACACATAACACTAATGAACTAACAATTACTTAGAGAAGCACACCATCAAAACATAAAGCCACATGGATCCCAAACAGTGCTGCAAAACCCTGGTCTTTCCTTAGCCAAAAATGCAGAGATAGAATGTACAATGATATGCCAAAGAAATCCCTAGTGTCCAACCCTGAAAATGACTTAGGAATTACATGATATAGACTAGTCCAACCCATTCCCTTGCCTGTAGGGGTCTAGCTCACCATTCTAGGAGCTGTTTCAACCAATTCTAAACAAAGCACTAAAATCTAGGCAATCAAAACAACTTGCCTCTATAAGGTAGGAAACTGATTCATTCATTAAATTTTCACTTTTTAGTGAATGAATCCTCTAGAACAAGTAAATAAGTGCCAAAATTACATCATTTTTATCCAATTACATCAACATAGATCAAAAATTACATCAAAAATCAAAACTAGTCAAACTGGCCGAATTTCTGAGCTGGAAGGTGAAAAATTGGGCAAAAATCCTATATGCATCGCGCCAATTTGAGGCTGCATTTGAGGCACTTCCTAAAGTCCAAATTGAGCCCAAGTTATCTCATTGGAAAGCCCTTCCTGTCTACTTTCCAACCCAAGTGTAATTTTTCAATTTGGATGTCATTTGCCCCTCCAAAACTACAATCTCCCAAGACTGCTTCCTGTGTGTCAAAATAGGGGCAGAGAGGTCATTTTGTGAGTGTTTTTGACCTCTTGAGGACTCAAAACTTGCCCAAAATTCTTGGCCATGCACCAGAAGTCATGATTTTTCATGAAAAATCCAAAAAAGTAAACTTTTTGCAATTTGGAGCTCCCTAGAAAAAGCGCGCGCCACGTGGCGCGGCGCATAGGGAGAAAAACCCTATTTTTTGTGCCAAAATTTGTCAAAATGCCAAAAATGCCCCAAATTTCTTGAAATTTGGGCTGGAGCTTCTTCATTAAGTGTCATGCTGGGCTAAAGAGGCTTCGGCCAATATCTGAAGACGATCAATCTCCCTTTGCCTCTTTTTCTTCCTTATTGCCTTCCTCAATTTCGCCTTTAAATTCCTCATTCATGCCTTGCAGACCTTGTTCTGTGCCATGTAGTGGAAAGCCATGTGTCTCAGCAATGCATGGTCCTTATCAGCCTTGTCCAGTAGTCTCTCCAAGTGGATGTTTATTCTCTCGAGATTAGACTCCTGATCCTCATTAATCTCTTGCTCCAATGACGTGAGCTCAATTCTTCTCTTTTGTGCAGCTTGGCGATTCTCGTGGATGTTTTGTAACTCCATGATTGCTTGCTGATCTTGAAGTTGTTTGTTCATCTGCTCCGAATACTTCATGGTCCACTTAGCTCTCTCCAAGTCAAGGGATAAGGCTTGGATTTCTATTTGCTGTTCCTAGATGATCTCCCTAAGTTTGGCACTTTGTGGGTCCATATCTGTATCATCATCATGAATGAGAATGAAGTCGATCTCTTGTTCACCTGAAGACCCCTCATCCTGCATTGGCCTCTTGCCTTTGTCGTGTACCTGTGATGCTAATGGGGGAAGTGAGGCCCCTTCCACACCAGGTGGAGATAACACTTTCTTTGCTGCTGCAAACAAATGTCTGTTGCCCCTCTGATATGTGATGAATATCGGCACACTAGCGGTCTCATGGCGCTCATACTGATAAGAAGGTCCACATGTCTCATGCTTGACCTCTGATAATCCCTGTGAAGCTTTGAAGAAGTCACGAGAGATGAAATCATCCCAAGTGATGCCCTGTAATCCAAGCTGATGAACCACCAAAATCTTAATAAGAGCAAAATGATAAACACTGTTAAGTTGCTGCTGAGGGGTTTTATGCTGCACAAGTGTGGTCATCCTCTCTATGTTCTGGCAAATGAAATACGGAATGTTCATCATCTGTATCCTGGTGAAATGCATGAGCAACTTGATGTGATAAGCATATAGACGAGAGAACCGTCCCTCATAGCTGAAATATTTCATGATCAATTTCATTAGTGGAGCATATTCATCTTTCAGATATCGGAATGGAAACACTCTCCTGAGCTACCTCAAGAAACCGATTTTAATGTATGGCTCATAATGCTACCGGTTAATCTTCTTCCTCTTGGTCCATGGTTCCCCAATGTTTGGTATGCCGGTTGTTAGTGAGACAGTTTATGGTGTAAGTGTAAAGGTGACACTAGCCAAGGTAGCCCGATCTCCATGTAAATGCAGCACAAATAGACGAGCCAAATCATGATGAAATTGAACATTAGCCACCTTTTGACAAAACTCATAGCATGACTGATGCTGAAAACAAAACATGGCAAGAGGGTAGGCCTGTAATTCAGTGAGGGTGACCGGTTCTTCTCTGATATGCCTACCTCCTCTATGAGGCCTCCGGGGTGCATGTTCCTCCATGGGAGAGTCACTTTGAGTTTCCATTTCATAATCAGATGAATGCTTAGATGCCATGTGTCACATGGAATAAGTCGATGTTGCGGACAAGATAGACCTTCCTAGAATCTAAAGAAGACCTAATGACAAGCAAACCAATCACACACTATCTTTCTCTAAATATGCTTTTATAAACAAAGGAAAACAAGTGTTTTAGGCCTACCTTGGGTCCAATGCAAGTTTGTGGAAGCCTTCGCTCCTTCGATCCAAATGAGCTCCTTTGTTGTGAATCTGCAAACACAAACAAGCAAACAAATTAAATAGCACCTGAAAAGCCAAGATCATAAAACATATTTAACATGAAAGTCAAGGAATTCATGAAACAAATGACATGAGACAATTTGTTGAGAAAAATGAGTTTGATTGTATTAATTCAAATCAAGAAGAACTTTACAACCTATGCCTTGACGCTGTACAAGCTCTTCCCAGGGTCCAGCAAGAAGTCTCCTCTACTTTGACAAGTTTCACTCTCATCTCAACGAAGCCAAAAAGGTATGTGATCTCTCCTCTTAAGCTCAACTAGGAAGTCTTAATTTCACCAGCATTTACCCTAAAAAATGTTCAGCTTCTAACCTCCCTAGCAACCAGCCCAATGCCTGAATTTATAGTGCAACGGAGGGAAGTTACTAGGTCCTCCTTCAAAGGGATAAAGCCCTCCTTCAAAGGGATAGCTCCTCTCATCAAGGGATTAGCTCCTTCTCTTTTGGGATGCATGAACCACCTAAGAGTAGCTAATCGACGTCAAAATTCCTTCTAGAATCATCTAGAATTAACCCAAAGTGAGTTTTTTAGAATAAACTTGGACCTTTTTGACTTTCACAGGGGTCCACACCCACACCTTTAGGGACACAGTGGGTAGGTCCGCAGTTTTTGTAAACAGAAGGTGCGGGACCGCAGGCAATAGTGAGAGAAAGTGCGGAACCAGAGTTTTATTGATTTTCAATGTCTTTCTCTCAATTTCAAAGCTTGACTTGAAGAGCTGGGGTCTGAGACTTGCTTAGGAGGACAGTACAAGTGATGATAGACCCATACTGACTGCAAATAATCATGGTGACGATATTTTTGTGTTACAGATTGCCCCCTAAAGTGCGAAGTCTGTAGTAGATGAGGATTTCATTTATCATTTAGGAAGAGTGAAGTACTTTATTATTTCGAGGATCATCTTATGGAGAGCCCAGTTGGAACCTGTAAAAACATTCAATGAAAAATATATATATGAGATCATATCATTGCTGAGGTAGGCATTCCCATACTCAGATCAAAACTGACTTAGAAAACTAACTACTTCTCTGATGCAGGAATGATCTTGTAATACATCACAAGTATAGACTCATGTGGACACAGTATGGACGCAGCCATCTGTTTATGAATAGTCCATTATATAATGAATACAAAATTCCTCGTAGCCTGGATTGTGGAAACTAGATCCAGGGTCTTCATTTCTACTTCCCGAAACAGTACGATTCTATCCATGCGAATGAATGTGTTGGAGTCGAACATGGTAGAAACCACTTGATTACCAATCAATGATGTAAACTGTTAACAAGTGTGAGAGAAACCACCAGTGATGTCAATGGCTCTCAAAGTACCCAGTACAATCCATGAGACGTGAATAAATGTGTTGATGTCGAACATGTCATGGAATCCTTTGATCAAAGGTCAATGATGCAACCTGGCGTCAAAGGCGAGAAACCTGCCATTGAGGCATGCAGATCCCAAGGTATTGACGATTTCTAGATCATCTTTCTAGATAATGAGCTAAAGTCGATAGAAAGCGATCCGTCGTAGGCAAGCCCACAACACAAAATCATAGATCAAGTTGAAGAAATTTATTTGTAAGGACTGACTCAGGGATGGTCAAGATGGATGACAGATATTTTGCAGATGAATGGCTTATTGGCAGTGACCTCTTGAACACATAACGACACGACAGATGGCTTGGTGACAATTGACCCAAAGTTAATACCCAGAAACCGGCTGAAGACTTTCAATGTGGTTTGATCAACTGTTAGGCAAAGGATTTCCCAACCCAGGTGAATAAAAGTGTCATGTTCAAGAGTGGTTACAAAGTATGACAAATAGGCTCATTTTTCTCTCTTTTCCCCCACCATTTCTGGCAAGTACCTCTTTATTTTTTAACAAGCTTGAGGAGGATAACATTTTCTTGATTATAAGCTCATCCTTCGGATGAGTCCAACTTAGTTTAAATTCGAACCCTAAGAAGGAGTGGTTCGTTCTTGTTTGTAATTGAACAGGTCCTTTACTGTGAAATTTTAACAAGTCCAGTATAGGAGAAACTCGGCGTTTTTCAATTTTAGAGAGTCTGAAAAAACTTAAGAAGACTCCAAGGTTGACCTTTTTCGTAAATTTGTGTCTCCCAAGCCCGAAAAAGTATAAAATAATACTTGAGAGAACCGCTTGATCTTTTACGACCAAGGAGTACTTTTCGTAATTAGTGCCCTTGATCCGAAAAAGTAAAAAAGCGATCAACGACACGTCGTTTTATAACCAATATCGAATTTGAAACGACAAAAATCCGACAATCTTTTCGTGTTTTTACGGTCAGTAAAGAGTTGTAAGTGGACCGTCTTTTAGTTCCGTTTTAACGAGTTTAAAAGAAAAAATTGGCAATCTTTTCATGTTTTAGGAGTCAGAAAAGAGCTTAAAGATGACTCTAAATGTTTTTTCGTCGAAAATGATAGATTTCGCCTGAATAATCCGTTATCCTGAACAAAAATGCAAACATTACTCATACTTGTTTGAAATGGATAAAAATGTTGCAAAAATACCTTTCCAAAGTGAAACATAAACAAATTTGCAATTTATTTACTCAAAAAACATATAAAAAGGGCCTTCGTCAATTCATTTTTACCGTTTGAGTTTTGGGTGAGAAAATAGTGCTTTTGTTCAGAAAACTTCTCGTGAAGATTGCAGAAAATCCAACCGTCGGAATCGAACGCCGTTTTCTCCAGGTAATCCACATCATCCTACTCTTCATTTTTAACCGTTTCATTTCTTGTTTTAGGCTTTCATTTCATTTTTTGGAGGGTTTTTAGGCTTAAAACCCGCACGCGGGGGCCTGCAGGTGTACCACTGCGAGCCCGCGGACCCTGACTTTTTCTCCATTGGGAAAAATTCAGGGGTTCGCACCTTCCATGTAGGCAAGGTGCGGACCCACGCACTATGTCTAACCCAGAGGGTGCGTTCCCCACCGCAAGGGTCTTTAACCCAAAAATTCTCAAAATTGACCCAAACAAATTAATTCCTAGCATTCTAATTTATCTTTTAACTTGATGCAGAGAGTACATCATGCTAGATTGGCATGAACGAGAGCATGAGGATGTGGATGCTACCACATGGAATCACCAACCTTCGATTGATGCTTTGAAGGCGTGCGGCTTGTTCAAATTCTGGGCCATACCTGGCATGAGGGCCCAGGTGGATTTCTTACAGTGGCTGGTTGACAGATGGAGCATACAGGACCAGTGCTTCTTTATTGGTGGCAACCAGCTCGAAATCGAGCCAGCAGATATATATTTCTCGACTGGTTTGCCTAAGAGAGGCGAAGACTTGACTCTATTCGGGGCTAGGCCAGGTGGCCAGTCTGTCGATAGCCTCCGGCTAGAGTTCTGCAACAGCCAGGCTAGAGACAAAGGGATAGACATAAAAACCATATCCCTTCCTGAACTCATGGTGATCATGTAAACTGTCACTAGACTTTGCGGGAGTGCCGCATTACATGTTGCCACCGGATCCCAGATGCGTATGGCAGTTGATTGCTTTCGAGGCACCATCTTCAACTGGTGTGATGCTGTGTTGGCCAATGTTAAAGGCCAACTGACCAGAGCCAAGAACGGACAACTAAAGACCTTTACTTATGGGGCTTTTGTTGTGAGCTTTGGTCTGGAGAGGGTTCCCATGTTGATCCCGAAGCACCTTACTGTTGGAGCTGGGCTTCCTCGAGAGCCCAAACTGATGCAATGGGTCGAAGTAATGACCCGTCATCCGGACGAGGGGACAGAGGTTGTTCGCTTCAAACCTGAGTATTTCTAGTGGTTGGAAAACCAGGTTTTTTCTATTCGGGACTTCCCTTACACTGGGGTAGATTTTCGTGGTGACCTAGACATGGCTCTTCCACCAAGAGAGCAGTGGGATGACTCAGGTAAAATCATTTTCAACTTTTTTCTTATTTTAATTTTTTTATTATTTTTCCATCATCCTAAAACTGATAGTAAAAGTTTTAAATGCAGATGTGGGTCCACAGCGACTAGCCGCTCTCCGGCCTTATGAGAGGAAACAACCAGTTGCGGCCGCGCCAGCCCCACAGGATGAATCAGCAGAGGTTTTGGCCGAGTTGGAGGGTCGTCTAGAGCGCTTGACAGGAGATATTCCGAAGACCACTATAGATGACATTCCTCGTCGACTTCAGCACTATGTGATTGGGGTCCTAGGACCTTTTAGGAGGTTCCTTTACAAGGTGGCCCATGTAGTGGTTTCTTATCGAGATCATCACCAGTGATAGGATGATCGCTTATTGTGGGCACATATGAAATTTTTGTTTTTTGTACTTATCATTTTTGCCGATCATAAGGTGTTTTTCAACCTATGATCGAGGACGATGTATTTTTTGACACACTCCTATATATATATATATATCTATATATATATATATATATATAGATATATCACTATTACCGGCTTATCTTGTAAATCATGTTATGGAATGGTTTTAAATTTACATGTATGATTATTGCAAATGTCTACTTAACATTCGAGAAGCAATTGCATCTTCTAATGTATTTAAAGATCTTGGAATATGCTGATACTCAATATAATGAAATTCACATTCCAAGAGACGCACTCTCAAAAATAATCTTAATAACACTAGATTTCTAATGGCATACACTCTATTAAGCTGTAATACAACGAGTTCAAAATCTAACCTCACTATCAAACTCCGAATCCCAAATGAAATAGATTCAGATAATAACTCAATCACTGCACTATACTCGGCAATGTTGTTCGTTGTTTGACCGAGGCTTACCCCATGCATAGATAATAACTCGTCAGAGGGCGAATAGATAACCCAAGCTGCGGAAGAAATGTTCCATATATTACGACAAGCACCATCAGCGAAACCAATGTATGTTTGGTGAGGCATCGACATCTGCAATATCAAGAGTAAAACCAAGATAAGCAGGAATAATGACGAAAAACACTCTCTAAGCTAAGCACACTGTTTAAACTAAAACACACCAGCTAGAAAGAAAAGCTATTCTAACTAAAAATCTCCATACCCATTCTTTAAGCATAATACCTCTTCAGGTAAAGACTATTTCTGGGTTTACCCAAAGAGTCCCCGTCAAAGTCTACCAATTCATAGGCCCCTTTTGCTAGCTTTCGCTTGACAACATAGGGACCATGCCACATAGGAATGAATTTTCCAGTGCCCAATTTATCATTAGCTTGATCGTAAACTAAGACTATATCTCCTTCCGAAAAATTTCGAGGGGTCACATTTCGATCATATTGAGCTTTCATATGTTTTGCGTGAGTCTCGATTGCCAATGCAGCATCATGTCAATTCTCATCTAATTGAGCCAAGTATAAAAAACGCTTTTCCTCTTCGGAAGTGGCTGGAAGTAATTCGATGGCCATTTGCAATGACGGGATTTCGCATTCAATGGGCAACACAGCTTCCAGACCATAAACTAGTTGGAAAGGAGTGAACCCTGTTGATGTTTTTACTAAAGTTCGGTACGCCCAAAGCGCTGAAAATAGAATGTTATGCCAATTCGACTGATGAATCCCAATGATTCGTCAGATCATGATGACTAAAACTTTGTTGATGGATTCAACCAGACCATTAGCTTGTGGATAATAAGGAGTTGAACTATCGTGACGCAAACCAAGCTGACCTGTAAGTTCGGTCATCATAACGTTTCGAAAATGACACCCATGGTCAGTGATTATCACTTGTGGGACACCAAACCTAGCAATTATATGATTGAACATGAAAATTACAGCTGTCTTGCCGTCTGCCTCAAATGTAGGCATCACCTCGGCCCACTTGGTAAAATAATCTACCGCAAGGATGATATACGCATGCCCCCCGGCCGAGTGAGGGTAACATGTAATAAAATCAATACCCCATTTGGCAAAAGGACCAATGACAATTATAGGGTGGAGAGGAGCAGGTGGAGCGCACATCTTTCGATCAAAAATTTGGCAATTGTGGCATTTTCAGACCACGGTAATACAATCTTTAAACAAAGATGGCCAGAAGTAGCCAGCGCGCAATATCTTTTGGGTTGTGGCATACCTAGACATATGACCGCCACATGCTCCAGAGTGACAGTCATTTAGAACCCTTTCAGCTTCCTTGTGAGTTAAACAACGTCAAAAAATAGAGTCCACCCCACGGAGATAAAGAGTATCTCCAATAATCCTGAATTGTTGGGACTGGAATCGTATTTTCCGACGTTCTGACCTTGAAATTTCTGGCCGAAAGGATTGGGTCTGGAGATAAACGATGATATCCCCATACCACGGATCTAAAGTACTGATTAGAAACAAGGATTCGTCCGCAATGGGCTCCTCCGCCATAGTTTCCGTATCAGTACGCGAGAAATCACACATTAACTCCGCAAAAACGAAAGATTTCTTAGACTTAGATTTCTCAAATTCCTAGTTGAACTCCTGCAGGATAACAATCCATTTAGAGTACCTTCCCCCTAGCAATTTCTTGGTCAAAATGTAGATCATAGGGTTGCAATCCGAAATTACTGTAGTTTTACGTAGTAAAATGTAGTGACGAAAACGTTGGACAACTTGAACAGGTGCCAATGCCAATTTCTCCACATGTGGGTATTTTAACTCAGTTGGATTTAAAGTTCGACTAAGGTAATATATCACATGTTCAGTTCCGAATTCATCTTCCTGAACTAAGACCATTCCAATGGTGGAATGAGAGGCGGCGAGATACAAGAAGTAATCCTGGTTGTAGTTGGGAGGATGCAGTAACGGTGCATGGGTCAACGCGTGTTTGAGTGCATCAAAAGATTTTTGAGCTATCTCATCCCAATAGAATGGAGTATTCTGTTTCAACAACCGGGTAAAACCCTTTGTAACGTCGGCGTAGTTAGGAGTGAATCATCGTAAAAAGTTTGCTTTCCCTTGCAAACTTTGGAGTTGGTGAAGACTCGAAGGAGGAGGCAATTTGACAATTGCTTCGACCTTTGAGGGATCGACGTGAATGTCGACTTTTGAAACTAAAAACCCTAGCAATCGACCCGTCTCTATACAAAAGACACATTTGTGTGGGTTCAACCGAATCCGATAATGCCTACACCTCATAAAGATTGCTCGTAAATGGACGAGGTGATCTACTCGATGTAATGAATGAGCAGGAAAATCATCGAGACAGGGTTGCACAATGTGCTTGATGTCATGAAATGCATAAGACATGGCCCTTTGAAAAGTTTCTCCAGCATTCTTGAGCCCAAAAGGTAATTTGCAATAAGCAAATGTCCCCCATGGACAAATGAAAGCTGTTTTTGGTTGATCGGCAGGTAGAATATTGATTTGATTATATCAGGAAAAACCATCCATGAAGGAGAATATTTCGTTGTCGGCACAATCATCAATGATTTGATTGATATAGGGAGTTGGGTAATTGTCCTTTGGACAGGCTCGATTAATGTCCCTATAATCGATGCATATTCTTATTGTTCCCTGATTTTTGTTAACCGAAACAATATTCGATACCCAATCCATTAACGGGATCGGATAAATGAAACCTGCTTTGAGTAATTTTTCAACTTTGGCTTTAATTGCAACAGCTTTTCTTCGGTGAATCTGACGCAAACGTTGCCGGACAGGTTTAGCGTCTGGGTAAGTCTTGATCTCATGAACAACAATCGCGGGATCAATTCCTGGCATTTCCTCATAGGACCAGGCAAACACGTCGCAGAATTCTTGAAATAGGGCCTTATATATTTGAATTTCATCATCTGTACACGAGGCACCTATATGAATGTTCTCAACAATTCCAGGCTTAACCGAAATGTCAATAGGAATAGTTCGAGAGATGTTTCCCAAATTTAACTCTGAATCAGGATGTTTCATTGGATTCTGAGGTTCCTTGACATATTCAGTCGTAAGGATTGATGAAAAATCATTTTCAAAACGATCATTCTCGGGTAGAAACGAAGATTTGTGATGGAGATCTTCCCATGGTAAATCATCTACACATAGGATTTCATGAATTTTCTCATCATAGTGAACAAGTTCTAAAAACGTGATTGAATCCGAGCTTGAGGTGAAAAGTGATTCTTCACGGACCACATTCATTAAGTCAATTTCGGTTGAAGATGGGTTGGTAAACGATTGCACAACCTCATACGCAATTTCATATGGACTCAAAGGCATGACATTACCAAATGAGTCTATCTCAGATTCAGAGGGAATGATCCAAGGATCATCATAAACAATGGTATCTGACATAATCATATGAATGGTTGCAAATGAAGACGATGCGTTGATCGGAGGAAAAGGAAAAGTTCCCAATAAACTGGCATCTTTAACTAGTCCTACTCCAACATCCTTATACGGGATAGTCGTTTTATCGACATGCTGAACACTTTCAGAAGAGGCTGGGTTGGATGAAAAGTAAGCCAGCTGGTCTATTGTTATGATCTTTCCATTATGAGGAAACTTTATAACTCGAAAGACCGATGAAACGACGGCTATCATAGCGTAAGACCAACTTCGACCCAAGAGAAGGTTGTAATCTAGAGGGGCATCAACCACCTCCACATCTAGATTAATGGTTTTTCCTTCAACCCCTATAGGCAAATCCTGTAGAATGCCAAAAGGATGAAACCCACGGCCATCAAAGGCCTTAAGAATCATCGGGGATTGATTTAGCGAAGGAGAACCAAGCGATCTCCAACACTGTATCGACATAATACACGTTGAGGCTCCCTCATCAATCACAGTCCGATGAATAGGCCTGTTTTTTACTATCACTGGAATCTGGAAGGCCATTTGATGAGGTAAGCGCGGTGTACTATTTTCTAGATCGAAAATTATTAGGTTCGAGTCCTGAACGTCAACAGATCCTATAGCCGACAAAAGTAATTTACGCTGTGTTGGACATGATTGCAGCACTTCCAAAGCCGACATTGCTGAGGGTGAAACAGCTAAATCCTCAACAATGTTATAGTTCTGGGCCGCTCTTGAATGTGGATTGAAAGCTGACTTTCGAAGTATACCCTTGGCGGGCGGTTTGATTACCAAGTCTGGATTAGGTTTCTCGATCTGTAATGGATCGGAACCGGGAGCTAAGGTTGATGGATTAGAATGAGAAGATTATGCTTCTTTACCATCA
Source organism: Pinus tabuliformis (assembly GCA_031772625.1). NCBI lineage: Eukaryota > Viridiplantae > Streptophyta > Pinopsida > Pinales > Pinaceae > Pinus > Pinus tabuliformis. The sequence goes on from CM062815.1 coordinate 587,619,692, forward strand.
ACAGGACTTTTACTACCATAATCATGCGATCGACTCACAATCCTAACATGGGACATCATCAGTATGGGTTCTTCATTGGCACTCGAGGAAGAACCTATCATCTTACTGTCTTGACTTGGAAAAGGATCCTTCAAAACAGCAGGTGTTTGGGAACCTTTGACAATCTTCGCAACCTCTGCACGATGAGGGCAGTCTCTTGTAAAATGTTCATCATCACAAATGAGACAAGGATAACGAGGTTTGCATTTTTCATCATTAGATTCCGATTTTTCAGGTTTCTCCTTTGAATTTTTGTCCGCTTTATTCTTCTTCTTCCCTTTCTTCTTCCCACCGGATTTTGATTTGGCTGTAGATGATTTTACAACGTGAATATTGGTGGAAATCTCCACGGAAGAATCTCCTGTCGGGGAATCAGGCAAGGTTATGATAGGAGAAGAATTCTTAGAAGACTTCCTCTTACTCTTAGTGTTAACCATACCAATCATACCATCAGCGGCATGAGATCTCGAAGGAGCTACAACGATTTGATTTTGCTTGGGAAGATCGGGGATTTTCTCGTGTAATGTACCTGACTAAGTATAGACCAAGTCAAGGTACTATGCTTGAGCAATTACTTGCTCCTTAGTAACAACTCCGGCTTTAGATACATCTTCAGTGATCTTTGGCAACAAAGACTTGACAAACCATTCAGCCAACATCTGATCTAGAATAAAAACCTTCACTAAACGCCATCGACGTCTCCACTCATGAATATGATCTGAAATGTAAGTGGACGTCGATTGATTTAACAAAGTTAACAATTCCGTGCCATTGTCATATCTGACTGGCAACTGAAAATGAGTTAAAAACGAGGTAGCTAATTGACTGAAATTATAAAAAGTGCCTCGCGGTAACTCAATGTACCACTTGGCCGCAAGACCAATTAGAGTGCGCTGGAAAAGTCTTAGATGGATTGAATTATCTGAAATGGAGTTAGACGCACACCAGAGGTGATAAGTCATCACATGGTTCGACAGGTCCTCTCCTGATTTGCCTTCGAATTTAGGAATATCACTAGGAAACTTATTCGGCATTGGCAGCCAAAAAGGAAGATAATTAATGGGATTGTTCGTTAGGCGCGACAAGTCAGGCAAGTCCAAAGTTGCGATAAATAGTAACTGACGATTAGAGTCCTTAAAACTCTGGGTCATGAGACCAGCCCCAGGAGGAGGATATCCGGGATAACTAGGAATAGGAATTGCATTTGGGATATTGTATCCTCCCAGAAAACCAAGATTAACGGACCATACTGGGGTTGTTGAGGCTATTGATAAGTGTACCCAGGGTACGGTTGATACTGATAGACTGGTTGTTGCACAGCAGGACCAAATTGGTACTGTCCCTGGTACGGTTGATAAGTAAATTGTGGTTGACTTGTGACAACCGTACTTGAACCAGGTTGTCCTACAGGCATCTGAACTGAAGTTTGAATCATGGATCCAGATGGTGGTAAAGATGTCTGAGGAGTAGATACAGGAACAGTAGAAACTGGAGTTGTCGATACTCCGGAAGTAGGTGAGGTAGATTGAACAGATGTTGCGGTAGTTGCAGCAGTTGTTTGAGGCGGAGTACGAGGCATACTAGGCCCAGGCTGAGAAACTACCAAAGGTACATAAGTTTGAATATTAGACTGGACAGGTTGCTGGGGTGTACCAGAAACTAAGGGTTATCCAGTTTGAGATGACAACTGTACATTTGGCTGCAACCCCTGTTGAGTTTGCGATGGATCCCACACTAAATTCATTCCGGGGTACGGACCCATAACAGGTTGAGAATATTGAGGACCATAACCGGGTTGAGGGTAGGATTGATAATTCAAATGTACATTTCCCATTCCTTGAACATATGATTGACCGGAGGGTGGTTGGAAACCTTGGTTCGAGTACTGACCTTGGGGTTGATACCCTTGAGGCACGTACTGATACTGGGGTTGACCTTGAGTTATAAATTGATACTGGGGTTGACCTTGGGGTAAATATTGAGTCTGGGATTGACCTTGAGGAACGTACTGTCCCGTAGGTATGTACTGTCCTTGAGGTTGCCCCCCAGGCGATAATTGAGGCTGCCCCCCAGGCGGTAACTGGCCACCTTGAGGTTGAGGATTGGGAATAGAACCTGACATCATGAGAATATCTTCTACGCTCAACGGCTTAGTACCATTGCTTCCAGTTAATAACCCTTGTTTAATGGGTTGAGGAGATGCTCCCGAAAAAGTACCAGAAAGTGACTGATACCCAGAGGGAACAGAAGGACCGTCGTACAAAAAGGATTCTGGCGATTGAGTAAACATGGATGACTGTCTTGACATATTTAATGGAGGATAATAACCTCTAGGTGTTGGGTGATAAGGAACACGAGGTGGTGAAAAACTTAACCCTGGGTTTTCTAGGAAATTAGTTAAAGAAAGATACCAAGTACTGCTCCTAGGTGGACAGTAAAAGATTGATTCACGCTCCCTTAGCTCAATAACAGGTTGATTTTCAGGGATAGGGATGCCTACTTCTTCTTCCGGAGTAGCAAGTTCTTCAATAGCTATGAGTCCAGAAGGAAGATCTTGGGTGATTACTCTTTCTACCCTAGGTGAACCAGGACCACTAGAAGCTGGAGAAGCAAACCCCAATGTCGGAGTAGCAACAAATTCACTTTCAGGTTCAGATATTTCAGGTTCCTCACCTATATCACTAGTAGATGAAAAGCTACCAGTAACTTCGAAAACAGACACTGATTGTGGACTATAATCTGCTACCAAAGCTTGAAAATCAGGATGTACTACCAAAGAAGACTCTCCTTCTTCAGGTGACCCAACTCTACTGTCTCTAGGAGTTACGAGGAATTTCAACCCTTCAGGATGGCTCAGTGAAAACTCAGTAGGTTGGCCCCGAAGTCTATGGGACTTCCTCGGTAATTCAGCCACGGTTAAAAACTTTTAACTACTTCACACGCAAACAATGTAAAATCTCAATGAAAACCACCTAAAGCCTCTAAAGAACCAAACAAATTTGAATCACACGCCTAAAGAATCTAGGAGATCAAACACACACAAACAGTAACTTTCCGTACTGAAAACACTAGTTGGTGATGAAATCCAACGTCGCATAGTTCAATACAGAAATGGCGTTTGGAACAGTTACCCCGACAACCTACTTAATGAATAGACTGGCACAAGTTCCTCCACTTAACTGTCTCGAGTGAAGAGAACCCCCCAGAAAATCCAAGTGAGTCTAGCCGACGTCTGCTCTAGGTACAGTGGGATCTTCCCACCACTGTCACCTTAGGAAGAATCCTAAAGAATATGGCCACTAAGGTTACCAACTGAAACAAATATACCTGGGGGAACAGTCTACGATCCGATACGCACGCAAGGGTAGAGTAGCAAGCTCAATCCCCTTGAAGGCTCCATGACATAATCCAAGGTTTACCAACAAGTGACCCCAGGCTCCTCGATAATGGTTAATCCGAGGTTTACCGTTTTTAATACGTGAATATCTGGCGTCGTTCCCAATGAGGAAGGATTGATTCCCACACTGGTTCGGACACGATCTCGTGCTTCTCCTTTAAGAGGAGCTTTCCCAGAGCATAAATGCAATAATTGGATTTCTTCCCTACCACAAGATACAGCTACTTGTTTGTTTTTACTGTCTTGGAGAGTTAATTACTCTCCTATTCCAAGACACTAGCCTAAGCTAAGTTGGTGTATCAGAGCCCTAGAAATAAAAATGTTGATAGATGAATTTTACTTTAAGCGTTATTTTTATTGGTTTTTGTTTAAGTCAAAAGGTGCAGAGATGAAACTCGTGGTATGAAGACTCGACTCAAACTCACTAAAAATGCACCTAAGATGATTTAAACAATCTTTTCTCTTCGATGAACTTCTAGCTAGGAAAGAGTTTGAGAATGCAAAATACTTTGTAAACACAAATCTTTCTTAACACAAATTAAAAGAAGAGCTTTTGTCCTTTCCAATGCACTCAAAATGAGACAACTAGTTATTTCACAAAAATTTCCCTTTTCTTTTCAAAGCACTCAACCACTACAAAAAACAAACTTTTTCCAAAAGAGATTTTTTTTAATTTTATATAAAACACTCAAAACTATGCAAATGACTAACTTTGAGATCTATAAATTATAAAACCCTATTTGAAGTCAAAGCCTACAAGATGTATTTTTAAGGATGTTTTACTTAGCTAGATGTAAACTAAGGACCAATTCATGCAGAATCACAAATCAGTCAAAAACAACCAATTTTGTTTTCTTTTTAAAAATGAAAATCCAAACTTTTAAACACAAGCTTTTCGAAGTTTTGTAAAGAGAAAACACAAAGCGGATTCCTCAACAAGGGTAGATTTCATAAATGGTCAGACTCATAAGAAGGTTGGTAGACACCAAGGTGATCTGAGGTCCCTACAGCTTCTAAGCTCAGAGCTACTACAAGACCAAGATGAAAAACAAACCCAACAAGCAAAACTCCTAGGAATTTCACCTAAAACCCTAAAACCAATGAAATCAACCTAAGGAAAGCTTCTGACAAGTTATATGCAGGTTTGGGCAGTGGATAATAACTTCTAAACAAAAGCTAAGCTGACTAACAGAGGAAATCTTAGGTTTTTCAAAATTTTGACAAGGTCTGCAGGCCCACTGTTAACACAGGTGCGGTACCGCTCTATGCTAAAAGAAAAAGTGTGGATAAGTACGTACTGTGTCAAAAGGCTAGGGCGCGGTCTTCTCCCAAAGCTATGAAAAACGAAAAATAACCATGGATCTACAAACTCTACCCAATTCCACACACAAGAAGCCAAAAACAGAAACAAAAACACAGTTTCTCAGGTCAAAGTAAAAACAAGGAAAAAATCAAGTCCCCAGCGGAGTCGCCATTTTGTCACACGGAATAAGTCAATCTTGCAGACAAGATAGACCTTCCTAGAATCTAAAGAAGACCTAATGACAAGAAAACCAATCACACACTATCTTTCTCTAAATATGCTTTTATAAACAAAGGCAAAAAAGTGTTTTAGGCCTACCTTGGGTCCAATGCAAGTTTGTGGAAGCCTTCGCTCCTTCGATCCAAATGAGCTCCTTTGTTGCGAATCTGCAAATACAAACAAGCAAACAAATTAAATAGCACCTGAAAAGCCAATATCATAAAACATATTTAACATGAAAGTCAAGGAATTCATGAAACAAATGACATGAGACAATTTGTTGAGAAAAATGAGTTTGATTGTATTAATTCAAATCAAGAAGAACTTTACAACCTGTGCCTTGATGTTGTACAAGCTCTTCCTAGGGTCCAGTAAGAAGTCTCCTCTACTTTGACAAGTTTCACTCTCTTCCCAATGAAGCCAAAAAGGTATGTGACCTCTCCTCTTAAGCTCAACTAGGAAGTCTTAATTTCACCAGCATTTACCCTAAAAAATGTTCAGCTTCTAACCTCCCTAGCAACCAACCCAATGCCTGAATTTATAGTGCAATGGAGGGAAGTTACTAGGTCCTCCTTCAAAGGGATAAAGCCCTCCTTCAAAGGGATAGCTCCTCTTATCAAGGGATTATCTCCTTCTCTTTTAGGATGCATGAACCACCTAAGAGTGGCCAATCCATGTCAAATTCCTTCTAGAATCATCTAGAATTAACCCAAAGTGATTTTTTTAGAATAAACTTGCGCCTTTTTGACTTTCACAGGGGTCCGCACCCACACCTTTAGGGACAAAGCGAGTAGGTCCGCAGTTTTTGTAAACAGAAGGTGCGGGACCGCAGGCAATAGTGAGAGAAAGTGCGGAACCAGAGTTTTAATGATTTTCAATGTCTTTCTCTCAATTTCAAAGCTTGACTTGAAGAGCTGGGGTTTGAGACTTGCTTAGGAGGATAGTACAAGTGATGATAGACCCATACTGACTGCAAATAATCATGGTGACGATATTTTTGTGTAACACCATGACTGTTGTTTTTCAAACTACCTTGGAGAAAAAGATGCTGGTGTATGAAAACTGTTTGGACTGCTCTTTTAGTGATGTGTGCAAACTCTGCCACCAAAGGGGAAAACAAATGAAACAGGGACTGTTAGGAAGGGGAAATAATATCAAGGGATTAGGAATTATTGGGAGAGAGATTTGTTAGGGAAATATGGGAGAGGGTTTGAGGGATTTATGTGTGGGATAGGGTTTAGGGTTTCACATTTGAAAGTTTTGGGAAAGGGAATTTAGGATAGGGGTTTAGTAACTTTAGGGGATGGGGAACAATGGAGTCAAGGAACAAAGGGAATTAAGGACAAAAGAAATAATGGAAAAGAGTAACCTTGGTGGCAAACAAGTTTTGAAACCCTAGGCAGCAGCTTACATGTGAGGAATTCAAAATGATAGGGTTTGAATTTTTGTTTCAATCATTAGCATCCATAAACCACCATCACTTATCACACAATTGGATGAAATACCAAGATAAGGACCCTACCTGGAAAATCCATGCAAGTTATGGGCAATTTGGAGAAATTTCAATCAAATTCGGGCTTTCAGGTGTATGCGCCATGCCGCATACCCAACGCGCCGCGTCGTGCCAGTGCACCGCGCCCATTCAGAATTACACTGCGCAACTTCTCCCAGTGCGCCGTGCCTCCCCTGTGCGCCGTGCCGGCCAAATTTCCTCCAACTTCACCCAAATCGCACTCTAACTCAACCAATTTACTTTGAATGGCTTCTCCTTGGTCTTGGCATGCAAATAACATTGATCTTCATGAAAATATCTTTATAAAGACATGGATTTAATTTTTGACTCTCCAAGACCCATCTTTGTAATGTTTTTGCATTGGCACTTTTTCTATTTTAATACAACTCTGTTTTTGAATTTTCTTTTTGATTTTTTGACTGAAATGATGAAATTCTTGGCAATTATTTGCAGGGATAGCTAACATGGAATTTGGTAAAGGAGACCAGCCTTGCGCCTAAAGAATTCAACAACTGAAAACTTTTGAAAATTATTACAAAGGACAAAATGTTTACTTTTCTTCAAAATAGAGTTTTGAAGAACAGTCATAATCCATCAATATGACATTGAAATTCGCAAAATAGAAAGCATGTGTATAACCTCCCTCTGGCCTGCTGGCATTTGGACACTTTAATGACTCAATTTGTGAAATCCTAGACCTATGATTGACACGACTCTTTGCCCATTTTAAATATCAAACATTGACTATCATGGACTTTAATAAACATCGATGAAAAGACCCAAGCCAACAGGTACAAGACATGAGGGGAATGAATGACAAAGCCCTTCCGTCAGATTATGGCATGTTCCTAAATGGAATGCAGGTGATCGAGTAGGATGGGACACTTAAAATTAGATGCAAAAAGAGTTTTGATCTCTGATGGAGGACTGACAAGACCGACTCTAACATTGGCTCCAATGGGGATGGTAGCTCCTTGGAGGTGCCAAGAATGGCAGATCTCTGGGAGAGCTAGACAGTGCCTTCGTCCATTGGGCTATGGAGTCATTATTTCGACAAACAACACAAGACTTTGACACATTTTATTGACTAAAACCTGACTCAAAACGACTCGATGATGAAACTGAAATGACTAAAAAACACGACTTGACAAACTGAACTCAAAACTGAAATCTTTCTTCAGAATTATAGCCTTCACTTCGGGCCCCAGACTGAAGAAAAGATCACAACACACAATTGCAATGAAACTGAAATAAAATGGTATTTACAATGAAAATGTATCAGTAGAAATAACTCAGAAAAGGTACCGCTTGAGCAGCCGACCATTGACCGGCCCTCTGAGACAATCTTCCTCATTCATCTCCTTCAGAAGAAAGGCATTTTGACCCCGATACGCTGCAATCTTAAAAGGACCTTTCCAAATATTTTCGAACTTACCGTGCTTGACCTTTTCCTCATTCCTTGCATCCCACTTTAACACCACATCATCCAACTGAAATGTGTCCACCTTTGCTTTTCTGTCATAAATCTTTTTACTTCTCTCCTACAACTTGAATGTATTTTGAAAAACATATTCCCATGTCTGTTGCAAGTGGATCATTTGATTTATTCTTCTCTGCATTAGGTCATCTTCACTACCAGCCTCCTGAAGAAGTTTGACTACCGAAGCTGCAGGAGAGGTAGGGAACACTGTATCAACTCCATAAACTAGCTCAAAGGGGGACATACCAATGGATTTCTTCTGACTCACTCGATCTACCCAAAGTGCATGGACCAACTTCTTATGCCAACTCTTCTTGTTGATTTCCGGCATCTTCTTAATGATATTAACCAAAGATTTGTTGGAAGACTCCGCTAATCTGTTGCCTTGTGGATGATAGGTGGTTGAGTGCCCCAAAGTAATGTGATATTTACTAGAAAACTCAACCATCCTTTTTGACTTGAAAGCTGCTGCGTTATCAGTGATTAACTTACTCGGGCAACCAAAATGAGACAAAATATTATTCTCAAGGAATGAAATTATTACCGCATCCATAGCTTGCCTAGTGGGAATTACTTCGATCCACTTCGTGAAATAATCTGTCGCCGTGATGAACCATTTATGCCGACCTGAAGAAGCAGGATGAATTTCACCAATGAAAGCCAACCCCCAGTGCTGAAAAGGAGCACTCACCTCAATGGGCTTAAGCGGCAAAGGTTGTAATTTTTGCTTTCCTTCAAAAATCTGACAATTATGATAGCTCTTGACAGTTTTGAACACATCAGCAAACAATGTTGGCCAATAGTATCCAGCCCTCAGAATTTTATTTGTCGTTGTTTTCCAAAACAGGTGACTGCCGCAATCTCCTTTATGGAAATCCTCCATGACCTGCTTCGCTTCTTCTTTCACCAAACAATTCAACAAAATGCCACCGGGATCTTTCCAATAAAGTGCAGAATCCAAAATACAAAACTTAGCAGCCTTTAACTTAAGAGTTCTAGCTTTGTTTCTAGCCATACCAAGTGGCGAGGACAAATTTTGAAGTACATATATGATATCTGAATACCATGGAGAAAGAACAAATATTTCAACTACCTGAATTGACAGACCTTGCTCATTTTCATCGGACATAGCAGCAATCAGATTTATGTCTAAGACGTGCAGATTTGATTCAGCCATTAACTTTGCCAATCCTTGTCCTTTAAAAAGCTTCGTGGGCCTTATCTCCACATCATACTCCAGAAAAGCTACAATCCACCTACCACGTCTTCCTGCAGGATCTGTTTGGACCAAAACATCTTTGAAACAATAGTGTTAGGAACATAAGCTAAAATATGGGAATGCAGAATGTACACGCTAAAATCTTTCAGTGCTTTTACAAGTGCAAGGGCTTGCTTCTCAATAATGTTGTATTTCAAAGTAGCATCTCTTATAGTCTAGCTGAAGAAAGCAATGGGTCTTTCATGCTCATCTTTTTTCTACATTAATACAACTGCCATAGTATGCTCCGAAGCAAATGAAAACAATATAAAATCCTGAGTATAATCCAGGCTGATTAGAACCGGGGCTGAAGAAAGAGCCAATTTTACTAAATTGAAAGATTTTACAGCCTCTTCCGTCCATGTCACTTGGCTGTCCTTCTTAAGCATGTTTGTAATCTCTCTTAGATGTTCAGCAAGATTAGGAACAAAGCGGCGCAGAAAATTCATCTTACCATTAAACGATTGAATCTCCTTCTTATTTCGGGGCAGGTCAATTTGCTGAATTGCTTCCACATGTGCTGGATCAATACGAATGCCATCCTTTGAGATAATGTGCCCAAGAAGTTTTCCCTCATCCATGGCGAACAAGCTCTTCTTTGGATTCAACGACACACCATATTTTCTGCACTTTTGAAAAACAGTTTTCAAATGATACATTTGTTCTTCATCTAAATTAGAAAACACCGTTAGATCATCAAGGTACACCACCAAGAAGACATCCTTCTCATTTGCGAAAGCCATATCCATTGCCTGCTGAAATGTGGCACCTGTGTTCTTCAAACCGAAAGGCATTTTAGCATAATGAAAAGTCCCCCATGGAGTGGTGAATGCTGTTTTGTCTCGGTCATCTTCATGGACTAAAATTTGGTTATATCTGGAATAACCATCGAGTAGTGACATGCGAGATGCTCCAACTACTCGCTGAAGTATGTGATCCATTTTGGCAGTGGATAATTATCCTTCAATGAAACTTTGTTGAGATTCTGAAAATCAATGCACAAACGGATCTCACATGTCTTCTTTTGTACGGGCACCAAATTAGATATCCAATCGGAAAACCGGATGGGAACAATGATTTTGTACAACCTGCTTACCTCCTTCTCAATTGATGGCAGCAATTTTGGATTAAGCCTTCTTAATTTCTGTCTGAAAGGTTTCTGATTAGGCTTAATAGGAATTGTGTGCTGAATTATATTGGTGTCATATGTTTTCAAATCAAAATAGTCCCAAGCAAACACATCAGCAAAGGATGACAACAAAATGATATATTTGGCCTTTACCTTTTGTGGTAATGTTTTGGACAGCTTTACCATCTTCAGATGTTCGGCTGTTCCAATATTCACCTCTTCGACTCCCTTCTCTGTTGGCTGCAATGTTGGTTTGCGGGCTACGTCATCATGATCAAAGAGTTCTTCTAAAGGTATCAAGCCTTTAGGAATCACATTATCCTTGAGCTACAACACTTCCATTTGATTGATATGCACATCATCTTTACCATCATCATGTTCTACATCAATTGAGGTATCTTTGAACTTACCTTTGTTTTGTAGAAAATCATCAATCTCCTCATCATCTTGAAAAACTTGCCAATATCTCTGATTGTCTGGGACAGTCGGACGATGTTTCACATGGATTTCAAATTTATTACTTGAATTCATAGGAATCTTCAAATTACTCATTGCCTTAGCAAGTGCATCAACAATACTATTTTGAATACGAGGCACACACGTAAAGGTATAATCTGAAAACAGCTTCAAGATGTCTAGAACAGCATTCTGATATGCCCGCATTCGAGGATACTTTGCTTGATATTCACCTTTAACTTGCTTAATCACCAATTCGGAGTCGCCATATACAACAATCCTCTTAGCATTCAGCTTTCTTAGGATTTTTAGGCCAGCGATCAAAGCCTCATACTCAACTTCATTGTTTGAGCAATCAAAAGCAAGTTTGTAAGAACATACCCGCACATTACTAGGCACTTTGTTTGGAGCAGAAAAAGGACTGCGTACCCAAATTCCAATTCCAGCACCATCATTTCCCACTGCTCCATCAAAATCCATGGTCCACAGACCATCTTCCTCCTCTTCTAAGTGCTGAAACTCTGTTTGTTGTATTTTTTCTGCTTGTTGTCCATTATCCTTTTCTGATCGCTGAATGGTATTGCCCTGTTCTTGACATTATTTCTTCAAAACTTCTCTGAAATTCTCTGCTATTTCTGGAATATCATCTGCTGCAACTAACTGACTATCAATCTCATTGAAAGTATCTGAATACAAAACAAAAGACTCTAAATCTGTATGTACATAATTAATCAGATGATTAATTGGTTTCTCCTTGCTTGTAATCATGTATTTCATTTTCTGCTCCCGATAATGTTTTCTCATTTGGCCAAACACAGGAATCGTTGCATAGGAGAAGTCAAGTTGCATAATTCCCTTAATATTTTCTTCCCAAGATCTGGAAAGAAGCATTCCAAACCTAGGAGGTATATCCGCCACCACCACATCCATCAAAATGTTTTTTGTCGGAATCTTATCCAAATTGACCACCAAGTCTTTAATGAACCCAATACATCTCACCCTGTTGGAATCAAACGAATAGAGATCATGGTATTTCCTGGTACTGTCCAAACCCAACTTTTCCATGATAGCCTTCGGCATAAGATTGTGGGAAGTGCCGAAATCAAACATAGCATTATGCAACAGAAACTCATGCACTCTCAAACTGATATAAAAAGGAGGCACATCACTATCTGGAGACTCACCATTCAATGCTGGTCCAAAAATCAGTTCAGGTTGATCATCTTCTACACTCACCATATCAGACATTGGATCAAAGTTCAAAATTTTGGAAACCTGACCTCTATAACTGATGTTCTTCATCAGCTCTGTCAAGGGAATGGATACCTTTAATTTAGAAATTTCATTTTCTAAACTAAAAGCAGAAGTCTTCTCTACCTCTTTGGCTGAAACCTCTTTCTTCTCAGCTTTATCTTTTGATACAATTGGTTGATTGACCCATTCATTTGCTGGTGGAGATTTGTTAGTCATAGGATCAGCAACTTCTTTTCCTTTATTTGGTGCAACAGGTGGCTCATTCTTAGATGCTGGACCTTCCTTTCTCTTCTGGATTGGATTGATGGGGAAATTTATGTTTCTTAATGAATACTGACACTGTTGGGCAGACAAGGCATGCATATACCCTCTCTGATACTCATCTGACTCCTCTTCAAGAGTTGTGTCATTCGCCAAGATAAAATCTGCATCCTGCTGTACAGCTGAACTTTCTGCATACTCATCATCTTCAGTGATAAAGGTGGGCATATCATCAGGAGTAAAGAAGTGATTTTCTTCCCCTATTACATAGTCTTCATCATCAGATTTGCGACCAACAAAATTTTGCTGAAGAGGCGTCTTTACTTGCTGTTGTTGTGATGCTGGTTATTGTGCTCGCTGCTCACGTTGTTTGATCCTGAATTGAGGTTGCTGTTGTCCACAGAAATTAGGATTCCAAATCTGCGGTTTAGGCTTATCAAGTGTTAACCTTTCAATCATCTTTTCTACCTTGCATAGCACATGATCTGAGGTAGAAGCTTCTTCCTTTATTGAAACTCTCTTCTCGGTTTTCAATCTAGCTCTCTTGTCATTCAAATTCGCCTCAACACTAACGGCGATTTTCTGCATTTCTTCTAAGGTAGCTGGATCTCTCTCTCTTAATTGATAAGCCATGTCCAGATCAAAACCATCCGGGAACTTTAGCAAAGATGACTTTCTAGTTGGCCTTAAATTATCAAGAATTGCATTACAAACTGCATTGAATCTAGTACAATAGTCTTACATGGACTCACCAGCATTCCACTTGATCTTGGTATATTTAGAAGTGATCTGAAGAGGATCTTTCTTGACTTCCCAGTGATCCAAGAACTGTCTTTGAAGCTCTTCTAATGTGGGAATACTTCTAGCTGTCAAAGCTCTGAACCATTTTCTCACCTCACCTGCGAAAGTCTGCACGAATAATCTCATGGTCACGTTTTCTGCATCAATCTCATGAAGCTCAAAGAAATCCGTCATCTTGTCTACATGTTGCTGAGTCGTGGTACTTTGAGGAGTGCCGTCAAACAAAGGAATTTTACTCTGATAATCTGTGGGCATGTCACCCAAAACTTGAGGCAGCACGAGAGGTGAAAACCGAGCAGCCATTGCTCTTGGTGGATTTGCAATCGGCCTTGGAGATGTTGGGGGAGAAGGTGCAGCTGATGTGTGAGGTGTATGAGGAGGTGTATGCGGAGGTGAAGCAATTTTGGACATAGAAGGAGTAGATGAAGGTGAATTCATAGTAGACTTTTGATATGTAACAATAGGTTGCACAGGGATTGAGGGAATGAAAGGCGGTTCAGTGGGAACCCTTGAGCTAGATTGAGTTGCAGCAGCTCCAAGAGTTGCAGATGCAACTTCTAGGAAATCAATGATATTTTCAGCCTCAATGTCAGATTGGAGCTGTCTTAGAACGAAATTCTCAATGGACTTATTGGATTTTTCAATTTCTAGAGCAGCAAGAAAGTCTGGATTCGAGATGATAGACTCAAGAGTGTTTTTAGATTTGGTTTTAAACAATGACAATTCAAAATTTTCATCAAAATCAAGCTCTTCAAGATACTTGAAAATTGCAGGGAAAGAACGGGATTTGAACACGGGAGTCACAGAGCTCTCTTGACGAACAATTCTTGAAATCAGATTGGGATTTTCATAAAAAGGGGGAGGATTTGGATCTGGATTAGCTCTGGTATATCTCTTTGAAGCCAACGTGTTATTTTCAAGAAATCAAAGGAACATAAACAACTTGTTCAGCCTTTCAAATTCTAAACTTATCATCCAAAAGCTTAGAATTCTCAAATGTACTGGGGCGATTTACAGGTCAAGTGTCACGATTACAAGCTAGACTGGAGATTGACTGAAGCAGCATTTATCTACTTGCGCTAATGCAAAGCAAAAGCATTTCGAAGGCTACTTAGCATAACTTCAGGCTCCGTCTCTAGCTTATAAAACAAATGAAATCAACAAGCAAACCATTTTTTTCCCTAGTATGGTCGCCACTATGTTAGAGCCTAGATTTGCCTCAGGCTGAAAAGGCAAGGTTCTAGGTCCACATCAAACCACGCTTAGCCTCGTAGCTAGCCCTACGAGGATAGGAGAGGGCTCTCTCCGGGTCGATCTCGGCAAAACATAAGTGATGTGGCTTGAGATGACTGAAATAAAAGCTAATTTTAGGCTAGGTATGATGTACAAGGGTTTGATTTGAGTTTTTGGGGGTTTTCTGTTGGAAACAGGGAAAGGCAAATTGGGCTCGAGGATGAGGCACAGTTTCTGCAGAGTTCTGATTGGGGCAAGGAAGGCAATCATTTTGATGCTTTAAATTGAGTGAATGGATAGATCGGACTGGTGAGGAGCTAAGGAGAGCAAGAGAGTCTCAAGAATTCTCCTTAAATAGATGAAAACATGGAAATTTAAACAAATTCAAAGGCAGAGCATAACAGTTAATGGATTCCACCTTAATCACTCATTTGTTCAAATTCAGAAGAAGAGACAGGAAAATGATACACATAACACTAATGAACTTACAATTACTTAGAGAAGCACACCATCAAAACATAAAGCCACATGGATCCCAAACAGTGCTGCAAAACCCTGGTCTTTCCTTAGCCAAAAATGCAGAGATAGAATGTACAATGATATGCCAAAGAAATCCCTAGTGTCCAACCCTAAAAATGACTTAGGAATTACATGATATAGACTAGCTCGACCCATTCCCTTCCCTCTAGGGGTCGATATCACCATTCTAGGAGCTGTTTCAACCAATTCTAAACAAAGCACTAAAATCTAGGCAATCAAAACAACTTGCCTCTATAAGGTAGGAAACTGATTCATTCATTAACTTTTCACTTTTTAGTGAATGAATCCTCTAGAACAAGTAAATAAGTGCCAAAATTACATCATTTTTATCCAATTACATCAAGATAGATAAAAAATTACATCAAAAAGAAAAACTAGTCAAACTGGCTGAATTTCTGAGCTGGAAGGTGAAAAATTGAGCAAAAATTCTCTATTCGCCGTGCCAAATCCTCTATGCGTCGCGCCACTTTGAGGCTGAGTTAGAGGAACTTCCTGAAGTCCAAATTGAGCCCAAGATACCTCATTGGAAAGCCCCGCCTATCTACTTTCCAACCCAAGTGGAATTGTTCAATTTGGATGTCATTTGCCCCTCCAAAATTGCAATCTCCCAGGACTCTTTCCTGTGTGTCAAAATAGGGGCAGAGAGGTCATTTTGTAAGTGTTTTTGACCTTCTGAGGACTCAAAACTTGCCCAAACTTCTTGGCCATGCACCAGCAGTCATGATTTTTCATAACAAATCCAAAAATGTAAACCTTTTGCAATTTGGAGCTCCCTAGGAAAAGCGCGCGTCACGTGGCGCGACGCATAGGGAGAAAAACCCTATTTTTTGTGCCAAAATTTGTCAAAATGCCAAAAATGCCCCAAATTTCTTGAAATTTGGGCTGGAGCTTCTTCATTAAGTGTCATGCTGGGCTAAAGAGGCTTCAACCAATATCTGAAGATGATCAAGCTCCCTTTGCCTCTTTTGCTTCCTTATTGCCTTCCTCAATTTCGCCTTTAAATTCCTGATTCGTGCCTTGCAGACCTTGTTCCGTGCCATGTAGTGGAAATCCATGTGTCTCAGCAATGTGTGGTCCTTATCGGCCTTGTCCAGCAGCCTCTCCAAGTAGATGTTGATTCTCTCGAGATTAGACTCCCGATCCTCATTAATCTCTTGCTCCAATGACGTGAGCTCAATTCTTCTCCTTTATGCAGCTTGGCGATTCTCGCGGATGTTTTGTAACTCCATGATTGCTTGCTGATCTTGAAGCTATTTTTTCCTATGCTCCAAATACTTCATGGTCCACTTAGCTCTCTCCAAGTCAAGGGATAAGGATTGGATTTTTGTTTGCTGCTCCTGGATGATCTCCCTAAGTTTGGCACTTTGTGGGCCCGTATCCGTATCATCATCATGAATGAGAATGAAGTCGGTCTCTTGTTCACCTGAAGGCCCCTCATCCTGCATTGGCCTCTTGCCTTTGTCCTGTACCTATGATTCTGATGGAGGAAGCGAGGCCCCTTCCACACCGGGTGGAGATAACACTCGCTTTGCTGCTGCAAACAAATGTCTAGTGCCCCTCTGATATGTGATGAATACCGGCACACTAGCGGTCTCATGGCGCTCATACTGATGAGAAGGTCCACCTGTCTCATGTTTGACCTCTGATAATCCCCGTGAAGCTCTGAAGAAGTCACGAGAGATGAAATCATCCCAGGTGATGCCCTGTAAACCAAGCTGATGAACCACCAAAATCTTAATAAGAGAAAAATGATAAACACTGTTAAGTTGCTGCTGAGGGGTTTTATGTTGCACAAGTGTGGTCATCCTATCTATGTTCCGGCAAATGAAATACAGAATGTTCATCAACCATACCTTGGTGAAATGCATGAGCAACCTGATGTGATAAGCATATAGACGAGAGAACCGTCCTTCATAGCTGAAATATTTCATGATCGATTTCATTAGTGGAGCATATTCATCTTTTAGATATCAGAATGGAAACACTCTCCTGAGCTGCCTCAAGAAACCGGTTTTAATGTATGGCTCATAATGCTGCCGGTCAATCTTCTTCCTCTTGGTCCATGGTTCCCCAATGTTTGGTATGCCGGTTGCTAGTGAGACAGTTTCTGGTGTAAGTGTAAAGGTGACACCAGCCAAGGTAGCCTGATCTCCATGTAAATGCAGCACAAATAGATGAGCCAACTCATGATGAAATTGAACATTAGCCACCTTTTGACAAAACTCATAGCATGACTGATGCTGAAAATAAAACATGGCAAGAGGGCAGGCCTGTAATTCAGTGAGGGTGACCGGTTCTTCTCTGATATGCCTACCTCCTCTATGAGGCCTCCAGGGTGCATGTTCCTCCATGGGAGAGTCACTTTGAGTTTCCATTTCATAATCAGATGAATGCTCAGATGCCATGACTGTTGTTTTTCAAACTGCCTTGGAGAAAAAGATGCTGGTGTATGAAAACTGTTTGGACTGCTCTTTTAGTGATGTGTGCAAACTCTGCCACCAAAGGGGAAAACAAATGAAACAAGGACTGTTAGGAAGGGGAAATAATATCAAGGGATTAGGAATTATTGGGAGAGAGATTTTTTAGGGAAATATGGGAGAGGGTTTGAGGGATTTATGTGTGGGATAGGGTTTAGGGTTTCACATTTGAAAGTTTTGGGAAAGGGAATTTAGGATAGGGGTTTAGTAACTTTAGGGGATGGGGAACAATGGAGTCAAGGAACAAAGGGAATTAAGGACAAAAGAAATAATGGAAAAGAGTAACCTTGGTCGCAAACAAGTTTTGAAACCCTAGGCAACAGCTTAGATGTGAGGAATTCAAAATGATAGGGTTTGAATTTTTGTTTCAATCATTAGCATCCATAAACACCATCACTTATCACACAATTGGATTAAATACCAAGATAAGGACCCTACCTGGCAAATCCACGTAAGTTATGGGAAATTTGGAGAAATTTCAATCAAATTTGGGCTTTCAAGTGTATGCGCCGCGTCGCGCCATGCCAGTGTGTTGCGCCCGTTTAGAATTACACTGCGCAACTTCTCCCAGTGCATTGCACCTCCCCGGTGCACCGCGCCTTCTGCCCAATGCACCGCGCTGGCCAAATTTCCTCCAACTTCACCCAAATCGCACACTAACTCAACCAATTTACTTTGAATGGCTTCTCCTTGGTCTTGGCATGCAAATAACATTGATCTTCATGAAAATATCTTTATAAAGACATGGATTTAATTTTTGACTCTCCAAGACCCATCTTTGTAATGTTTTGGCATTGGCACTTTTTCTATTTTAATACAACTCTGTTTTTGAATTTCCTTTTTGATTTTTTGACTGAAATGATGAAATTCTTGGCAATTTTTTGCAGGGATAGCTGACATGGAATTTGGAAAAGGAGACCAGGGCTGCGCCTGAAGAATTCAACAACTGAAAACTTTTGAAAATTATTACAAAGGACAAAATGTTGACTTTTCTTCAAAACAGAGTTTTGAAGAACAGTCATAATCCATCAATATGACGATGAAATTCGCGAAATAGAAAACATGTGTAGAACCTCCCTCTGGCCTGCTGGCATTTGGACACTTTAACAACTCAATTTGTGAAATCCTAGACCTATGATTGACATGACTCTTTGCCCATTTTAAAGATCAAACATTGACTGTCATGGACTTTAATAAACTCGATGAAAAGACCCAAGCCAGCAGGTACAAGACATGAGGGGAATGAATGACAAAGCCCTTCTGTCAGATTATGGCATGTTCCTAAATGGAATGCAGGTGATCGAGCAGGATGTGACACCTAAAAATGAAATGAAAAAAGAGTTCTGATCTCTGATGGGGGACTGACAAGACCGACTCTAACACCTTGCTCGCAATTTCCCTTCCCATTCCATAATGGATTGAAGAGGCTCGCAGGGAATGGTTTGCACATCCCGGGCTCTCCCAACTCATTACTCAATTGCAGGCAGATCTAAATTCCACCAAGGGCTACTCGTGGCAGGATGAGATTCTTCGCTACAAGGACAGAGTCGTAATATCACCAACATCCACCCTCAAAAGCCGCATTTTGGCAGAATTGCACTCATCCCCCATTGCAGGACATTCAGGCTTTCAGAAGACATATGCTCGCACTAGAAGATCATTTTTTTGGACAGGCATGAAAAAGGACATCCTTACTTTTGTAGTGGAATGCGATGTTTGTCAACGCCACAAAGGGGAGACAGTCAAAGCACCAGGCACATTACAACCGTTTCCCATCCCGGCATCTATATGGACGGAGGTTTCTATGGATTTCATTACAAGTCTTCCAAAGTCGGGAAACAAGTCAGTCATCATGGTGGTTGTGGACCAACTTTCTAAGTATGCTCATTTTTGCGCCCTACCCCACCCGTTTACACCGACTTTGGTCGCTCAATCTTTCATGGATCAAATCTTCAAATTGCATGGCATGCCCACTTCTATTGTGTCTGATCGTGACCCGATCTTCACTAGTAAATGTTGGCAGGAACTCTTCAGGCTACAAGGCACCCAACTAAAACTCAGTACTTCCTATCATCCAAAAATGGATGGTCAAACTGAGGCCGTCAACAAATGTCTAGAAACCTACCTTAGGTGTTTCACTTCAGAAAAGAAACATCTATGGGTATAGTGCTTGCCTCTAGCTAAATGGTGGTATAACACCAACTATCATGCAACCACCAAAGTGATTCCCTATGAAGCAGTTTATGGTCAACTCCCTCCTTCCCCTACTTCTTATATCAAGGGGTGCTCCAAGGTACAAGCAGTGGATCAACTCCTATAAAACCGCACAACCATGCTCGCCCATCTTAGAGAGAATCTTCATCAAGCTCAAAACTGAATGAAGCAACAAGTAGATTAGCATCGCTTAGAGCGCCAATTTCAAGAAGGGGATCAGGTATTTTTGAGGTTGCAACCATATAAGAAAACTTCACTCAAAGACAAGGGTTGTCATAAACTATCTCCAAAATTCTACGGACCATATCAAGTACTTCAGCGCATTGGAGAATTGGCCTACAAGCTAGCTTTGCCACCCACTGCAAAAATCCATCCAGTTTTCCATGTCTCATGCCTCAAGAAAGTGATTGGGAACAATTGCAGAATTCAAACCAGTCTACTTGAATTGGATGAAGAAGGGTCAATCTGGCTCCAACCTGAACAGGTCCTAGACACACGAGAACGGCACCTGCATGGATGCATGATCAGGGAAGTCCTCGTCAAGTGGAAAGACACCTCTCCGGAAGATGCAACCTGGGAACCAGCCACTATTCTTCAGTAGTTTCCGCAGCTTCAGCCTTGAGGACAAGGCTATTCTTAAGGGGGAGGGCATGTTAGGGTCCCACCCTAACCCCCTTATTCATGTAGTAGGATCGAGTCATAGTTATAGTTAAGTAAGGATTCAATAAAGCCCATATTAATAATTGTAAGTTGTTAACTCGCAATTAATGACGAGACCACAGTTAGTTGCAAATGGGCCATGGTATTAATAAGAACCATGGTATTGATCCATGGTATTGCATGTATGAGTCATATATAAAGGATAGAGACTCCCTACAAGGAGCATCGTGCCTTATTTTGTAATTGAGCTCTGCTCTATTGGAGGTTGCCCCCTCGAAGAGGAAAGTGAACATTGCTTTCGGAATAATAAAATACTTGTTGTTGTTTCTCACTATTCTATGTTTTGGGTATATTTCTTCACATATTCTGTATTCTGGTATCGTCTTGCAGGTTAAGAGCATAAAAATCATCCTCCCAGCATCAATCCCTCTTCACCTCATGAAATAGCAAGATCACACCAACAATGCAATGCTCTTCCTCAAATACAAACTATCAGCACTTCCTTGCAATTCACAATATTCCAGCCTCTGGATCTCCTAGATGATGGATCTCTTACTCATCCCTGGGCGAAACCAGAGAGGCAAGTGTCATAGCAGAGGTTTCTAGAAGATTCCATGATCAACCACCTAGCAAACTATCTCGGACATTTTTCCATCCTCACCCATCTCACCTTATAGAAGGCCCAAATAATATGCATCATACCTGAGTAGTGTATCACTCAATATGCATCACACCTGGCCAGTGTAGCAGTCAGTATGGTTCAGTTTAGGCCATTTCTGGATGGTTTTTTAGGTGGAATTTTTGGGGAATGATGTAATCAAATGACCATGTTCTTTTAGGGTATGAAACAACTCTTTTATGGGTTGATGAGCCCTAGTTTGTTGACATATAAGATTGGGGTTGAAGTGCCCAAATATGTCTATAACAACTCCTCCAATGATGAGTGTTTCTCTAACTTATCTTCATTGACTCTACCTTGTAACAACTTTGCAAAGCTCTAGGGGTCTTCGAATACTGTGGACCTAAAACTTGTCTTTCCTTTAGAAGATTTTTGAGATTCAGAGTATCCAAGACCTACCTTTTTCTATAAATACCTTCGACTACTCAAAATGTGATTTAATTTCTCTATTCCTTCAGCAAGTTTTCTGTCCAAATCCTTCTCAAATTTGGACTTCTACAGGCATGTTCTAAAATATATGATTTATGCTTTAGACTGTGAAAATTAGGCTTCACATTCAAGGATAAAATCATTTAGAACCTCTTCCTTTCTTTTTGCTTCCTCCAACTTGACTTTTAGGGACAAAATTTCTCCTTTACATATTTTTGAAATCATCTCCTCCAGTTTCTTCATCAACTCTTGTTTTCGTTGAAGGAAATGTAACTAGGTTTTGTCTTCATAAATGTAATTTTGATATTTGTACTTATTCAAGAAAAGAGAAATTATTTTGATATTATTTGTCAATTAGTTTCTTGCTCATTGAAAATAGGTCAAGCACATTTTGAAGTGCTTCTAGAGAGTCAAAGTCAAAATATAATTATGATGAGACCCTTTAAGAGAATTTTGCATACAAGGTCTTGGGAACAGCTCCAAGCATGATCAAATCCTCTCCTAGCACCAACGAAGTCTCCAAGTAGCAAAATAATGAATAAAAATGAAATATAGAGAAAACTATCAAATGGGCCTTATGGACAGTCAAGTCAGCCTAAAAGAGGAGGGAAAAACCTCTATTTATAGAGGTTTTCCACTACTCATTTGATACACTTCTCTCTAAAATCTGCAAGCAAGAAATAGGATGAGGAAGGGCGAAGATAAGCCAAGGAAAAGGGTTAAAAAGGCGGCATGATAAAGAGACAAAACAATGAGGATAACAAGACAGGTTTTCTAGGGTTTCTATAACCACATGTGTGAGTTTCAGGAAGGCTTGGCTATAGCCACAGCAGCAGGAAAATAAGGATCATTATATCTCATTTTTTGGGTGCAAAATAGGCCTACAAGGTCTCTCTCTCCAACAAAGAAGGAAGGAAAGATCATTTAGGTTAAAAGGATTGTTTTAGGGTTCTGTCCTCAAGTACAACAAGAATAAACTTTATGTATTTGACACCAGATGAAGACAAAACATGGAGAGGCATGATTTGGAGGTAACTAGGTCTGCAAAGTCTCTAAGGAAAGAGAAGAAGGTTCTACCAATAGCAAAGTGGAGAAGCCCTAATGTTCTAGGGTTTCTCCCAAGAAGAAGAGAAGTCTGAATTGAAAAAGCAGCAGAAGAAGGACAAAGTAGTAAGGAGTAAAGTGTTGGAAGGAAGAGGTCCATGTGCCGGAAGTTATAGTGCAGAAAGAGGAAGGATTTGACTCATTCTCGGAGGATATCCTAGTCAAAGGTCTAGGGTTTGGCAGTTGTTCAAATAAGAAGCTTAAATTAGAGAAAACTTACAAAGGGTTTTCCTCTCAAGAGTGGTGAGGTTTTGTCCCTAGTAGAGAACCAAAACTTTATGTTCTTGTTATTTTGTTTTGATAGCAGTTTGATAAAGTACACACATATGCACTAATAATAAGAAGAAGAAGCATAAGCAAACAAGAAAAGTAAAAATACTCCATAATTTTTTATCAAGTAACGAAGAATCATCACAACACTACTTTTCCCTAGATTCTTCAACATGGTATCAGAGCTAAGGTGAAAAATCAAGGAAAGGGAAACTCAGGAACACTCATCAAGGAAAAGCATTTAAAAAGTTGAAGCATTAAGCATATAAGTCTTAACTACTTCAAGGACAAGAAGGGTCTACAATCCATCATTCATCAAGGAAGTCTACAAAGCTAGAAGAAGAGCCTTACATAAAGGCACCGACAAAGAAGAGAAAAATGGAACATGATCTACATCAAGCTACAAGTCATCAAGAAAATCTCATCATCAAGCAAGTCCACTTGAAGAGCATCAAGATCTAGGGAAGACAATCGACCAAGCCTTCAAGGAGGAATCAATTCCATTACATCTCAAAATCTAGCAAGTACATGTCCCCTTCTGAATATACATCAATGTCTTTTTGCAAGGAAAGAAATAAATTGGTAGGTACCAATAACTTTCTTGCATGGAAGAAGAGGACTAATCTACTACTCAAGGAGAATGAACTCCTAGAGCATGTCAAAGGGAATATCACTATCCTTGCTAAGGAACGGACTCAAGCCTTAGCCAATTACAATAAGGATGAGACAAGAGCTCAAAGGATTCTGATAGAATCATTCAAATACTCTCTCATTCCTTATATCTCCAAGTTTGAGACATCAAAAGAAATTTATGATAAGCTACTAGAGCTATTCTCGGTATCCACAATAGAAGAAGTAATATCTCTGAGGAATATATGAGATGAAGATAACATAGGTAGGAATAGATCCCTATTGAGAGATCAACTTCAAGAGCTTGGAGAAGTCATGTCTGACAGAGAGATGACAATTGTTGTAGTCAATGCTCTACCTGAGGAGTGGGGAAACTTCACATCTAGCATATATTCCAAGGAAGCAACCACTCACAGTGAAATGTGGGCTCTATTCATAACAAAGGAAACCAAACTTAAGCAAAAATAATACATGGGATCAAAGGAGAAAGCATTTTCTACCATGGCCAAAGGAAAGGGTAAATTTGGCAAGTTTGATCCACCAAGAACAAAAAACAAAGACATGTCCAAGATACAATGTTTTGGATGCCAAGAATATGGATACTACAAAAGGAATTGTTCTAAGCTTAAGAAGGACAACAATAAAAAAAGGAAGAGGGAAGAAGCTCACATAAGTCAAGAGGTGAAAGAAGAAGGAAAGAAGAAAAAGAAGGAAGATCCTCTCGATCTCTACTATGACTAGGTCAATCTCTCTACTTCTAGACTTCTTTCAAAGTTTTGAGTAGAATAGGAGCATATAGTAATAAATTAAATTGCATGGCTAGAATCACCCTCTAGAATATAGCATCATGATGTACATAGAGTTCTAGAAACTCATATATATGTAGCATTTATGATAAGAACCAAATGCATAAGTAGAAATATCTTCTAGAATATAGGAGCATGGAAAATATAGCTCAAGATATTCATGTAGAAGAAGCATACCTAGTATAGGACCTCATACATGATGAAAGAAAAACTTGATCATGATACAAATCTTAGAAGACCTACGTCATCAAAGGAAGGAAAGATTTTCAAGGCCAGGATCCTTAAGATCCTATGATGGAATCTTCAAAAGAATATTCATGAATCAAGGAAGATGTCTCATTGGGAATCCCATTCATGGGATTCGAGAAAAGGATGATATGCAGGCAAGATAAGATGAAGCAAGAAGGGCCACACCAAAGGATGATCAAAGGAGAATCAAGATGAGCTATGTATGCATTAAATTTTAGTCATGTTATCATTTGTATATTATTGAGTCATGGGTATAGTTCTATAGCATGAGAAAGCATGAAGGAATCTCTTTCACCAAGGACACGCTTGAAGGCGTGCACTACAATGCGAAGAAGGTCAACAAAAGAATATGCTCACATAGGGAGCATAAGATTGCTGACTAAGAATCAAGAAGCAATGTTGACAAGTCCATAAAGAAAGCAATGAAGGAATGCTCTCACAAGAAGCATTAGATGGCTGACTTAGCTATCTAAGGAGAAGCAAATGAAGAAAGAGATCAAGCGTGTGAATAATGCCATGATCACCAAGAATCTCTATCTGACAAAGGCCTTGAAGATATCTCTCAAAAGAAGGAAAAAAATGACCCTTGACACCTATTAAGGCCTTGGAGATACAAAAGGTACATATAACTTATTCCACTTTACAAATATGTCATGATGAAGAAGCCATCCAACAAAAGAAAAAGAAATTTTGAAGCAATATCAAGATGAATTCATGATGGGCTACTAGGTCAAAGCATGTAACGTAGCAACTACTATGAAGCATCCATGAGAAGAGTATTCTGAAGCATGGACAAGATGACAAAGGAGTAGCCAAGATGACAAGAAAAACCTGATAGTCACTTTCCACAAAGAAATGACATGACAAATAAAGAAGGAAAGTGATCGATGGATGGTGCCCTAACTAGTAGAAGTTTGAAAAAAGGCTTCATGACATCAAGAAAGAAAGGAGATCAAGCAGCTGAAGGACCCACGAAGAAGAAGTCACTGATGAAGGAAAGAGTCTCTAGTTAAGAGGGAGCTCCGACAATTCCCTGATCAAGAGGGAATTTTTTTGGATCACCCCTGATTACAAAGGAGTGACAATTTTGTTTTCCATTTCATCGGTCATGCACTAGACCAGAACTAACAACCATAAGTCTAGATGAAGGCCATGAATGGAAATGTAGACACAAGATAGACACAACATTCTTGTCTTCACTTGGGAAGAAAGAATGGGAGGATTAGGTAATCATCTAGCATCTGATACTCTTTAAGGATGTGTAGGGCATCGAAGACAAGAGTAGGCAAGAGGATTGATATTCTTTGAGGATTGAGAACCCAAGATAAGAATAGTCCTAGAAGGTCATACGTGGAGAACACACCTGGGTGGGTATGTACCTTGAGAGATAATGATGAAGGTGTCTATAAATCATTGGTCTCGCCAACATTGTAGCTTATGGTATCATAAAGAGATGGAGTTGTTAGTCAAGGCCTTGCATTATGATAATGTTGATGGATATGATGCTATAATAGATGTATTACAAATCCGGTTTCTCTTATGTAAATTCTTCAAGATTGTAAATTGCCAATCACCTTTAATGTTGTATGAATACCTCCCTACTTAAGAGGGAGTGTTGAAGGAAATGTAACTAGTTTCAGTCTTCATAAATGTAATTTTGATATTTGTACTTATTCAAGAAAAGAGAAGTTATTTTGATATTATTTTTCAATGAGTTTCTTGCTCATTGAAAATAGGTCAAGCACATTTTGAAGTGCTTCTAGAGAGTCAAAGTCAAAATATAATTATAATGAGACCCTTTGAGGGCATGTTAAATACAAGATCATGGGAACACCTCCAAGTAAGATAAAATCCTCTCCTAGCACCAACAAAGTCTCCAAGCAACAAAATAATGAATAAAAATGAATTATAGAGAAAATTGTCAAGTTGGCCTTATGGATAGTCAAGTTAGACTAAAAGAGGAGGGGAAGACCTCTATTTATAGAGGTTGTCCACTCCTCATTTGATACACTTCTCTATGAAATCTACAAGCAAGAAATAGGATGAGGAAGGACGAAGATAAGCCAAGGAAAAGGGTTAAAAAGGTAGTGTGATAAAGAGATAGAACAACGAGGATAAGAAGATGGTCTTTCTAGGGTTTCTACACCCACACATATGAGGTTTAGGAAGGCCTTCCTATAGCCATAGAAGTAGGAAATTAAGGATAATTATATATCATTGTTTTGGGTGAAAAATAGGCCTACAAGGTCTCTCTCTCCAGCGAAGAAGGAAGGAAAGATCAACGAGGTTAAAAGGACTGTTTTAGGGTTCTATCCTTAAGTACAACAAGAATAATCTTTACATATTTGACAATAGATGAAGACATCACATGGAGAGGCATCATTCGGAGGTATAACTAGGTCTACAAAGTCTCTAAGGTAAGCGAAGAAGGTTCTCCCTATAGCAAAGTGGAGAATCCCTAATGTTCTAGGGTTTCTCCCAAGAAGAAGAGAAGTCTGAATTGGACAAGCAGCAGAAGAAGGACGAAGTACAAAGGAGTAAAGTGCTGGAAGGAAGAGGTCCATGTGCTGAAATTTATAGTGCAGAAAGAGGAAGGATTTGACTCATTCTTGGAGGATATCCTAGTCAAAGGTCTAGGGTTTGGCAGTTATTCAAATAAGAAGCTTCAATAAGAGAAAACTTACAAAGGTTTTTCCTCTCAAGAGTGGAGAGGTTTTGTCCCTGGCAGAAAGCCAAAACTTTGTGTTCTTGTTATTTTTTTTGGTAGAAGTTTGATGAAGTACAAACATATGCACTAATAAGAAGAAGAAGAAGCATAAGCAAACAAGAAAAGTAAAAAGACTCCACAAATTTTTATCAAGTAAAGAAGAATCATCACAACACTACTTTTCCCTATATTCTTCAATAGTTTCAAGGGTCTATTCTCATCCTCTAGTTTTCCACGAGTGTTTTGTTTTTATTCTAATTGAAGTGCTAGGTTGTTTTTTATTTTAATTTCTTCTTCGAGTTTTTCTATTTGATAAAAAAACTCATCATTATAAAATTTGTACATACTTTCTTCAGCTTGCAATAGATGTTGTTTTAGTTGCTTCTTCTTCTTTCTAGACTTGTTTGACTCATCAAGAGAATTGATGAGCTCCCCTTCAAGATCCACTACTCCTTATTCTTCTTCCTCAAGGTCTAAGTCATTCTTGGATTTGGATTCATCTTCGAATGCCATGAGTAAGCATTCATTAGGCTCACCTTATGAAGAATCTCTATTGTTTGCTTCTGATGTATAATTTTCCTCTTTGGAGTAGAGCTCCTTCTTCTTTAAGTATTTATTCTTCTGATATTTTTGAGCTATGTCTCTTGGCTTCTGATCGTTATTCTTTTTTGGATTTTATTTATAAGGACACTTGGAGGGAAAATGTTCAACTCTTCCACAATCAAAGAATTTCAAGGGTAAATTTCCCTTATACTTACCTTAACCACATTTTTATTTTCTAGCAATATGAGCCAACTCTTGATCAAATTCACAGCTAGAACATTCTTGGTGATATTTTTGCTCCTCAATCTTCTTAGACACTTTAAATGTTACCTCCTTTGGTTCAATATTGTCTTTTCCTAATCTCATCTCATAGGTTATGAGGATTCCATGTAGTTGGTCCATTGTGAGACTTTTCAAGTATGTCATCTCCTTGATGGATGATATTTTGGAATTAAATTTCATAGGCAGAGATCTAAATACCTTCTAAACAACTACTTCCTCTTTGAGATCTTCACCAAGTCCTCTAATCACATTTGTTACTTCATCAAATCTAAGGAAATATTATGTTATACGTTCTTCTTCATTCATCCTTAAGCTCTTGAATCTCATTTTGAAGGTTTAAAGCTTGGTTTATTTAACTTTCTCATCTCCTTCATGACTCTTAATATGTTTGTCCCGCACTTCCTTGGCTGACTTACAATGAATCAACTTTATTAGTTAAAATTGGCTAAGACCAAAGAGAATGGCACTCTTGGGCTTTTCATTGTTCCCATACATCTTTTTACCATCTCCATCTATAGGAGGGGTTGTTAGGATAACATAATCAACAAATACAGAGCTCTAAGCATCTAACCCTAGGGAAATGAGATAGGCTC
Source organism: Pinus tabuliformis (assembly GCA_031772625.1). Taxonomy (NCBI): domain Eukaryota; kingdom Viridiplantae; phylum Streptophyta; class Pinopsida; order Pinales; family Pinaceae; genus Pinus; species Pinus tabuliformis. The sequence goes on from CM062815.1 coordinate 587,648,218, forward strand.
CCATCCTAACTTTCCAAAAAACATATTTTTTCCCATCGAAGATTGACATCTTACTTGACTAAGAATCATGATTCTCTTGTCTAGACATGATTCCTTATATATCTACCTTCTAGTGGTTAAGTTGTTCGTGAAGGAACTAGGCTCTGCTACCAATTGTTGGAAGAAGGAATTACTAAGAGGGGCATGAATCAATAATTAACACTTTTAACATTCTTTAAAATGAATATATAAAATTTAAATTGCAAATACTCAAACATCATATGATATTCCATCATTCATACATACTGGAACACACAGATTTATGTGGAAACCCTTCTGGGAGAAAAACCACCAAATCTTGTTTTGTATTATGATGATAATAAAGGCACCAACTCATATTACATCATTTTTTTATGAGCGCCCACTGATAGGAGGCCCCAACCCCCTTCAAAGTAGCAATCTAGAACTTTCCTAGAGTATGCAACCTCTTATCAATGAAGGCCTATACCTGCTTCATCCAACCACCTTATTTTTCATACAATTTTTAGACTAAGAATAGTGGCCTACTTCTATTACATAAAAGCATAAATAACTTGGTATGATGTCTCTTACAACTCCTTCACCTCTTCCCTGCATACACACTCAATTGCCCTTGTCCATGATACTTCATCTCTACTACATCCTCTGCTCTTCTCTTCACCACCTCACCATTGGAATGCCTCCATTCAACCACATGTTACCAGTGTACATACTTGCACCCCACTCAACACATTCAACCATTCCTCACATTCAAACTTTCTCTCTTTTGCTCTTTTCAAAGGGTAGCCATTTTCATAACCTCGTAGTTCAAGATCATACATTAATTGAAACATAGTACTCCAATTAGAACATAAGCAACACAATATCAGTGAATTTAATTTCATGGTAGTTTCTTTCACATTATCAGTAACATTTTACTTTTCAGTATGGCTCCCCTTTCTCATTAAGTGATCATAGTATCTGAGGAGGACACTCAATAGAGTCTCTATTCTCCTACAAACTTCCTAAAGGGATTCTCCATTTAATTCAGTGTGGCACCAAAATTACTTTGATTCTTTCATGAATAGTTCATGGAGGAATCCCATCAATGGAAAAAATGCTCTCCACCAATTCCATTGACCAAGCTCTATGAGTTAGTACTGTGCAATATCATCAGCCTTAATTCCTTTGTGTGAGTGAGCTCCTTGAGGATCTTTGGTCAATTCTGGTGTTTATAGGACTTGGAAGAGGTTCTAATTACAACCACAAATATGACTATCTACTAAATTTAGTGAAATTCTCCAAATATGGCATTTATGCCAAAATAGTTGTCGACCTGTTCAATCCCACTAGTGCTTAGCCCTCAACGATTAAGCCTATAGGACTAAGCCTTTATATATTGAATCCTACAATGTTATTTTCAAACTCCCACAATGCTTTTCCATTGCATAAGACTGTGGGATATTAGTCACTTTAACACACAAAATCACCACAAAACAAACCCCTGGGCACACCTTCACATCACATGATAAAACTATCAAATGTTGGCAACACATTTGTTCCCCATATCCATTACCCACGTGATTTAAAATTGCGTGCCTTCAAAAATATCTGGGGTAAGACTGTCGGGGTTGCATGTCCTGGTAGGTTCTCTTCTCCAAACTCATGCCAATCTAGAGCCTCTAAGGAATATGTGGCCTTGCCACCTCATACAACTGGGTCCTTCCTTCTTGTTATAGACATTTTTGTGCCTTACAGATCTAAGCATGAAATGTCCATAAACCAAGGGATCCTAAGTCCCTAAAAGTGTTGTTCCGACCCCTAAAGGAACAAGGTCAACTAACTACAGCTTCTCCCAGAAGTTCTCCACCAGAAACTGCTCAGAATCAGTCAAATCAGGATCATTTCAGCTGCTCCACTGGCTAGCTGCGTTGCATAGCACCCAAATACACTAGCTAGGTGCGTTGCAATGCACCTAAATGCACTACCTGGGTGCATTGAGCGGGAAATGACAAATGGTAGTGTCATTCCGCGAGGTGGAGAGACAATGGAAGCTTCCAGAATCTTCCCCAATGACACTTGCCTCACTGAATTCGACCAAGGATGAGTAAGAGGCTCTCAGTCTCCAAGTGGAAGCAAGAACTGACAGAGAGAAGACACTATTCAAATCATAAGCTGACTCATCTTCCTTGCATACATCTATATATGGATCCCTCATCCCAGAGATCCAGAGGCTAGAGTTTTGTACATTGCAAAGAATTGCTGTTGGTTTTGAGATAGATATCAGAGTATTGGGTGATTTATGCTTTGTTGGAGGTGAAGAGGGGCTTCTTTGCTGGGAGGTTGATGCTGGATCAGGAATCATCGGTTGTAACTCCTCCTGGATCTTCTTGTTATATCAATAAAACTATTTGAGTTTCTCCTACATGCTTGTGTATCATTGATGTTTGTTACATTTGTATGTTTAGCTTAAATATGATCCTAAGCTTTTTATGAATATAAACCCATGTCTTTGTATAGTTTCCTTCTTCTGTGATCTTGCAGGTACTTGGTGAAGCTGGGCAAGTAAGGGAGCAGGTAGCTGGAAGCTGTCAAAGAGGAGAGAGATTGGATCAAAGGACTAGCGCAAGACACAGGTTGGTTCATCCTATTCCTCTTTGTTTATAGTTCATAAAGAAGAATACAAAAGTAGTTTTCTCTATTTGTTTCTAAGGTCACTGTCACACCTTAGTGGGATAGGGTCGTTCTGAATAGACACTTTTCCCGTTAACAAAATGGCGACTCCGCTGGGGACGATTGTCTAATTAGTTTGTTTGTGTTTCTCTTGTTGTTTGTTTCATAAACTTAGAAGTAGCAATCGAACTGCATTTGCCATTAACAAATGCAAAGTAGACATCTGCTACTTCAATCCATTCACTGGATCTGTTTATGATTTGAACAGCTGATTCACAAATGATCTGATTGCCCTTTGTGATAGCTCTTAGACCTTCTTTAAATATACCCTCTGATTGTGCATTACTGATTGCTTTTATTCGGCCAAAAACCATAGATTAAACTGCAAACCGTGACCCAGAACCTAGATAGAATTCTCGTTTCTGCCCCAGCGCAGGCTCTGTGAAGAGGTTCTGCATTCCAACGCACTTCCCGAGAGGGCTACCTGCGCTGAAATGCAGTTTCTCTGTGTAACAGGTGCGCTGATCAGCCTAGCCTTATGCAGCTGAGGTTCTTTGCTTCATTTTTTCAGTTTTATCTCTGATTTTTGCAGCCTGTGATCAGTGTATGTGTCTGTTTAAAAACCCCTTTTCTTTGCCATAATTCTGCCTCCTTTGTACAAAAAGACTGTAGATGTTTTTGTGTGTTTTTTACGTCATTTACAGTTTTCCATTGCAAAAGTAGAATAGTCATACTGTCGTCCTTTGATTTAAATCTGTCGCAAGTGTCGATTTTGATCTTAGGAGAAAATTTATTTGCTGTTGATAATCGATTATGCTTTTACTTTTGCCTTTGGTTTGAATTTGTGACTTTCTAGTGTCAAAACGAGTATTTATTTCAAAATCATAAAGTGTCATAATCATCTCTACCTTTTGATTTCGAAAAGAAGCTTGTTTGTGTTTGTCACTTGAAAGCAAATTCAGATTTGTACATCAACTTTCTTTTTATGCATCAATATTAAGAAAGTGAAAAACAAATACATGCACATGTGCATTTGCATATTGACAGTCTGTTTGGCCTGATTTAGGAAAGTGCATTTACAGTGTGCTCTTTGCTCTTTGCGAAAAGATTGTGTCTTTCTTTTCCCCTTGTAGCTAAGATTTTCATTGCTGAAAAGAGATAAAAGTTTGCTTATCATCTTTAGATTGCATTTTAGGAATTACATCTACATCTCATGGTGAACCCAAAAGGCAAACTTCATAAGAAAGATCAACTTAAAATAAATTCAATGAATCTAACAACGCTTTGGAACTTAACACACAACATTTAGAGGTCTAGGCTAGAGACGTATTCCAGCGTCGTAAAGCCTAGTAACTGTTGTCCTCACTGATGGTTGGGTGATTCCTCCACTTTGAGACGATAAGTGCCAGTATGGACTTGTGCTCCCACGTATCGTCGAGTATATATTGGGAGACCCCTATAGGCTTAAAACCTTTTATCCATAGGAAGCCGTGTCAGCCGCCCTACTGATCACAATGCACCGAACACAGCATTCGGGAAGATTGACTGCCGTACCGTAAAAAGTATTCTGCAGTTTTGCGATTGGTTTGGTACTCCCTCTACCTAGACCTCCAGAGCAGTCCCTTTCGTTCCTTTTCAGACTCCTTAACGGAAAAGGTCCATCTGAGCACTTGTCACTTCAGGCTCATTAAAAATCGAAGGAGACTAGAGTCATCTTTTGTTTTTTCTCGACTCTTAAAAACTGAAAAAACAAGTTGTGTCAAAAGCGTCTAAAATTCATTTAATTCGGAAACATACTTCCCCTTTTATTTTAGTTGATCGAGTAATCCGCAATCGTGGAAGAAAGTCAATTGAAACCCCGTCATTCGCGGAGGCTTACGAGTCAACCGTCTTTGTCTCCAAAATCAAAACCAGTACGGACAAAGCGAACTCATTTAACCGGTTCCAGATCTCTAATTAAATTTAGAACAAGTGTTCCAACGACATCAGAGACTCCGGTTACTCCAAACATTTCTGGAATCCCTACCTCTACAGAAGAAGTTCAACAGCCAAAGAGGGACAGTGATACTGATCCTAGTCTGAGAGTAAACACTTGTGTTACCGAACCAGTTCCATCTACAACCGGTTCGGAGAGTCTTACTCTTCAAACATCTGTCACTGTCGATTCCATACCTTCTTCGGCACCAGAAATATTTTACGGACCTGACGGTCTTCCCCTTCCACCTGGTCTGATTGCAATTGAAGAAATTGTAGAAGATCCTCAAACAAGTACTCCAACACACTTTGGAGTCAGGATCACTCTATATCCTTCTTCATCAGAAGTTAGTCTACCACCAGCAGAAGTTCCTGTAGAATCGCTAGGTAATCTTTTGGATAGACTACAAATGTCTGAACAACCGTCAACATCTAGGACTGTGTCATCCGACACAGCGACGGTAGAACTCCTTGCTGTCACTCCGACAATGTTCGCCGGAATACCATCAGTCCCGACTAGCTCTCAATCGCTAGAAGAAGCCCACTCGGGGGCTATTACGACAATATGGTCCGTTCCTGTTTGTTCATCCGGAATAATATCCGGAAACTCTTATGTTGAGTCTCAACAAATTGATCCATTTGGAGGTCAATTTGGGCAGTCCGGTCCCCAAGGGCAAACAATTCCCTTGAGTTTCGGATTACCACCGTATGGGGGGCAGTATGCCCTTTCATTATCCCCTCCAGGAGGATATCCATACGGGAGTTCACAACAATATTCAGGTTATACCGGAATTACCTCAAGTGGTTGGGTACCTATACTACCTCAACAACCAAGAGTTGTGTATTCAATGCAACAATGTGTACCTATGTCGAACATCCCGACTACGCCAGCTATTGTGACGGTGTCGCAAGTTCAAGCGCTGCCTGTTGCATGCCAACCTCAGGTCTCTCAGGTTGTAATGCAACAGCCCCTTGACCCTGCAACTCAACCACAATCACCGACTAGTGGGGCGACACAGGTCCAGACGGGTACAATCACCCCCCACCTTGGTCCAACGGTTAGTATAGCGCAACAGCACATGGCTTCACAACCATGGCTGGTGCAATACCAACAACCACAATTCCAACAAGTATATCAAGGTTCTGAGCAGCAAATCTTTGCGAACAGTGGACAGCCGTACATTCAAAATGGTCAAAATCAACCATTTTACAATGGTCATGTCCACCAACCTTACCAGTCATACCAGCATCAAATGCATTATGCTGGTATGTAAAGACCAACTGCTCAAGCAATCCCATCTTATCCTGGGTATGCTTCACCTAACCTGAATCAACAGTTACCCTTTGTGGCAACCTTAGAGTTACCTGATTTAAATCGGTTAACAAACGATCCAATTGCTTACGCCCCTTGGTGGCCAGCGATTCCGCATAAACTTCCATCAGATATTCCTAAATTTAATGGAAATCCGGGTGAAGATCCATCGAATCACGTGATGACCTTTCATCTATGGTGTTCATCAAACACGCTAAATGATGATTCGATAAGACTTCGCCTCTTTCAGAGGACGTTAACGGGTCCAGCGGCAAAATGGTACATTGAATTGCCTAGAGCTTCATTCGACAACTTCAGTACCTTAGCCACAACCTTTTTAACCCATTTTCAATTACCGATAAGGTACGAAACGGGAACAGAACTCCTTACCAACTTCAAACAGACAACGGCCACTCACATATCTGATCATATACATGAGTGGCGACGTCGTTGTAGGATGGTAAAAACGTACGTCCCCGATCAGCTATTAGCTGAATGGTTTATCAAGTCATTACTACTTTCCAGCACGGAAGATGTGGCAAAGGGGGGAGTCGTAACAGAAGAGCAAGTTATCGCTCGTGCACAATATCTGGATTTGATCTATACTCAGTCCGGCATGCTCTACGACAAAATACCTGACACCCCTAGACTGGAATTCTCAATTCCTCCTCCTCCTAAATCAAACAATGACTCTCATGCCGGCGATGGCGTGATTGGCACGACAGACACGAAATCGACAAAGGATACATCCAAGAAGGCCCGTAAGATTTCAGGTCAAAATGCAAAAGACGAACTTCTTGCTTCGGAAGTAAATGCCGTATCGACAGATAAGGGCAAAGAAACCAAACAACCAGGAAGCAAGAAGAAAGGCAAAGGGAAGAAGAAGAAACGGGATGAATCATCACCTGAAAAATCTTCTTCAAATCCTCCTGGAAATAGGAAACCAAGAACTCCATGCCATATATGTGATGAGGATCACTGGACCTCAGAATGTCTGTACAAAGCTGAGCTTAAGAAATTCTTTAAGAGTTCGAAAACCTCAGCAGTGTTAACTGATCCGTTTCCAAATCCAGGAACAAATCTGGTTGAAAGTGGAAATGCTTCCCCGTCTCAAGTGATGATGTTGTCGATTTCAAAACAGCAGAATGATGCTTTGATTTCGACAAGGAACAAAGATTAAGGGAATCCACAGTTGTCGAACAACAAGGATAAAGATCAACCAAGTAGTTCGACAACAACTTCGACAGAGGTTGTACCACCCACCATCCCTGAATTGACGATAAAACCGCCGAAGGGAGTAGTACACAAGTCGACATTTAATCCCCGTGCTAGAGCGGCGCAGCATTATAACATAGTGGTTGATTTGGCCCAATCGCCATCCGCTATGTCGACTCTTGAAGTACTACAAAATTGCCCATCCCAAAGGCAGGCTTTGTTATCAGCCATTGGTGGGATTGACCCAAAGGATTCCAATCTTGTATCCTTCGACCACAAGGGATACTATCCTCAGTTACCGGCTCAACTAGCTTTCCTTATTCAAGTGAAAGCCCTCAACAAAACTGTTCATCGAACAATTATTGATGAGGGGGCATCTACATGCATTATGTCGATGAGTTGCTGGAAAACTTTAGGATCTCCAACCTTGTCGCGATCTTCGACGACATTAAAAGCATTTGATGGAAGGACATATACCCCATACGGTATCCTAAATAACTTGAAAGTTGAACTAGGAGGGAAAACAGTAGAAGTAGATGTTGAAGTCATCGATGGGAATCTTGATTACAACATCCTTCTGGGATGACCATGGATATATGCCATGGCAGCTGTTGTGTCGACCTATTTTAGAAAGATTGCATTCCCCTTTCAAGGAGGAATTACAATCGTCGATCAACAAAACTTCCTCCCCAATGGTTCTCAAGTTACAGGAAGCATTCCCATGATCCATGGAAGCCCCCATTCACTTCAAAATATCGGAGTAGGCCTACTAAAAGATCCTATACTAATGGGAACTTTCGCTCTTCCACCTCCAATCGATCTGGGGGAAGTAGCGTCGATAGGAACCTGCAACATGATATCTTCTACAAAGATGTTAGAAAACGATATCAGCATGGATCATGCAGTGGTTTTGCCCCCAAGCCCAATAGAAATATTATAGCAATCAATGTTTCTAGCATGGGAAGCAAACCCAAATCAACGCTCATCAAGCGTTTGGATAGATAGGTCTAGAGAATATGGTACTCCTTTAGATCCTTGGTCACGAGTGCATGTCACCGACGAAATAATTGTCCAATCTATGGTAATTGAAGGAGCACCATGGAATAATTCCCACCATCGTTCCCTTCTTCCGGATTGTGAAGAAGATACTCAAGATGACCTTTATCATCCTTCAGTCTTTGATTTTCTATCAAATACTGTAAATACGGTGGATTCCGAGTGAAACTTATCCAACATTGAAGAGACTATAGCCATAAATATCTCGACCAAAACAGATGTTGTAGAGAATATTTATGTTGGCAAATGTTGCTCTCCTTCAGAACTGGAAATATATAACGCTCTTTTCCGCGAATTCAGAGATGTCTTTGCTTGGTCATACAGTGAAATGCCAGGCATTGACTCGAGTATCGTTGAACACGAAATTAAGATGTATCCAGATGTCAAACCAGTACGACAACGGCTAAGGCAGGTGCACCCCAAGAAAGCCACTGCCATTAAGGCAGAAGTTGAAAAACTTCTCCATGCTGGTTTCATCTACCCGGTTCCTCTAACCGATTGGGTATCGAATATTGTCCCTGTTATGAAGAAACAGGGGACAATTAGGGTGTGCGTTGATTATAGGGATGTAAATCAAGCTTGTCCAAAAGACAACTACCCTACACCCTTCATCGACCAGATAATTGATGAATGCGCCAGATGCGAAATTTTTTCATTCATGGATGGATTCTCCGGGTATAATCAAATAAATATCCGCCCACAGGACCAGTCAAATACTGCATTCATTTGTCCGTGGGGCACATTTGCATATCGAAAATTACCCTTTGGCTTAAAGAACGCAGGGGCGACATTTCAGAGGGCAATGAATTATGCCTTCCATGACATCAAAAACATCGTTCAACCATACCTCGACGACCTTCCGGCTCATTCGTGAAAGCGGACTGATCATCCGCAGCATTTAAGAGCGATATTTCTACGTTGCCGACACTACAAGATACGACTCAATCCGCACAAATGTGTATTTTGCGTCAGTTCTGGTCGTTTACTTGGCTTTGTAGTCTCCAAGGATGGGATTCGTCTCGACCCGTGCAAGGTCCAGGCAATCATAAATTTGCCTCCACCTTCAAATTTGCTTCAGATTCAGAAACTCCAAGGGAAAGCAAACTTTCTGAGGAGGTTCATTCCAAATTACGCCGAACTTGCTAAAGGTTATACACGTCTTTTGAAAAAGGAGGTACCCTTTGTCTGGGATCAGGTTGCGCAAGCTTCCTTTGATGCTTTGAAAGATTCCCTAATGAAAGCATCATTAATGTACGCCCCTGATTATCAAAGAGATTTTAACCTGTATTTGGCTGCAGCAGATACGACCATTGCGATGGTTTTAGTTCAAGAAGTCGATGGAATTGAGCATCCTATATATTATTTAAGTAAAAACTTAAATGATACAGAAAGCAAATATTCTTACGTTGAAAAGCTAGCACTTGCAGCTGTTCAAGCGATACAGAGATTTCAACACTATGTCCTCTTTCGGAAAACTACCATTCTGTCAGATTGCAACCCCATGACTTATATATTGTCGCGACAGTTGTTGGGGGGAAAATATTGAAAATGGATAGCAATCCTTCAAGAGTTTAATCTGGAATTTGTAAAATCCAAATCAAAGAAAGCTCTAGTTTTCGCAGAATTATTATGCGATCTCCCATCATCGTCCAACGATGAAACATCCGAAGAATCAATCGTGGATGAAAGTTTGTTTCTGATATCTACAAGCAACGAGTGGTATGGGGATATAATCATTTATCTCCAAACCCAAAAATTTAGGCCAAACACCTCCCACTCTGAACAAAAACGTATTCGATACCAAGCAAAAGACTACATGATCGTCGGTGATACACTTTACCATCGTGGTATCGATACAGTTCTGAGAAGGTGCCTCACCCATGAGGAGGCCGAGAAAACCCTGAATGAGTGTCATTCAGGCACGTGTGGGGGGCATCAATCTGGATATGCTACAGCACAAAAAATCTTACGAGCAGGATACTTCTGGCCAACAATGTTCAAAGATTGCATAACCGCAGTCAGAAGTTGCCATGCTTGTCAAATTTTTGATAGCAAAACCAGAAGACCACCCGTGCCTCTGTAGCCAATAGTTGCTATTGGGCCATTCGCCAAATGGGGCATCAATTTCATGACATGTAACCCCACCTCGACCGGGGGGCATGGGTATATCATAGTCGCGGTTGACTATTTTACCAAATGGGCCGAGGCGATGCCTACATTAGATAATACTGGTGAAACAGCTACCCTCTTCTTTTTCAATCATGTAGTCGCCAGATTCGGCATACCACAGGCTATAGTCACAGATCATGGATCGCATTTTCACAATCACATGATGGTCGAATTAGCTGCCAAACTAGGGTTGTCTCATGACAGCTCTACTCCGTATTATCCGCAAGCCAACGGACAAGTTGAAGCGATCAACAAGGTCCTAAAGCGCATGTTGCAAAGGATGATCGGAGTTCACAAAAGAAGATGGCACCTAATCATGTACTCAGCCTTGTGGGCTTACCGAACGTCAGTAAGGAATGCAACCGGGTTCACACCCTTCCAACTGGTGTATGGCCTGGAAGCAGTCTTACCAATCCAGTGTGAAATCTCGTCTCTCAAACTCGCGATTGATCTCCTCCCTGGAACTTCAGAAGAAGAGGCTCGTTTCTTGGAATTAATCCAATTGGATGAAACCCGTCGTGACGCCGCTTTGGTTAACGAAGCCCATAAGAAACGAGTCAAGGCGCAGTTCGACAAAAATGTCGAACCCCGTGTCTTCTCAGAAGGTGACTTGGTCTTGCTCTACGACCAAGAATCCGATAAATTGGGAGTAGGTAAATTTAAGTCTTTATGTATGGGCCCCTATATTGTTAAACGAGTGTTAGTGAAAGGAGCCTACGAGTTAATGGATTATGACGGAATTCCACTGGCGCAACCTCGTAATGGGTTGTACCTCAAGCGTTACTATGCATAAATAGTAACCAATATGCTTTTGTTATATTTTTGTTTTCGCTAAAGTGTTTGTTTTGGTCGAGTAATCCACCTTTTTACATTTATTGCAGATGTCAAACCCATTGGAGCCATGTGTTGGATATGCCGACGGAGTGAGTCGTAGTTCGCGGAACCTGTCCTCCGCAGCCTGGGCCATTTTTAATCCAAGCGGCGAGTTAGTAAGTTTCAGAGGTGTATGTATTGGTCGATCAACGAATAATATCGCTGAGTATAGCGCGTTGATAGAACTTCTCTCTGATGCCATCACTCATGGTATACGCCGACTAATTTTCAGGCTAGACTCACAACTCGTAATACTACAACTCAATAGTATATATTCCGTCCGAAACCCAGCTATTTATCGCATGTTCCTAAGGGTTAAGATTTTGGAAAGACAATTTGATCTTATTCAATATCAACATATTTCCAGAAACTTAAACACATTAACCGACTCATTAGCAAACTATGTGTTAGATAGACATTTGCAACATTTATAAAAAGAAACACATCATCAATGTTTTACATATGGATCATGTAACTCAACCAAAATAAAACTCCGAAAATCAAAAATATATATAGTTGTTTATGGTTCACACATAATGTTCTGTAACCAAGACAAAATTGGTCACGCGACCCAAAAACTCAAAATTCTAGGGGGCACCCTAGTCTAATGATGCTCGTGATAGCAAGTCACAGCCTGTGTGATCATGCGTAAGAGACGAGTCCATCATCTGGGCACACCAGTAGTATGCCGCTGTAACCGCAAAGGTAGCTCATCGGTCCTCACATCCGGAATACTGAGAGTGAGGCCCTCAACCTGCTCTTGCAAAGCTGAGAGAGTCTCGGCCACATCAAGGTCACGAAGAACAGCTCTTCCGACAGCCTCTCCTGCTGGGGCAACAGCTGGTACTCTCAGGTGAACTACTGGACGAACAGGACCAACATCTGCATGTACACATGAGTTTGATTAAAGTCTTGATAGAATAAAGCACAAGAACATCGCAAGCAAAAAACGATAAACAACAATATGGTCAAAGATTTTACCAATAGCACCCCACTGCTCGCCATCCGGCAGTACTAAATCTGGATCACCCCGGAAGTCCATACCAGCATATGGATACTTGGAATAAACCATCTCCTGACGATCAAACCACCTGAAGAAGGTATCAGAGAATGAAATCTGAGACTAGCCAGCATGCCTAGACATATGGTCAACCCATCTCTGCATACGTGGTTCAGTAGGAGAAGGTAAATCGAGTGCAATGTACTGCGGCTGCATCAGTGGTATCTTCTCCAAGGCAAAGGCGGTCAAAATAGAACTGAACCCAAAGTTCTTCAACCTTCCGTTCTTTATCTTGGTCAACTGTTCTTTCATCACAAGAAGTACTGCGTCACACCAGTTGAACACCTTCGGTTGGAGGCATTCCAAGGCATGCTGCATATAGGATCTGTTGGCTACATGAAGAGACGCACTACCGGCCATCCTACCAAAAGTAAACAGGATAGTCCTAAGGGACCTGTTAGTGACATCACGGATGATGATCTTGCCGTCTTTACTCGGCTGAGATCCCTCTCTGCAATACCGGCGGACATAATCTCTCACAGAATCGCCTCCTCGGGCCGAACCTGACAAAGAGATGGGGGCACCCCGCCTCGACAAGCCAATCAAGAAATAGATGTCTACTGCAGTCAAGGGGATAGATTTGCCCCTAATTTGGAAAACCTGATTAGTAGGATCCCAAGCATCGAGCAAATACTGCAGTAAGTTAATCTGCTGTCTCATGCTAGAAATACGGAAGAACTTCAGCAAGCCACAATTCCGCAGCGCGTTCACTGTAACTGGATCATGTAGGGCAATCATGTCCTCTTCTTCATGCTCACGTTCTCGCCATGTAAGGGTCATTTTGCTCCAAATCTCTGAAAAAACAAACAAGAGAGGAGTTAGATCCAAATTTTGGTGAGAAACAGGCAAGAATTCCATCAAAAATTATGCAGCAAATTCCCTTTCTGCGCTCAACGCACCTGCAGCAGTGTTCTAGGTGCATTGAATGTCAAACTGCCTTCATACAGGCCAGCATTCAACGTAGGTTTCGATACACTGGGGGTGCGTTGATGGCAGAACGAGTCTCTCAAACCCCAGGGGCTCAGAAAAGCAGGGAATTAGGCTCAAAAAGCAAAATGGAAACCATGAAATGAAAGAGCTCAGGTTTAGCTCCTACCTGGTCCAGACGGCGCCGAGAATCGTCCACAGGATCTCTCGAAATCAACTGATGAAAATCAAGGGGGGAAAGCACCTCCAAAGCTCCAACAAACCAAATTCAAATGAAATGGTAAAATGAGAGGTAAAAAACACTTTTTGATTACTTTTACGTAGTTCAAAGAAAAATATTAGCATTTTAATCTCGTTTTCAAGCAAATATTGTTCATTTCTGACTAGTTTGATGAAGCAGTTGAAAATACAGTACGATCTTTGGAAGGACAAAGCTATTTATGGTAAAAAATCAAAACAAGACCATCTGATCGAGCAGTTTTAGCACATAGTTCAAGCTCGTTAAAAAATAAACATAAGACATGAGCAAATGTTTCCACCCGCGTTTAAGCTCATTAAAAAATGAACTATTCCCCGGTAAATAACCACCGTGAATGTAGTACTTCAGCCATTAAAGCCTTGGTCGTGTTTGCACCGTCACCTCCACTTTTTCATTGGCCGATCATTCACCCCCATCTGATTGTTTACCCATTTTGAGGAACAGCTGCGAAGAGTGATCTCACTAGCCATCCTTGTGACACTGCCGTGATTGGAAAATTCCAAACCTTACCTGGAATCAGCTGCTACCCATTTTATCACTCGTTCCTCAAAAGACGAGTCTTCTTTAAGCTCTTTTCAACTGACTCGTAAAATATGAAAAGATTGCCGAGTTTTGGCCTTCCAGCTCGTTAAAGTGACGGGAAGTGCTATCCCTCCTCTAGATTTTAATCTTTTTGGACCTGAGGGATTATTGCACAAAAAGATCGAGCGCTTGTTTTGTTCGGCTCGTTAAAACTATCGAAAACTCATCCCTTCTGTATTGTTTTATACTTTTTCGGACTTAAGGGATTAGATGACGAAAAAGGAATTTTGGAGTTACCTTTACGTACCTTTTCAGACTCTCTAAAAATGAAAAGGACAGAGTTATCTTTATCATTAAACTCGTTAAAAAGATTAATAGCGACAAACTTGTCTTTAGACGAGAACGAGTTTCACTATCGCTAGACTCGTTAAAACATAGCGATGGGTTTGCCCGAAGGGAAAATTATAGAACAAGCATATGTTATCCTCCTCAAGCTTGACAAAAATAAAGAGGTGCTGGTCAGCAATGACTGGGGAAAAATTGGGAAGAAAACTCAAAGAATCTTTATTGGTAGCAAGTCACTCTTGAACATGACACTTCCACTCCGTGTCCGAGTCGGGTTGGGTTGTTTCATTCACCGGTCACATCACCATGGTCACGCCATACCATCCACATTTGGGGTAAATGCTACCAATCCATCACATAAGTGTCGCCGACATGTTCAAGAGAAGTCATCCAGAGAAGTCACCTGTGTCCCATCCACTACCATACATTATAATTCATTCTTTCATGACCGCCATCCTGAACCGTATATCATCAGATTGTTTTCACCTCCATCAAAATCATTTGCTCCGTTCCGTGTCATTGATGTGGGATTCATTAAGGCCCTCCTTTGATGGATCGCTTCTTGTTGACATCAGCTCATTATCCAAGAAGTTGATCTAGGAACACCCCATTCAGTACTTTGAAGCTTGCATGCCTCAATGGCAAGTTTCTCACTTCCGGCGACAGGTATACATCAATGACCTTCGACCGAAAGATTTTGCGTGGTGTTCGACGCCAATCCTTTATTCACACCACGTGAATTGTACTGCAGTACCTTGAGGATCATTATCATTATCGGTGATTCCTCTCGCGCTTGTTAACAGTTTACATCATTGACTGGTAATCAAGCGATGTCTTTCCATGTTCGACTTCAAAACATTTCTCACATGGATCGACTTGTACTTCGAGTGAAGATCGGACGAGATTGAAGACCCCGGATCTAGTTTCATCCATCCGGGCTGCGATATATATTCAGGAAAATAAAGACATTGAAATGTACAGCATTGCAGCACAGATAATCATCCTACCAAAAGGATGGTGGCTCTAACAGAATCATCAGTCTACCATCAGACGATTGTCTGTCCTATGTACATGAAAATGAATTTATAAAGCTGAGCATGAGAATGCCCGCCTCAGCTAGATCATGAAAACAGTATGAAGATAATGTATTGTATTGTATCTTATTACAGGTCTCCTCCCAGCATTGAAAGAACTTCGGATCCTCCTAATAAAGCATTTCACCCGATAAACGGCCTCATACTTTAGGGGGCAACTGTTATAGACATTTTTGTGCCTTACAGCTCTAAGCATGAAATGTCCATAAACCAAGGGATCCTAAGTCCCTAAAAGTGTTGTTCCGACCCCTAAAGGAACAAGGTCAACAAATTACAGCTTCTCCCAGAAGTTCTCCACCAGAAACTGCTCAGAATCAGTCAAATCAGGATCATTTCAGCTGCTCCACTGGCTAGCTGCGTTGCATAGCACCCAAATACACTAGCTAGGTGTGTTGCAATGCACCTAAATGCACTACCAGGGTGCGTTGAGCGGGAAATGACAAATGGCAGTGTCATTCCGCGAGGTGGAGAGACAATGGAAGCTTCCAGAATCTTCCCCAATGACACTTGCCTCACTGAATTCGACCAAGGATGAGTAAGAGGCTCTCAGTCTCCAAGTGGAAGCAAGAACTGACAGAGAGAAGACACTAGTCAAATCATAAGCTGACTCATCTTCCTTGCATACATCTATATATGGATCCCTCATCCCAGAGATCCAGAGGCTGGAATTTTGTACATTGCAAAGAATTGCTGTTGGTTTTGAGATAGATATCAGAGTATTGGGTGATTTATGCTTTGTTGGAGGTGAAGAGGGGCTTCTTTGCTGGGAGGTTGATGCTGGATCAGGAATCATCGGTTGTAACTCCTCCTGGATCTTCTTGTTATATCAATAAAACTATTTGAGTTTCTCCTACATGCTTGTGTATCATTGATGTTTGTTACATTTGTATGTTTAGCTTAAATCTGATCCTAAGCTTTTTATGAATATAAACCCATGTCTTTGTATAGTTTCCTTCTTCTGTGATCTTGCAAGTACTTGGTGAAGCTGGGCAAGTAAGGGAGCAGGTAGCTGGAAGCTATCAAAGAGGAGAGAGATTGGATCAAAGGACTAGCGCAAGACACAGGTTGGTTCATCCTATTCCTCTTTGTTTATAGTTCATAAAGAAGAATACAAAAGTAGTTTTCTCTGTTTGTTTCTAAGGTCACTGTCACACCTTAGTGGGATAGGGTCGTTCTGAATAGACATTTTTCCCGTTAACACTTCTGCTTGCGAAAATATGAAATTTGTTGGGATTATGTGTCCTAGCCATTGAGCTTATCACATCATACATCATGTCCACCCGACACCTCATTATCGTTGGGCCTTATTTGACACTCCTTATGAGGCTTGACATAACATTATTTTTCGTATATTTTCCCATCCCTCGGACCTGTTACCTAGGGATTTTCAAATGCACCTCACTTTTAAAATGTCGAGGATAATCCTCTAGGGTGATGTAATACGTGCCATGTGTTTCTTCCTGAGTGGTCCACGTGTCACTCATTTTAAGTCCGCTTGGGCACTTGAAAGTGCCAAATCTATAAGCCATGTTTCATTGTCCATGAGTTCCACAGCACCTCGAGATTTTATGTTGTTTACACCATCTCAAGAATTAGAGTTGTTGATGTCATGTTCCACCGTAGGTCGACAATGTTTCTGTTAACCAATCATATCACATCAAGTGTCCTTCCTCCATTGGACCATGTTGTCAAGGGTACAGATATAAGGGCTCATGGGCTTATGTTTTTTATCGATTTATTTGTAAAAATTAAAGTCGTTGGGTCATAAATTTTTAAGGGATAGGATGGGGATTGCCTTCAATAATAGAAGGATATATTTTCATTCCCCTAGAACCATCTCCCCGAAACATTATGCATGAGATTCCTTTGAAATTCTCAAGGAAGAACCTCCAAGGTGAAATGTCTTATGCGCTGCCCCCACATGATTTGTCTTGAGCTTTGATTGGTCAATCTCCGCACCTATTGTACACCTCTATGTGCCAACTCAGCCTAGACCCTAGATCCTTTACACTTTAGTATCACACTACCTTTGAAAACTCTTGGGGAAATACTAACTAGTGCTACATGTCCCAGTTGAGACCCACGTTGTTCCTCCTAAGATATCTATTAGTTCTCTACTCCAACACTATGTCAACTCTTTCATTCACCACTGATGCTTTTCACAGATCCCTCTTTTGTGGTTTCGTGGTAAAGCAGGGAGGGGGTTCGCTTTTAACAAAGAACATTGATCAAACGATCAGCGGTTTGGGAAATCTAGCCCATCATGGACACCCCTTGTTGTTTAACCCTTGGGTGAGTAAGGGCCCCTGCTCTTTCTTCAATGAGTTAGAGGTGATGTGTGGCACAAAATTCACCCACAAAATTTCCCACTATTTAATTGTTTCTCTACCAAATCCCCTACCAACTTTGGATAACCTTGCCAAAATTAGCGCCAACTAACCCCTTAGCACCAATTTAGCTCTACAACTTGGGATTTTGGTCAACTAATTTTGACTAGCCATATCTTTTGATCTTGGAGGCCTTTTTTGGACTTCAACATACCATTGGAAAGCTATTTCTGAGCATTATCTAATTGTGATACTTCCAAGAGCATAAAAGTTGATTTCCTTGAGCATAAATGCTTTCAAATCCTGAGCCACATAACCACCATAACTATAAAATTTATAACTTCTTGAATTGATCTGCTACTATGAAGATTCTCTACTAAAGGTTGCAGCCACCAGAAGACTCCCCTTGAACTTAACACACCATGCATCTTCCATCCTTACCATTTTGACATCAATGCCAACATTGTGCTTGACATATATTGAGATCAATGTGTTACAAATTGAATAGAAATTGAAATTTACATTGAATAGAAACTAAAATTGACATGTACATTAAAATCAATGCATTACATGTAAACTAAAATCAATGTGTTAAAAATTGACATGTACATTGAAATCAATAATTACATATATTGTATACTTAATAGAAATAGAAACATACATGTACATTGGAATCAATGTATTAGAAATTGACATATACACTGAAATCAACACATCTAGAAATTGACATCTACATTAAAATAATCAATGTGTTAGAAATTGAATAAAAAAGGAAATAAAAATAAAAATTGTCATTGAATATAAATTGACATTAAATAGAAAAAGAGATTGACATGTACAATAAAATCAATGCATCAAAAGTTGATATGTACACTAATCAACAACTTTGTAGATGTAAATAGAATAGAAATATAAGTATATGTAAATAGAATAGAAATAGAAATTGACATGTCCACTGAAATCAATGCATTTAGAAATTCATGTGTACACAAAAATCAATGCATTGATTTCAATGTACATGCACTAATTTCAATGTACATTTCTCATCATTCAACATTTGTTATTTCATTTCTATTCAACGTATTCCTCATATAGCTCTGGAAGTATACTTCTAAATAATACTCTCTATATTTTCAACAAATTGAGGAAAATGCGTAAATTTAAAATGATCAAATTCATCTCAGGCACATACATATACATAATTTTTTTATCATTTAAAAATTGTGCCCTATACTGAATATTAAAGAAGATAAATTGACATTGATCATTCTTGATGATACTCCCCATAACTTCAACTGAGGAAAGTGAGTAGATTTCAAATGAATAAATTGATCATAAACATATGCATATACATAATGTTGATCATCTACAAATTGTGTCACTATAATAAAAATCGAAGATGATAAACTTCCATTGATCCTTCTCAATAATATTCTATACTTTCAACTAACTAACAAATGTGAGTAAATTTCAAATGATTAGATTAATCTTAGACATATAGATAGTGTTGATCATATAGAAATTGTGTCACTATAATAAAAATTAAAGAAGATAGATTGACATTGATCATTCTCAAGAATACTCTCTGAACTTCTAACTAGCCAAAGAAAATGAGTAAGATTCAAATGATTAGATTGATCTTAAACATTTACATATGCATAATCTTAATCATCTACAAATTGTGTCACATCCCATGACTAAAACCAACCTCGATCCATCTTAACCCCAAATCTATCAAGTGACAAGAGGTATTAAATAACTTGAAGTGAAAACCTTGTTTAAAGTGAAAAACTTGAGGAAATGTTTTCACCTTGAGAGATTTGATCATTTTTTGTGCTTAATAGATCTAAGATTAAGATGGATCTAGGCTGATTTCATTCATGGACAATCACACAAAATTTGCACATAATCAAAATTATGTATATGTCTAAGATGAATCATATCACTTTAAAGTTACTCAATTTCCTTAGTTTGTTGAGAACATATAATAATAATAATAATAATAATAATAATAATAAAATGAATTTCAAGTTAATGAATTTTAAGTTAATTTCCTTTACTTTAGATACAAATGTGGCACATGATGGTGATGGTAAGAAAGTGACATGAAAATTGTGATGAAACTAATTGTAAGATCATGTTTTTACAATGAAATGTGAAGAAAATCATCTTTCCATCTCATATATAACATTTTAAGATCCTCAAAATGGCTTTGTAAGCTTGAAATATTTATCAAAATTAAAACAATTACAAGCCCTTTAACAGCCCATTAATATGTTTTTTGTAATTAAAAAACTGAAATATCGTGTAAACAAAATTCAATTTGTTATAAACATATATAAAAGAATCATTTAATTAAATATTTTTTATAGCAAAATTCTTATGAAAAAATACAAAATATGTTTGCTTATATTAGTGAATAACAATTATGATGAACTTGTTGGCATAAACCAATACTACACCCAAAAGATTTTAAATGAATACTTGTTGGCACATAATTAATCATATACTAAATAGCATTAACAACAATCAATTGATTAACCCCTTAATCTTTAATCTTTCTCTCTGTCATACATATATACTTACTTTGTAAATATCTTATATGTTTTAGATACTTCATTTGTGAAAATCCATGTGAAATATTTACATGAAATTGTCCCAATATTTTCCACGGAGATGGTTTAATTACAATTTTATAGTTTAATAGATTGTATAATCTTTGCATAAATATCTTATCTTGTTTAAATATTTCCTTATAAAAATCCATATGAAATGTTTACATGAGGTTGTCCCAAATATTTTCTATGGAGATGGTTTGATTACAATTTTATAGTTTAATAGATTGAATAACCTTTGCAAATATTAATACATTAGTGTACAATTTTATTAAAATAAAAATAATTTAATATTAGGGTTTCTCTAAGAGAGATATTAAATTGGTGAATCACACATACACACGAAATATGTTTTTTTGTAAATAGCTGATTTCATGTAAATATTTTTTTTGTAAAAATCCATGTGAAATGTTTAGATGAAGTTGTCCCAAATAGTTTACATGGAGATGATTTAATCACAATTTTATATGGTTTAATAGACTGTATAATCTTTAAACAATTGTATATGGTTTAATAGATTGTATTCTTTACACAATTTTATATTGTTTAATAGATTATATAATTTTTGCAAATATATTCATACACTGTTGTACAATTTTGTTAAAATAATAATAATTTAATTTGAGGTAGACCAAAAAGATATTAAAACGTAGATTGGTTTCTTGGTGAGATAAAAGATCCCCTTACCAAACCATATGAATATTAAACCACTTCTTACCCAAACCTCTTCAAAAAAATAGTAAATAAATAAATAAAAAATCAGTACAACCTGATAAATTCAATTTCCATGCACTGAAATTTGTAGACACATGGATTTATATCCGATAACCAAACCTACCATCCATTTGGCATAAATACACTTCCATGAACTGAAATGTGTAGAAATATGGATTTATATCTGATCAACAATCCTACCAACCATTTGGTTAAAGTCAAAATCCTGTGTTGTTAAACAACCATTAAACCGCATTTTTAAACAACTTTCTGAATCCTATCCCAGCTGTGACATAAGAATGCTCCCTGCCACGGTGATGCGTGCTCCCTGCCACGGTGATGCCTATCACTAATTATTTGGGAGCCCCGTACTTCTGCCTGGAAATACAAAATATCCATGGCATTCCAAATCTGGTTATCACTAAATGCTTACTTTGTGAGCTAAGGTTAATGATAGATGCAATTGACTTTGTGAGGTGAGGTTAATGATGGATGCAATTTAGTTTTGAAGATCAGTTTCATTGGTTTAGCTTTAGTCTTTAAAGTATTTTTGTTGGGTTTAATTCTCTGGACACTTTCAAGAAATTAGGCTTCGAGCTAACAAAAAGTGAACCCTTCAAATGATCTACCTAGTCCAAAAAGTGAACCCTTCAAATGATCTACCTAGTACAAATATACAGTGGACATTTACCAATGGACATAGCCGGACTAAAACCACTGAATCTGTTCTTTTGCATTCCCGACACAGCTATTTATAAATATTAGTTAGCTTCGACATAACTCATTCCGATGCAATCACCGGAAACATACTCTTGCAGCCCCTAAGTTCTTAGAGACTCTATAAGCGTAGGCATTTCATTAGAGCACTATCAGACTTTCAGGGCATCAATCCAATTCCAATGGAGAATCACTGTATGAGTATCTGCAAATACTATCCTGAAAGCCTACATGCTTCTTATGTAGATGATATCTCTGATGATGATGGGTATCTTTCTTATGCAGACGATGCTCAATATTTTGACATTGATATTTCGTTACCATTATCCAGAACAGATACCACCCCAAGCTCCAGCTCAAGCTCAGACGAGGATGATAGCGAAGATGAATTTGAGTTGGACTTCTCTATGTCCACCGCCAATCGCCCAAACCCAAATCACTGCATTTATCCACCTGCAGATAATGTCTTGTGTTACCAAAGCCAGCTGCCTCCCCTGCAACTTCCCACACCACTTCTGGATGACATTGATAAGGATATTGCCTCTCCTCAGTCTTGTAACGTCACTGGAGTCAAGATCCACTTCCCCAATTTGCTCAAAACTGCTACCAAGTTGAAGATTTCTTTGTTTGGAATCAGAAAGTCGGGTAAGCTTGGCATGTATTTGGAGCCTCCTTGTGCTGAATATGGTACTAACATTGCTACGGACTCTCCTGTGCCCAAGCAGAATAGACTGTTTACTGTGAAATTCAAGGTGGTGGAAGTACCGCTGGTGTCACTTTTCACTAGAGATAATTCCAAGGTTTCCAAGAAAGATAATAACAATGAGATTCAGAGGAAAGCACAGGAATCTGATGATGGAGAAGGACAGTGTAAAAGCACGGACAGAGATAAGAAGAAAGCCAAGGAGATTGTTCAGAAGTATGTGAAGAAGATCAAGCCTCTGTATGTTAAAATTTCACAGAAGTGTAATGAGAAAATTAGGTTCGGAGATCTGGAGAAACACGGGCAGAGAAATGGAGTGCAAAATGGTAAATGTCCGGGTTCAGAGAGAAGTGAGAAGCAGATCTCATTCTCAGATTTATCCGGTAACTTGAAGATGGTCTACAAGAATTTAGGTAAGGGGAAACAACAGCCTTCAGTGATGCAGCAGAAGCTTCCTCACTATAGTAGTGAGAGCACATTGATGGAGGTACAGAGTGCCATTCAAGGAGCCATTAAACACTGCAAGCTGTCCAGTTACATTGGAGGTAAGTAGTGTGGTAGCAGCCCCGATCTGTGCAGAGAGGCACTTCTCTTATGTTTTGAAATGGTCCTTGCTGAGGTTAACAAGGATTCCTTTCTTATTATGTCTGTTCATCCTAATGGCCAGTCATCTTATGTTTTCAGTGTTCACAGTGGTCCCTGTAAATCCTGATCCAATTAGGCATAGCTATTTATTTTCTTCTTTCGCAACAGCCCTTACAGATCCTCCAGGGCACTCCCCATCGCTTTTCTAATTATTTTCTATTTAGAGTTGGCAAAAGTTCAGGGTTCAGATCTCAGGGATTAAACCCCTAAATAGAGCTTATTAGGCACCTAAGCTCTCACCTGCATTCTTCATACTCAGGCATTATTCTTATTATTTTCATACCAGTGCAGATAGATCCTGTTAAGGATTCGTCTTACGGTTTTGCAATAGTGACTACACCGATAAGCATCCATCTTATACCCTTGTAAGCATAATTTTTAATCATGTAATTATTTATGGCGTTCTACTAGTTGGCCAGGTAGAAGTCAGTCATTTAGTTAGTGGTGCCTGCGGTTTGTGAGATCCTGATATTAATTTTTGTGAAGACATTACTGATTTGGCATAGAATAGTCTATTTGACAGTTTCCTTTTGTGTATCCAGGGATCTTGATAAAGGTAATAAGCACATTTTTCTTTGTATAAATGTTGTAGCTTTTGACTGGAACCATCCCCTACTCCAAGTTATCTGGATAGGCAGTTTTGTTATTGTTTTCACAATAGCTCCCTTTTCTTCTTTGCAGCTTGTGTGCACCTTCCATGTGACTCTGAGAATGTGGACCCCAAACAAGTGTGGAGTTACTTTTGAGCTTCCCAGCTTCCTCAGTTCAAAATCAAAAGATCTACTAAATTAGGAGACAACATTGAAGATGAACACATTAGGCTTTAGTTTTATAGTTTCTGCATTTTTAACATGCATTGTGTTTTTCCCAAGGCTGTCACCGACTCAAACTAGGCCTTCTATACAAATTAAAATAGCTGATCTAGCTGGTGATAAAATTGATTTTAAGAGTTGCAATTATTATTTATTTCTATGGGATGTCTCAAATTTGAACACCCTGAATCAAACTTCATAGCATTGGACTGAATCTTCTCAATGTCTCGGATTGCAGATACCCCAAATTGTCCAAATTTCAAATGTTCTGATGACTCCTAAGGTGACTCTTATGGAGGATGACCCCATGCAAAAGTGTTGCATCAGAGCTTGCAGAGTGCTGCCACAGATCTTCAGAAGAAAACCAGATTATCAGAAGCAGAGTGTGAATGTTACATGTTTTGACATATTTAGATGTTGTGTGTACAAACGTTGGTCATTATTTTATATATCTCGATTTTTATATCACCAATCTTTATATCATTATTGGTCAATGTAGTTAAAGCAAATCGTTCTTAGTGCACTGGGGTAAAGCTTTGCTGGTGAAGTTATAAGCTAATAAAATTTTACTTGGGTACAGTTTCTTAGCTTCAAAAGCAACATCATCAGTACAATGTCCGTCACAAAGAGGGTTGCATTAACTGCAATATCCTCCCCCATATTTATGGTCTCTAGAAGGTGGTTATGGAATGTAATTTTTATACTCCATTTGAAGCAGAGAGCCATGTGTACATATATTTTATCATTGAGATAATCAACTTTGTGTTGAATTTGATCTTGGTTGTTTTAAATTGTCCAAGGATCAGAGATGCATATGATTGTGTTTCTCAAGCATGAATCTTTTTGTACAAGTCAACATTTCTATGTAGGGATGAAAATAAGTTATTCAAATAAATAATCCATCTAATTTGGTAATCCATCTTATTTGTTAGGTTTGATTTGATTTCTGTATTTAGTGAGTTTTATTTAAGTGGTCAGAGAAACATACATATTTAAGTTGGAAGAGATACATACATATTGATTAAAGTATTTTTTAGGTTAATTACAAATTTGGTATATTTAATAGATATGAAGTAAAATTTATGATTTAAATCATTTTAGAAATTAATTAACTAAAAAACAGCTAAGGAATATGAATATATTCCTATTCATTGGCAACTTCCTAGGAAGTAAATCGAAGTACACATACTACTTCTGCACAGGAAAAAAAATTAACGACAATCCAAGTGCCCTTGGTTGAGGATCCAATTTATAGTTTTATTGTTCTCAGTGAAAGCCAAACCCATGGTGAAACTAGTTGACTAAAAATGTTAAAATTTAAGTTGGCAGTGGTGCATAGCTGTGAAATATTGATATGGGATTGTTTTTGTGCGCTTTATTGATTGGTATTGAATTTTTGGATCCGCTATGCAGTTAGTAAAATTCAGTGGGAATTTGTTATTTTATTTTAAATAAATTCGAAATTTATTTAGAATAAATAATTTCAAAATTAGGTGTAATATTTTTTTTTCATCCTCAAATTGAAAGTAATATTATGAGTGAGAATTTTAAGTATAAATACAATTAAGTACATAATGTAATTAATATGAAAATTGAGAGTTGATTATGATTGTTTTAAATATTAGTGATAGCTATTTTAAACTCAAAAGAGTTTGGACAAGAGATGTAATTTTTTAGTTAAATTATTGGAGGAGATTTCCTTTCAAGATATTAATTTTGGAGAACAATCTATATCAAATGGAGAAAAATCTACAACTTTAAGATATTCAATATAAGCTGGAAATTTAAAATATTAGAACCATAACAAAAAAGTGCAAATAAGTTTTTCTTAAGAGGGACAAATGATTATCTGCCTTGTTTTTTTTTCTTTTATAAAGAATGTACAAACATGGAAACAACGCTACCCATAAAATCATGTATACAATTTGGAAACAACTTAATTAAAATATAAGAATGCAACTCAAGGATTTTTTTGAACATTTCATATACAAATGGAAACTGCTAGTTACATAGATGATGTAACTAGCAATATCCTAACAACCTCCCACTTAGCAATTACATTAACCATGGCTGAAGCCCCACCTTCAACCACAACAAGCAAATTTCCTTCCATCCACTACCTTAGTAAAATAATTTGTGGTATTGTCTTGAGTCCTAACCTTGAGTATAGTTACTGCATGAGACTAATATGCTTTGTCCATGGATGAAACTTGGTATTTTTTACCAAAGAAATTTCACTATGATTGTCACAAAAAATAGGCATGGACTTAGGTTCAAGTTTGATATCTCTGTATACCCTTTGCAACCAAACAACCATCTTCGAAGTCTTTTATGCTAGAATGTACTTTGCTTCAATCTTGGAATAGAAAACCACTCATTGGAAGGGTTTCCTCTTATTCTTTCAACTCACAACTCCTTTAAATAATGTGATATACACACATTAGTGGACTTCGCATTGTCCACATCACTTGGATGGTCAACATTAATGAACCCATGCATCCAAAAATTCTCGGTTCCATCTTGTTTATAGAAAATAACATAGTCACTAGTGCATCATGAGCACCTAAAAATCCTTTTCACAATTTTTTAATAATCTCTCCTTGGATTTTCCATTTACCTACTTACAACTCCCACTGCATATGCAATGTATGTTCTTATGTTGAACATTGCATACATAAGTCTGCTACTTTCCTTAATGACATTTTTTCCATCTCATCATCCTCTCATTTTCTCTTATGATCCATGTCACTCAACAAACTCACTTCCACTTGAGATGGAGTACAAGTAAATTTTCATTTATCCATCCTAATGTGCTCAAGTATGTTTTCCATGTATTTTCTTTAGAAGTAGTCTCTCTTCACCTTAATTCTCAAACAATAATGCAATTAATCCAAGTCCTCATCTCAAACTCTCGTGAAAATTATGGCTTAGTCTCCTTGACTGGATTCTTTCAATCATTAACCAATATAATATTATCAACATACAAGACCAAAATAATGAAGTTATTCCACTTCACTTCTTACAAACTTTTGTCCTGCAACATATTTATCAAGCCATCATTACCATTGTCTTCAGGACAACTTCTAGACATATATTGATGTTTTCAACTAGAACACCATATCTTTGTAGAATTTTCTCTACAAATCAGCTAGCTCACTGATATCATGTAGAAATTTCACCTGCAGATCAAACTGATATATGCAATGTTCTAAAGCATAATACTAGATCTACATCTACCATAAACTTTGTGGAAGCTTAATTGAACATGAGAAACATCAAGGATGAACAGATATAACTGATAAGAAGGAATCAATCACACATAACACAGAAGAATTTATCCAGGAAAAGCACCAGCCTAAAACCCCATCTTTGTATTATTAATCAAGTGGAAATCCTCAACAACATACAAAAAGAATGAGCTCAAAAGCTATCATGTTCTCTCTGTACTCTGATATTGTAGCTCATAGACTACCTAGGCCTCAATATATAGGCCACAAGTCTTCCAAGCCCCTATTTCCTTGCACAATTTTGATTGGGGTCCAATGTCATAACATGTGTGAATTGGCCACATCATACCTGTTGTAACCTCAGGTACAACTACGCAATCCATAAGAAATAATATTCCTTCAGCATGCAAGGAATATTCACAAGGAATATCCTAGCAACTGATAGTACATTGTCCCTCCATTTGATCTCAACTGGGTCTCTGTCTGAATTGACATGCATGAGTTATCCATGAGTGAATACTCGGTTATCTGAAATACAATAGTTACATGCATGCACGCATTAACTAACTGAACTCTTATTAATTTAACAACTTGTTAAATTAATCTAACTGGACTTGACTCAGTTAATTGAGCCAAATAATTACAACTCAATATTACAACTCATCCTTATCTCATTAACTGATGGATAAATTCATCAATTAATAGATAAATTGTTGCATGTGCTCACATAGACTTCAAGTTTGATTTTCCTTAACTAATTAACTCAAGATGAATTAATTAATTAATTTAAAAATTGTTGTTAATATCAAATTCAAATTTTACTTCCTATTTCAAGTCTAGGGACTAACTAAAAATAGGAATCCATCTGAACTGCTAAAAATATAACTTATAATTTTAGCACTTTCATTTTTCATTCCCTGTTGCCCAATCCAACACTGGTACCCAAACTGCTATTTTTAGCAGTGCTATTTTTAGAACTTCTATTTTTAGCAATTTCTTGTTGCCATTTTCAAAACTCCCTCTCAACAAGAAAGGCTTCCTCTCGAACCCGATCCTATACCTCCGGAATGTTCTGCATGCAACACTTCTACCAAGTGTGATTGCTCCAGCAACTATCGGAACAAAAAAACTCCCAACTAACCTCTCTGTTGGACTAGAAACATACTTTGATGCTGAAGCTCTACCTACTGCTGACAAGTGCTCCCTCTTTGACCTCTACGCTACTGCAACATCTCCATGCATCTCACACTGTTGAACACCTCTCTGTGCTACCTTGCACTGGTGCAACACACTTGTGCCTCTCGCATTGCTGCAACCTGCTAACTTTGCACTGTCCTGGGATTCCCTGCACTGTAGCTCTCTTTGCCACTCCATCCGCATCTGTCTCTACCCAATCAGCTAGTCTTGCTACTCCTCATTGGGGCTTCTACAGTAAATTCGAATCAATGAGGTTGGGTACCTCAAGGATCCTACCCCTCTTCCTTAGGACGATCACTCCACATCACCCCACCTCCTACCTGGAGGTATGGCTGCATGTGATCCCTCTGCCCACCTGGCTCGAAGTTTCCCCCTACTGGAGGTCTCTGCATGAGTAGATGTCTCTACTTGATCTTCTTTGAGCTTCCCCTATTGTGGCTGCTCCACAACCTCCTGAAGCTGCTGCACCAATCGTGGCTCCTCCACAATCATCTGAGACTTCTTCTGGCACTGCATTTTGAGAGGTAATATACCCTCCCTTTCAACCACCAAGTCTCCATCAGTTGCCTTGTTGCTCAAGGCTTTTCATGCATCTTGAACCTCAAGAGAATACAAGTTCTTGACCTGTGAACCAATCTGCTTCACCTATCTAGTGATGATGTGTCTAAGGAAAACATTTCCCTTACTGAAGACTACATCATAGCCTCTGTCTTCCAGCATCACGATCGACACCAAGTTTCTCTTCAGTCCTAGTACATACTTGACATTGGTCAAGGTAAGGCGAGCTCGATGCTCCCTCTAAAAAATAACTGTGCCTACACCTGAGACACTATACTTTTCATCATTACCCATCACTATGAGTATCTGGAGATCTTTCTCCTCCAAAGTACTAAACAAACTCTTGACGCCGATCATGTGGAAAGAAGCTCCACTGTCAAGAAACCAACCACTTCCCACCATGGATGAAACCACACATGCGAAGAGTGTGAAATCCAACTCGAACTGTGAAGCAAGTGCCTCACCTTCATATCCTTCCCCGGATCCCTTCTTGGATTTCCTTAATGGACAATTTGTAACAAAATGGCCCACCTCATGACAATGAAAGCATCGCACTTTCAGTTTGTCAAACTTCTTCCCACCATGGGAAGAACTAGACTCGGAAAGAGAAACCTTCTCCTTCCCCTTCTTTGCCTTACTCGCTAAGGCACAATTTTCTTCATTGTCCATGGATGAAGAACCATCTCTAGTTCTTCTTCTTATCTCCTCCTGCATCAAATTCGACCAAAGTCGTTCCCAATCTGGCAGTTTTTATCTTCCATTAACCGAGTTCTGGTAGCTATGCCAGCTCTTAGGAAGATCGAGGAGTGCAAGACTCACCATGTCATCATCAACTGTCACGATGCCTACACTTCTAAGCTCATCCCTGCGTGAGGTGAGCTTGTTCAGATACATAGAGATCGTGTCATCCTTTTCACACTTGATCTTTCGAAGTTTGTCCTTTAGTGCCAACTTCCCCTGATCATTGCTATTCTGATAAATATCTTTCAATGTTTTCCACATCAAAATGGAGTCTCCTTCCCATGGAGGCTCGAGACTATGTGATCTCAAACTCCCTCCAGGATGATTCTCCTAGCTCTAGCCACACACTTCTTCCATTCCACTAGTTGAGTAGCATCAATCAGCTTCGGGACTTCTTGATCAATGAAGTCCTTAAGGCCATTATCTTCTAATACTGCCTCCATGCGATCATTCCAGGCTATATAATTTGAACTACCATCAAGGGCATATTTGAGTCTCAAACCATAGAACGCCATCGGTGAAATAGATGTGATAAGAACTCAATTCAATATTCAGAAACCACAAACTTCAACTTCTCTCTCACTCTGTATACAATTCTTTCTTGACCACCTGTGCTCCGATACCATGTAGAATTTTCTCTACAAATCAACTAGCTCGCTGAAATCATGTAGAAATTTCACCTGCAGATCAAACTGATATATGCAATGTACTAAAGCATAATACTAGATCTACATCTACCATAAACTTTGTAGAATCTTAATTGAACATGAGCAACATCAAGCATGAACAAATATAACTAATAAGAAGGAATCAATCACACATAACACAGAAGAATTTATCCAGGAAAATCACTAGCCTAAAACCCCATCTCTGTATTATCAAACAAGTGGAAATCCTCAACAACTTACAAAAAGAATCAGCTTAAAAGCTATCCTGCTCTCTTTGTACTCTGATGATGTAGCTCATAGACTACCTAGGCCTCAATATATAGGCCACAAGTCTCCAAGCCCTATTTCCTTGCTCAATTTTGATTGGGGTCCAATGTCATAACTTGTGTGAATTGGCCACATCATACCTGCTGTAACCTCAGGTCCAACTATGCAATCCATAAGGAATAATATTCCTTCTGCATGCAAGGAATATTCACAAGGAATATCCTAGCAACTGATAGTACACTATCCCTCCATCTAATCCCAACTGGGTCTCTGTCTGAACTGACATGCATGAGTTATCCATGAGTGAATACTCAGTTATCTGAAATACTGTAGTTACATGCATGCAAGCATTAGCTAACTGAACTCTCATTAATTTAACAACTTGTTAAATTAATCTAACTGGACTTGACTCAGTTAATTGAGCCAACTAATTACAACTCAATATTACAACTCATCCTTATCTCATTAACTGATGGATAAATTCATCAATTAATAAATAAATTGTTGCATGTGCTCACATAGACTTCAAGTTTGATTTTCCTTAACTAATCAGCTCAAGATGAATTAATTAATTAATTTACAAACTGTTGCTAATATCAAATTCGAATTTTAATTCCTATTTCTAGTCTAGGGACTGACTAAAAATAGGAATCCATCTGAACTGCTAAAAATAGAACTTCTATTTTTAGCACTTCCATTTTTCATTCCCTGTTGCCCAATCCAGCACTGGTACCCAAATTGCTATTTGTAGCAGTGTTATTTTTAGCACTTCTATTTTTAGCAATTTCTTGTTGCCATTTTCAACAATCTTCTCTCCCTTCTACCACAAATCCTTTTGGTTGCTTCATGAATATTTCCCCTTTAAGCTCAACATAAAGTAATGTTTTCTTCATGTCCATTTGCTCCTCATCCAAATCATAATGATCTGAATTGGATCAATATTTTTTATTTCATCCATCTCTATGCTTTTAGAGTGGAAAAAAGTGGAGGAATCAAATCTCATGACCATTTTTACCAGTGGGACCCAATTTGGAAAATTGGGGTATGAAACATTCCGGGAGCATTTTGAGGCATCAAATGATGTTTTTTGGAGGTAGAACTTTGTCGCTTTAGCGCAATACCTTTATTCGTATTCTACACACAAACAACTTTCCAACAATGCAAGAATCACATTGCTATTGGTACCCAAACTGCTATTTGTAGCAGTGTTATTTTTAGCACTTTTATTTTTAGCAATTTCTTGTTGCCATTTTCAACAATCTTCTCTCCCTTCTACCACAAATCCTTTTGGTTGCTTCATGAAGATTTCCCCTTTAAGTTCAACATAAAGTAATGTTTTCTTCAAGTCCATTTGCTCCTCATCCAAATCATAATGATCTAATTGGATCAATATTTCTTTTTCATCCATCTCTGTGCTTTTATAGTGGAAAAAAGTGGAGGAATCAAATCTCATGACCATTTTTACCAGTGGGACCCAATTTGTCAAATTGGGGTATGAAACATTCCGGGAGCATTTTGAGGCATCAAATGATGTTTTTTGGAGGTAGAACTTTGCGCTTTAGCGCAATACCTTTATTCGTATTCTACACACAAACACCTTTCCAACAATGCAAGAATCACATTAATCTAAGTCCATATGCGAAATTTATGCCACTCAAAAGTTGAACTTCCTGTTTCCCCCACCATAATTCGAGAGGATGCCACGTCAACCCCCATTATTCAGGAAAATGGGCTAGCCACTTGATTATGAAGTAGAAGACTCGAGAAGAGTCTATATTATAACTATGGTTAAGAGTTGAGGTAGTCAAACCTGACCATTAGTAGGCTATCAGGCTATGTTATAACGGGGTCACTAGGAGGAAAAGGGGTTCCATTCTTTCGAGTGTATTTGTTTTATAGCTGAGAAAGAAAAACTAAGAGGGATAGGAGATAGAGCACAAAGAAATGATTTTTGAATTGTAGTTTCCCACATGCCACATGCCATACTTATTTGTACTCGCAAACATTTTATAGTCAGAGAAAGCGAGAAGAGTGACCTCACCTTCTAGTTGGGTTTTTCTCCTGAAAGGGTTTCCTAGGTCATAACTTGTCAAATGTGTGTGTGATATTTTTATTTCGTTAATATCCATTTTTTGCATAATTTAAATTCACATGCATATGTTATTAATAATAATCTACATATTTAAAGAATCTTGGGATAAATAAAATTGTAATAGTGTAGATCTTGGACTTTTAAGTATAATTTATCATATCTGTTGTGACGAACTGTTCAGTGTAATATCCACAACAATGTATTGATCGCATAAGAAATTTCTAATGCCAAGAATAATGTAATATATGTCATCTTGGCCATTAGAGAGGACTCCTCATAAGCAAAACCCTCTACGTGGGAGTACCCCTTTGCTATCAAATGAGCATTATCATTTCTCCACAAAAAATATTCATTGCACTGCTTCTTGAACACCCATTTGCACCCAATCACCTTCCTTCCATCAAGGAAATCCTACTACTGCCAAGCCTTGGTTCTATTCCAAGGCCTTCATTTCTTCATCCATGGATTTCATATAGTGAGAATCCTCCTTACCATTAAGAACCTATTTGAAATTTGTCGACTCATCACCCATGGAAGATAAAGCAAAATAAATAAAATTAATTGTCTCATAGTCATTCTTGAGATTTCTTGATTGACAAAGGATCCTCAAATTTTGATTTTGATCAAGTTGATCATGTTTTGGATACATATCTTCTTCTCCTTCATTGGGAATTTCTACACCCATCACTCATGGCAACTATTCAACTTGATCTTTAGCTCTATATTGGAATATGTAATTGTTACATGCCATGTACATTTTCTACTAGTACAATTCTTTTAGTGCTTGATTCCCTCTTTATATCTAATAAAATGCACTTCACTAAAAAAAATTCAAGATTTTACTATTCACCTTAAATACATGCATGTAAACCTCACACACTATAACCTCAAGATTTGAAACAAGGGCTTCTCACAACTCCAAGCCTCTTTCAATGTCTTATCACCCAAAACTAAACTAGGAAATCTATTAGTCAAATAATTTTTGTAAGCATGCATAAGCCCAAAATCTTTGGTTGAAACCAATGTCCATTTTCATCTTCCATGGTTTTTCCAACAAGGTTGATTCAACCTCATAACAACACCATTTGGCTTAGGGTCATTTGGGGTGGTATTCTTCCTTGGAATACTACGATATTTACAAAAGTCCTTGAACTCATTGGAATAATACTCATCAGGTCCATTATTTCTTCGCAAAGCCTTCACCTTTTTCCCACTTTTCCTTTCAACCAAGGAAACACAAATGTTAAGAAATACAAGAGAAAATCTCTCTTATTCCTCATGTAGTAAGCCTGCAAAGTTTATGAAAAGTCATCAACAAGAGTGATAAAATGGTGATACCCTTCAATGCAGACCTCATCTATGGAGGCTAACAAATGCTACAACTCACCAATTTAAGAACATATTAAACATTGTTGTTATTTAAGGAAAATGGAGCCCTCTTTTATTTACCAAGCACACATGCTTCACAAAACTCAAAAGAGTCCTTCAAATTATCAATTATGTAGATGATCTTCTTAGTGCATAGTCCTCATGGATTCCTTTCATCAAGATGTCTGATTTGGTGACATGAAAATATATTATTCAATGTCTTGAATGATGTGGTTGATTTGTTGTTTTCTATCAATGTTCTATTGCCACTACCATGACTTGAATAATCACATCCAACTTGTACATAGTTCCAAGTAGAACACCCTTAGGCAAAACCATAGGCCTTTGAACCAATCTACAACCTCTTTTATAGAAGACTATATCAACAGCTATATTAGCCATTTGGCACTTTGAAAATATGATCCATTCCAATCCCAACACATGATATACATTGGATTTATATAATTTATGGATCCATCTTTGCATTGGATTTTTACACTACCATGTCACACAATTTCATAACTAAAATTATCTCCAAGAAATATTTTACTTCCATGTGA